>JAQQZR010000006.1:7876776-7897594 GCA_030068235.1 Notoglanidium macrostoma | reverse complement strand
CCCCCCCCCCCCCCCCCCCCCCAGGTTCTAAGACATGCACCTGTGAGAACAAGATTTCAAGCATGACTACTTACCTGGTGTGTGCTTCATGCCTCGGGTTGCAACATTAGCATGCCTGACTTTGTGTGAGCCCTGTGCCTGCTTTTCCCTCAAGAGACTCTGGTACAGGATAGTGGATTTGCCCACCTGGAACCCCACATGGCATCCCAAATCCCATGGTATCCCAAAGTGACAGCCACCACATCAAGCATTCATTTAGGGCCAAAAGAAGATTTCGGAGCTTAGAGGCACATGGGCTAAAACGTCCTTCAGCCCCAATGTGACACAAGGAAGCCAGGCTTCCTCTCTGTCACTCACCAAGTGAAGAAGCAGCCGCATGCCACCTACCTCACTGTCTTCGAGGGGGGGGGGCAGGCCCACCCACACACCTACCTTACCATTTCTGAGCCTGTTCAAAAGGACATGTTCCTTGTCCTACAAACAGCATGGAGAAACAGTGATGGCACCCATCCATGACCACACAAAGAGGAGAAGTGATGAACATTCAGAGTGCCAGTTAGAGTCTCAGTTGAGTCTCATAAGAACCCACTAGTGACCTTTTCAATAAAAACATAAAAAAAAATTTTTTTTTTTAAACCTGGCTGGTGTAACACCATAGGGTTCCGGAGATACAGGGCAAAATGGCACATTCCATACTGAGATACCTCACTCATGCTTTCAGAGAACTGGGGTTACGGGTACCTAAAGTTCATGTTCATGTGTGGTATACACCAAGACAACGGTACAATTCTGAACTCTTGACCCCTACAGTGTGGAGGTCCTGGAGCCCTGTTATACTGTGGCATTTTGCTATTGTAATTTGGGTCCACTTGTCCAATTAGAGGGAAGGGTTGTTTAATTCAATAAAAAATATTCTTATTCTGTCTGATCAACTTTATTCTGTGATAAAATGTTTTTGTCCTGGATGACCATGTCCCCAACCACAGAGCATGTGAACTGAATCAATGGTTTGATTAGTATAAATATTATGAAGTCATATGCTATGACCTATGCTATTAAGCACCACAGCACACAGCACCATCAAAACATCAGTTGAAGGTATGTCTTTTGAAAGAATGGTGTTTATCCTTCCATTACAATTCCAGAGACTTGTAGAACTTATTCCAAAGTACATTGAGGTCGTCTTGGTGGCTCGTGGTGGCCCAACACCTTACTAAGACATTTAGTTAGTTGGTTCAGTCATAAACTTGGGTTAGAGTCTGTATGGAGCTTCTGGTTTCTGTGCATATTGTTTCCTTGTTGGTGTAGGGTTTCCTCCGAGTTCTCCATTTTCTTTCACCTTCCAAAAAGGCAGGAGAATTTTCTATGCTATAGGCTTATTAGTTTGTATGGTGTGCTGTGATAGAGGACAGGCGTCCCATCCAGGATGTGTTCCTGGGATAGGCTCCGGATCCACTGCAACCCTGACTTGGTTATTAATGAAGATGAATGAGTGAAGTAAACGATAGCATTGACAGACACACAAACCCTGTAGGAAAACTGTGAAAATCTTTCCGTACACGAAACGTCCATTATATTAGGAACACCTGGACACTTGCACATCCATGCAGTTATCTAATGAGCTAATCATATGGCAAAAAATCGTACATATACAGGACAAGCACTTCAGTTAATGTCCATACCAAACAATGAGAATGATAATGGTGTATATTGGGGGGATGTAATCTCCTGTAATCTCCCGTGACATGGTTGTAGGTTCCATACGGACAAGTCTGAGTATTTTAGAAACGAGAATATATGAAATAATATGAGACTATTTTACTATTACGCAGTAAAACTGTGTATAGTTTTAGTTTTTGCTTGATTTCGTAACGCGGACCACAAGGTACCAGAGCTGAGCCGTGTGTGCGTGTGCGCGTGCGCGTGTGAAACTGTGCTCGCGCGCTCTGTGCTTCTGAGGCGACTGACAGCTCGCTTGTCTCAGGTTCAAATTTCCAGTAACTATATTTAGTTAACTTGACAACCGTTGTTCTTTAAAGGTAAGGTAGTGTGTGTTAATAAACATTGTTTCATAAAATGTGTGTTTTTTTATCATTACAGAAAAAATTATGGGGATAGAGTCAGAAAAAATATCGCTGCTTAACTAACTAGCTGAATTTAAAAGCCGTTAGCTAACCAAGTTAGACAGTATTATCTGGCTAGATATTTATTTTAGAGAAAATGGTACAGCTGATCACTTTTATTTAAAAAACAAATATAATGAGAATCACTTGGTGGTCTTTGACAGTATGAAATCAGTGGAGGACCAGGTTGTGGAAGATGAGGCAGGATATCAGGATGATGAGGTGAGCTAGTTAGCTCATTAATATACATATTCACTACAGTAGCCAGGATAATGGTGATGAGCTTCCTCGGTCTAATTATACAGGTTCATCGGAAAACACCAGGAATAGTCGCTTTAGTTCATTTCATGTGGTTGGACTAGAAAGTATTTAAACTTATTTCTGTTAACTTTCAGGAATCTTTCTTCCAAGACATTGAACTCCTACAGAAATATGGCATTGTGAGTAAAATGATATCCAATGTTATACTAAGATCAGTTAACATTATGACAGCTTATTGTAATTGCCATTGCATTCTTCATGTACTCTTATAGAACATGGCAGATATCAAAAAGCTGAAGTCAGTGGGAATTTGTACGGTAAAAGGCATCCAGATGACCACACGCCGTGCCCTCTGCAACGTTAAGGGTTTATCTGAAACCAAGGTGGAGAAAATCAAGGAAGCTGCTGGGAAGTTGCTGGTAATGTTCACTGTCAAGCATCTTCTGGAAAAGTCATACAGGACTATATCAGGGCTTATTAGGTTAAGGGATGAAGTATAGAATATTGTCTGGCCCTATGATGTTTTTAAATTTAGTGTTGATTTTTTTTGTGTTTGCTGCAGATGACTGGATTTCAGACAGCTTCAGAATACAGTATGAAAAGGAAACAGGTGTTCCACATCACAACAGGCAGTTTGGAGTTTGAGTAAGAATTAAATTACAGATAGTCTACCAGCATGACACTGACATAATTAACCAGTCTATAGGGGTGTAACAATATATCGTGACACGATGCTTGTTATGAAAAATGTGATGATGTACTTCATGGAAATGTGCGATATCAACGTTCTGTTGATTAAGCATGGAATGCAGATGCACTGTTTGAACACCAGAGGTTTTGATCTGTGAATCCATTAGAGTTAAAAATAATGGAGAGCCTTTACCAAGAGCCATTACGAAGACGGAAATAATCTGCACTTGTGAAGTGGCTGATAGTTTGATAGCTCTGGATTCCAATGACCTAGCATGCATTTTATATGGTTACATGACCACATTATAATGGTTACAATGAGCTCATCTGTCCCTTCAAATTCCACCATCTGTGATCTTTGCTGCCAGAGAAAGGCTGTGAAAACCTGCCATTTTAGCTGACTTTGGAGCTCTAGTTCTGCTTCTCTGCTCATTATTGTTTCAGTTGTCCACTGGTCAGACACTTTGCTTACTTAATCATAACATTTAGGAGAATTAAAAAAAAAAAATTAACTTAGTTTTAAGAAATGGTGAAACTGTAGTACATTTTGTTTACAATATTAAACCTGTTCGTAGCCATTTTTACATTTATGTAGTTTTATACAGACAAAAATGCATATTGTTTTGCATTGCTTAATATAAAGAAATAAAGTATTTTCAGTCATTATTTTTCCTTTTTCAGATTTTGTTAAAATTGGAATGGAATCGTGAATGCAGTATCATGAATAGATTCAGATTGTGACCGGAGTGTATTGTTACACCCCTAGTGTATGATGTCTAGGCAGCCCTTCATGTAGCACAATATTATAACCAGTGAAAAATTCAATGATTAGTGGTATGAGATGACACTTATTTCAACCCTAATGTATTGGTCAGTTGCACTTGAGGTCTGATACAAACTACAAAGAAGTATGGTATGATATACTAATGCATTACAGTATTAACTGGTCATGGTTACCGAAGTGTTGCTACATCATCGCAAGACCACTTTTGAACCATATAATTTCTATTTATTATGATCGCTTTATCTATTTTCTATGAACACTGACATATCTTCCATACTATGGTGTATATTATGGATATTATATATGGATAAGTATATTGCCATCCTAATATCTCTGTAGTGCTCCCGGATCAGAGTTACTGCAGCGTAAGGAAATATGTTGTACTTAGCCATATGTTTACAATCCTTTTTTTTTTTATTCTCTTTAGTAAACTTCTTGGAGGTGGAGTGGAGAGTATGGCAATCACAGAAGCTTTTGGAGGTAAGCTGACATATATCTATTGTCCCCTGTCATTTTGCCCGTCTTGTCTGATTTTTTTTTAAAATTATTGCCACTTTGTGCAGAGTTCAGAACTGGAAAGACTCAGCTCTCTCACACACTGTGTGGTAGGTGATGAAATACTCCTTCACAGTGAGTCTACTGGCATGTCAATAGACACTGTGTTGTTAGTTCTGAAATGTTTACTAGTATTGTGATTCTATGTCAATTAGATTGAAGAGTTTTCCTTTAAGTGCTTGCTTATGATCTGAATCCTTAGTCTCAGTCCATCTCTTTAAAGTTACAGCCCAGTTGCCTGGTGAGAATGGATATACTGGAGGGAAGGTCATCTTCATTGATGCAGAAAATACCTTGTATCCTTCTCAAATTGGCTTTTTTCTGTGAATTAAGGGTGGGAATCTTAGACACCTCACAGTTTCATTCAGTACCGATGGAGGTTTTGATTTCTATACATCTCCATCCTGATTTGTTTCCTCAGTATGACCACAGCTATTAACATTTTCATCCATTATGAAAAACTCCTGACATTTTGCTCTTAGAAATAGCCACAGTGAAGAATCTAAGAATCAGTGGGAAAAAAATTTTCCGCATCCTAAACATTAGTGATGCATTCTGTTGCTACTAGTCTTTTTGTTCTTAACCTGTAACTGTCAGTCGCCCGGACAGGCTGAAGGACATTGCAGACAGGTTCAACGTTGATCACGACGCGGTCCTTGATAATGTGCTGTATGCCCGTGCCTATACCAGTAAGATGTGATTATTATTGAGCGTAACTTCTCTTTTGTGTTTGATTTGGTAGATATTTTGTGCATTGTTTCTGGTTCTGATCATTGTAGGTGAACATCAGATGGAGCTGTTAGACTTTGTGGCAGCCAAATTTCATGAGGAGGGAGGTGTCTTCAAGCTCTTGGCAAGTAACAGGAAGAGAATTAAAAAAAGGAAATAGACTTTGATAATATCTGTACAATGTAGTATAGTGTTGTACTCCTCTGGTTGATACGGCATTCTAATGATTGTAACCCGGGCCTTTGTTTTTGCTTCAGATCATAGACTCCATCATGGCTCTGTTTCGAGTGGACTTCTCAGGTAGAGGCGAGCTTGCAGAGAGACAGCAGAAGCTGGCACAGATGCTTTCCAGGCTGCAAAAGATCTCAGAAGGTCAGTTTTACTTCATAAACGGTCCATAACATTCATGTTCATATTCT
Source organism: Notoglanidium macrostoma (assembly GCA_030068235.1). Lineage (NCBI taxonomy): Eukaryota > Metazoa > Chordata > Actinopteri > Siluriformes > Auchenoglanididae > Notoglanidium > Notoglanidium macrostoma. The sequence goes on along the minus strand of JAQQZR010000006.1, from coordinate 7,892,033 downwards.
TTTGCTTCCTAACACACGAACCTAACCTAACCTAACACACTCACTAATATTTTCACTTGCTATTGGTTAGTTTTTGCAATGTACTAAAGACCTAGGGTTAGGGTTAGAGAGAAATAGACTAATTGATTGAAAATAAAAAACACTGAATAAATACCTCATCCCTTGTCCGAGCAAACTATTCCTGATTCAATTTTGACAGAGTACAATGTTGCAGTGTTTGTCACCAATCAGATGACAGCAGACCCAGGAGCCGGGATGACGTAAGTATTCAAAGTTTCATTCAAACCTTGTTTAGATGGTTGGCGTGACGTGTCAGTTCTGCAGGTCCCACCAGTGTAAGCATGACCAAGATACAGTATAAACATTGAGTGCAAATAGAATAATGTATCTGTAATGAACTAGAGATGTTGAGTGTAGGTTCTGCAGCTGATTTGTGACGACTCTTTTAAAGATTTCAAGCAGATCCCAAAAAGCCTATTGGAGGTCACATACTGGCGCATGCCTCCACCACGCGCATAAGTTTGAGGAAAGGACGTGGTGAAATGAGAATTGCCAAAATATTTGATAGGTAATTCATTTTTGGGATGTGCTGGCTAAACTAATATACACTAAAGCCAACAGATAAAATAATAACTCAGTAACTTGTGTAGGATGATTGCTGGTATCAGGGCAAACTAAAGATAAAAAAGGAATTTAAAAGGATTATCTCCTCTTTTCAAGCCCTGACATGCCAGAAAATGAAGCTACCTTTGCTATTACTGCTGGAGGAGTGGCAGATGCAAAAGAGTAAGGCAAGAATTTCTGCAGTGAAAACAAAACTCATGGTTCGTTAGTAGACACAATATGTATTTAGATTTAAATACAACTGTTTGTTTGTTTATTTGATCTCTACTTAAATGTGTGGGATTCTATTTTCAATAAACCTTTGCACTTGCTTATTGCCTGTAAATATTCTCTTACGTTTTACTTCATACTACTGTTTCTCTTCACTTATTCCAAGGAACACACCTGCATTTTTTAATCTCATGTCTATCTGGATCTATCTGTGATTACCACACAAAAGAATGTCAGAAAATTCCACTTTACTAAGTAAACAATTTTTGGCTGCGATAATGACATTACATTTACATTTATGGCATTTGGCAGACACTCTTATCCTGAGTGACATACATAAGTACACATTGACTACAGAGAATTCTTCAGGTGTAGGTGTTCATACGAAAGAAAGAGGTATATTACACTGTCACAAAACAAATCACTAAACCTTCATATATTAGCTGAGTGCCATCTTTTAGTCAGAAAAGCTGGGATGTATTCATTCATGTATCACCACGTAAAACCAATCCTATACTAATACATGGGAAAAAAAAGGGTAAATAAGGTGGTCCGTCGAGGTGTAGCGTCTAAAAAGCTGTGCCTTCATGCTCTGGAGATGCAAGCTTGATCAGAGACATGATGATGTTAGTGATGATAAAACCCCTGCTGAAGCTTTTTCTCCAACAAAGACCTAGAAGTCTGTCTACGACAGCTCTGATACTGATGGTATTTGTGCCAAAAAGAAAAAGTAAGTCACAGATGAAATGCAAAAAAGATGCCAGAAAACAGAGGGAAGGGAGCCTGCAGTTTTTGGGGCTAGAGAATGTTAACAAATGTTTGGCAAATCTTGACAACAATGTGATGTATTGAAAAGTAGTCGAATCTCTAAAAGCACATATTACAAAAGTTAAGAGCTTAATTTATATATAACTTTGACTGATGAATTAAGAACAAAATGTTTGGCAAGAATTGCCACAGCAACTGTCTTAGAGTTTGTCAACGGATTGTCTGTAAATGTTCACATCCTACAAGGTAAAAACATTGCATTCATTCATTCATTTTCTATAACACTTATCCATTGTGGGCCACGGGGAAGCTGGAGCCAGTCAGTCCCAGCTGACTTCGGGCACAAGGCGGGGTACACCCTGGGCAGGTCGCTAATCCGTTGCAGGGCTAACATGGAGAAACAAACTAACATTCGCACTCACGTTCGCACCTATGGACAATTTAGAGTAGCCACTTGACCTAATCTGCATGTCTCTGGGATGTGGGAGGAAACCAGTGTACTTGGAGGAAACCCACGCACACACAGGGAGAACATGTAAACTCCACACAGAAAGGTGCCCTTAGTTGGCCAGGGGCTCAAACCCAGGCAACCTTCTCACTAAATACAGCCCAAATACAGGGGTAATTCTTCATTACCAAAAGTATTCTTATGCCCGAAAGGGAATGTTTTTACAGATTTCGAGTTTAATTTATAAATTCAGTTACACTGAAGAATTAATGAAGGCTTTCTACAAAAACAGTTATTCCACTACCCTTAGACTTGCGTTTGGACTTTAAGTCTGTGTAGAGTTGTTTATCGACTGTGAGGACTGTTCGTTTGGTGGTTGTTTGCAGAAGTCCTGCGCTACAGTTTCTGGCTTCACTGAGGTGAGTGAACGCTGAAGCGCTCGTGCAGGAAGCAGGCGTAGTGAGCTAACTGTCTGCACTGTGGGAGCGGAAGAGCAGCAGGCTCATGCTGTAAATCCGCTCACTGTTCTGCACACTCACACCCACACACAGTGTTATCTGGAGCAGTCAAAGAGAAGTCGACGGTGTCCGGGTGTAACTGCGTGTTGGGGACGATCTTTCTGTGCGGCTGTGGCTGTAGTTCGAGCTCGCTATGGAGCATAGAGACTCGGCGCCTGAGAGCTGGGAGGAGGACGATGTGGAGGCCCAGGCCGAGCTCCAGTCTGCCTTCACCGGCCTCAACGTCAACGCACCAGAGTTTGTACCGTCCTTTGTACCCAGAGCGTCTCCACAAAGCACCGGGTCCCACGGTAAACCCACACCCACAACACGGACACATTTTAGCCGTGCTCGCTGCTAACCAGCTAGCGTTACAGGAAAGAGGACTGTAGTAGTAGGCTAGTTAGCGTAGCGTAGCTTAGCTTAGCTTAGCTGCCACGCTGAACAGCTGTCAGGTGTTTTGCAAACGGTTGATACAAGGGACGAAAATAAATTGCGACAGTTAGCGAGCACTTTCACACGTCTATCTGTGTAATAATGACTCGGATGTGTAATGAAACTGGTAGCTTGTAGCGTTTTCCGTTTATTTAGTGTTGGGAGAAAATGGCCACTGGTGGCGGAGAGACTACGTCAGCTCTGTGGGTGCCAGTGAATAACTGGAGATCAGTCGAACTGGGATTCCTGCACAGCTCCACATCTCAGCATTCTCAACCGGAACATACTCAGACTTACTGAGTTTACTGACCTCCGTGTTTAAGTAATCTCAGACATGAGCAGGAAAGTGACACTGACCATTATGTCCACATGCCAGGTTTTGTTGCATTATAGCCATCATTATAACGCGCACTCCTACACATAGCACTGGGGTGCCAACAGGGATATTTGGCTTCCTGTCAGGAATTCCCATTCCCAGTTTATATTCTGTAGAGTCCAGTTTAGGGCCCCTGTTTACGTAGAGCCTCACCGCACACCCTCGTAATGGTGTCCCGACACTCTGATCTGATACCAGGCCAGTACGGCCCCAGTACCAATGTTCAGTGTAAGATCAGTACATCCTTACTTGAAGTGGTTTTCTGTTCATAATTATAAAGGACTTTGGACTGAATGGTAATTAACTGAGTTCATTTAGTTATTTGTGACTTTAGTACTAATCATTGTCTTTATTATTTCTACATCATCCATCCATTTTTCATACCACTAATCCATTGTGGGTCACGGGTGAGCTGGAGCCAATCCCAGCAGACATTGGGCGAGAGGCGGGGTACACCCTGGTACACCATGGGGATAACACCCACAAACAGACAGCCATTCACACTCACACTTGGTTATAATGCACTGTTATGCAATTGAAATTGCCCTTTAGAGATGATTAAAATTGAATTGTATCGAACATGTTCACTTATTATATGAGGATCTTATTTATTATTTGCATTTAACAGCATGCGTCTCATGCTCTGGAAACACCAGGCAGTACCATACAGTTTAAGATGTATAGTATTCTCTCTCTTTAGGTCCAGACACAGTTACAAACATGGAGATTTCAGAACCAGTAGGTAAGTGTGCTTTAACTTTAGATATATCTCAGTTTAAAGTGCGCAGAACTCATGGCAAGTAACAGTTTCCAGATCAGCGAGTGCAAATAAGAGTCCTTATATTTATGCCTATTATGGTGTTGTAGTACTGTTTTTAGTCTCAGTTCAGCTATATAGGGGCCAGCTGGAGATTGTACAGCTTGGCTCATGTAACAGTCTGTACACACTCATGTTTCACGCCTTCTCTCTGCACCTACAGCCAGGGACTGAAGCTTTCCCAAACAGCACTGTCCTGTCCATAACCAGATAACCAATGTCCTATAAGAACACATTTAGTAAGATTTAATATTGTTTCAGAAATTTGATCAACATGTAAAAGAAATCATGAACTAGTGTCTCATGAGATTAGTTATTCTGAGGCTTGTCCAGGTGTGGACTTCCGCTGATCAGTTAATAAACACTTTGCTTAGTGCTGTTTTGCAGATGGTCAATTTTATCCTAACATTAGCATGATTGTGCCATACAGTTTGTGTAATCACCTCTTCAAACAGTACACAGTGCAGTAAGTCTGCTCGACAGTTTATTTAGCAAGCCTTTGAATCCTGCTAACTTAAAGGGCATAAATATATTCTTAATTTAAAATTCTTGTCTATTTCAGGAGTTCAAGAGAGCAAAATTGGTCATGCTTTCAGGGATGGCGGGCGGGCGGGCATTCTCTCTCCCCTAACAATCACAGTGACATTAGTTAACCATGGGCATCTGTGAGCTCATGTATGCAGACATGGGTGGATAGTGCTTTCCGCTGAGCATGTTGTGCCGCCCCTGGATGTTACTTGAGCAGTATACGGAAAGAGGCGGTGCACTGGTTTTGTGTGCTGCGGAGGAAGCTTGTGATAGCCTTCGCTCTGCCTGGTTGGTTGCTGTTGTGTGATAGTGGAGAGCTGGCTGATGGGTACGAATTGGCCAAGACTAAATTAGGGAGAAAATCAGAGAAAACCATCCCTGACTATTAAAGCTGTCTGGATCAGATAATTGAAATAAATTGCTTCGTCCTCTGTGTTTCTATCTGACCAAATCGACCGAATCATGTTTGGATTTCACTTCCATATTAAATATATTCAGTATAAAGATTATTTGATGTTAGGAAACGTACTTTTTTTCTTTTTTTTTCTTTCTTTTTTTTTTTTTACCTACAAGGGAATTATCCCACCATGCACTTTCTCTCCTCGATCTTTGCCCCTGTGCACTTTTGAACCAAAATTTTCCTTTAATCAATTAAGCAACTCATGCTAGAGCAATGATTGGGCCGCGTTACCAACAGTTAACTTGCATTCCTGTTTGTGGTGCTATTTCCCAACTCTCACTGACCTGCTCTACAGGTTGAACCCAGTGGTAGGGGTGTGTCAGCCTACAGCATGGCATTTATCTGCTTAATCCTGGTTCATTGCAGACAGAGATATGACTTTGCAGTCTCCTCGAATGTCAGTTTATAGTCATGAAGCATATGTTTAATGCAGTTGTATCACTTTCATATTATTTTGCTGCTTATGTATCATCTTTTATTCCGGTGTCGGCTTTTTTTTCACCCCAGTAACAAGACTGCATATGTAAATGAATAGGAGACAGATTTGGTTATTAAACTACTATGACAAATCAGTAAGCAGTGAACTATTTCTTCATTAAATGTTTAGGATAGACTAGAATGTTGCCATGGCAAAACAGCTGTATAATCTACAAAATCTGTGCGCTAACATGTACATCACATACACAGAACTTTGTAAAAATGATCACAGCATCATCTTAAAGTTGGTCATTCTGCCGCTTCAGCTGCTGTGGAGAACGGAGAAACAGACACTGCCACAGCGGAGTCGTGGGAGGAGAAGGGTGAACCCGATGAGGTGGAGGCAGGAGGCGGGGCTATGGAGGAGAGTGAACCTCTTAGGGAAGAAGCGCAAGATGAGATGATGGAAGAGGATGAGGAAATGCCCACCCCTAAACTGCCTCCTCCTCTCCCGGATGCCCCGAAAAAGGAGCATGTTAACGTGGTGTTCATCGGACATGTGGGTGCGTCTGTGTACAGTGCCTTCATAGCAGCCGTTTAATTTCCCCAATTTTATTATTATTATTATTATTGTTTCAAGACCATTTGATCTTATTGCGTACCTCTTCCTTTTTATGTTTTAGATGCTGGCAAGTCAACAATTGGTGGACAAATCATGTGAGTTATACAGTTTTTCTATCTTCTGTTTAAACCATGTTAATGCAAGTTAATAGCCAATGTGTAAGGTATTAATCATATGTTTTTCTTTCAGGTATTTGACTGGCATGGTGGATAAAAGGACCCTGGAGAAATACGAAAGGGAAGCAAAAGAAAAGAACAGGGAAACATGGTAAAAAGAGCTTTATTGCACCCTTACACAGACATTTTTAATGTGGATGCTCATATGTAGAGTATTCGCTGTACAAATATATATATATGGTAGCTGCTCGGTTTGTAATAATATTTTAATAACTTTTCTTTACAGGTATCTCTCTTGGGCTTTAGACACAAACCAGGAGGAGAGAGATAAAGGGAAAACAGTAGAAGTAGGAAGAGCGTATTTCGAAACTGAGAAGAAGCACTTTACCATCCTGGATGCCCCGGGCCATAAAAGCTTTGTGCCCAACATGATCGGTGGAGCCTCACAGGCTGACTTGGCAGTGCTGGTTAGTTTCTTACTGCTGACAGCTTGGTGCTTTTTGTACTTCTGCTGCTGTGTGGGAGGTGAAATATCAAGGTTGTGATGAAAAGACTTACTAGTTTGCTGAATATCTCAAGTCTTTTATCTTCTTTTAGTAAAATGTCAGGAATTGTCATTTTGCTCAGTTTTTTATTTTTTATTTTTTTTTGCAGCAGCAGACTATTGATTTATTACTCAGCTTCACATTCTCTATGAAGGTTATCTTGTCCTCTGTGTTTTTTTTTTCCCCCTTCCACCTTGTTTTTTTGCAGAGATTTTTCAGTCTTGTTTTGAATGGGATTTTTTTATTTCTTTTTTTATCCCGTCTTGCCAGGTTATCTCTGCCAGAAAGGGTGAGTTTGAGACGGGCTTTGAAAAGGGCGGACAGACCCGTGAGCACGCTATGCTGGCCAAAACAGCTGGAGTCAAACACCTGATAGTCCTCATCAACAAAATGGACGATCCCACGGTAAACTGGAGCTTGGATAGGTAAATAAAGCATGTTTTCATGCCAAAGCTGTCACAAGAAGAATATGAGAATTTAGTTTCTTTACGTTATATACACTTTAGAAAGGTTTTACTGTGTTTATGGTCACGCAGTGGCATTTTTACTAAAAGATCTTTTCTCCACAGGTACGAGGAATGTAAAGAGAAATTAGTGCCATTTTTAAAGAAGGTGGGCTTTAATCCAAAGAAAGACATCCATTTCATGCCCTGCTCTGGACTAACAGGAGCCAATTTAAAGGAATCCTCTGAGATGTGTCCCTGGTACACGTAAGTGAAGCTTATAACACTGTAACTTGTATTGAGGCAAAGATAGCAGGTGGATTTAGACCATACTTAACTCTTGAGCACTCCAGCTGTCCATTCAGAAGTGATGTGGGATCCATTCCTAGTGATGAAACTCTTATCCATTTCATAAAAACATGTTTCGGTTCCTTTATCCTTTATGGTAAACTCATGTAGGCTCATGCAATAATTTGCATATTAACGATAATGACAGTACTAATCATAATATTGAATTTTAGTCAGAAATAATTCAGTTTTTCCATTGTATTAACTATTTCGTCCATTTTAGGGGGTTGCCATTTATTCCACACCTGGACAGCTTGCCAAACTTTAACCGATCAAGTGATGGTCCCATCAGATTGCCCATTGTAGATAAGTACAGGGTAAGGCTCATTTTTCTATTCAGATGCTTATTTACAGTGTAATTAAACACTACACATGGGCTTGATCCTGTGTATAGGTGTTGAGTCTGTCCTTAAATTTATACATAAAGTATTCTGTGAATAATTACCATTTTCTGATGATCTAACGTGTCATTTGACCAAAAGTTTCCGGTAGACCTACAACAGAAAGTAGCACATGTAGTCAGTAATGTAAATACTTTAAACATTTTAATAGTATTCAAACAGTGAGCTTGATTCTGAGAGCTGTAATAGATGCCTGGCAACACATCTCAAAACAGGAAAGACAAGTTTAGTGTTCTACTATTTGGAAACAATCTCCAAAAGTAACCTGATACGCATGAGAGACAGCGAGTTTGTTGTAATAGCAGCTCATCATTAAACACAACACTTTTTAAAGACATTTTTACTTGATGCCTTTCCGTGCATCCAAGCACTATCAAATGTGGAAATAAGTAGTTTGATTGACTTTTTTTGTGCCTGAATCTCAAAGGTTGGTCTACGTGAAGCTCAGGGGTGCTATGTAGGGTAGGGTGTTCTACACTATGTAGGGAATTTGGGAGGTTCTCTAACCAAGATGGCAAATTTGACATCATAGAGAGTATTAAAGTCACTACACTACTACTGAGGATTTGTATGCTGGCAGAGAGGTGACTCCAGCCTGAGACATTATAAGGATGAGCTTGTGTGAACTGCATTTCATGCTGTAGTAAATAATCAGCCTTTCAGAAATTGCAGTCACAGATTTTTAATCACTTTTCTTGTAATTTTCTGTGCAGGACATGGGCACTGTTGTTCTGGGTAAACTGGAGTCAGGGACTATTGGCAAAGCACAACAGCTTATCATGATGCCAAATAGGGTAAGGTTATATAAAGCACTATATGAACATTGAAATTCTGTTTTAAATCAAGAATGTGTGTGGGGCTGAAACGTGATGTGTGGTGCGTTCTCCAGCACACAGTGGAGGTCCTGAGCCTACTCTCTGATGATGTGGAGACAGATGACGCAGGACCTGGAGAGAACCTGAAGCTACGTCTCAAAGGCATTGAAGAAGAGGAGATCCTCCCCGGCTTTATCTTATGCAATGCAGAGAACCTCTGCCACTCAGGGCGCACGTTTGACGCCCAGGTAGAGCGCTGATTGTAATTGCTTGCTGTACAAGCAACTTCCCCTGTTTTTGTCTCACTCCTTGTCCTTAATGGATTATTTTTTGTTGTTTTACAGATTGTCATTATTGAACACAAATCCATTATATGTCCAGGTTACAATGCGGTCCTACACATCCATACCTGCATAGAGGAAGTGCAGATCACAGTAAGGAACTGGTGGCCTTCTCCTTGTTGCATGTATGAAATGCTTTTTTTGGATTATTTTTTTTTTATGCGGTAACTCTATACTTCTGCTTTAAGGCCTTAATTTGTTTGGTGGACAAGAAGACAGGAGAGAAGAGCAAGACGCGTCCCCGTTTTGTCAAACAAGACCAAGTGTGCATTGCCCGTCTCAGAACGGCAGGAACGATCTGCTTAGAAACGTTCAAAGACTTCCCGCAGATGGGTCGTTTCACTTTGAGGGACGAGGGTAAGATCTCATAACTTGGATCAGTAAATGCTTTGACTCTACTCTTTGCACACTGGGGTGAGATTTTCTATGGATATTAAGATAAGATAAGATAAAGAGAAATCTTTATTGTCATTGTCGCTTTTACAAGGAACAACGAAATTAAATGTGCAGTCGACTCATTGTAAGGCATAAAATTAAAAGACTAGAAAAGAGAAGAAATAATAACAGAAGTGAAAAATAAAAACACTCTGCAGATATATACAAATTGCACTTATGTATACATATTGCGCTGGTTATCCATACAATTGGCCTAAAGTCTGTATTGCACATTGAGTGAATATAATGTGACGTGGATACTGTGTGTTCAGAGCCATGATTGCTCTTGGGTAAAAACTATTCCTAAAGCGGTTTGTCCTGGTTTTCATTGCTCTGTATCTCTTGCCTGGTGGCAAAAGCTGGAAGAGGCAATGTCTGGGATGTGATGGGTCCTGTGAAATGTCTATTGCTTTCCTACAGCATCGGGCGGTGTAAATTTGTTCCAGGGTGGGGAGGGTACAGCCAATTGTTCTCTCTGCTGTCCTGATGACCCCGTGGAGCGCTTTCCTTTCCCGGAGGAAATGCAGCTGGGTGGTTAACTAGAGAACAATATGTTCTAATTGGGCTAATTTTGTTGTTTAATCGCTTTTGGAAGTCTTGATAAACTAAGTGTGTGATGAATGCATTTGCTTATGAATTTGTCATTTGTCATTGCAGGTAAAACGATCGCTATCGGCAAGGTGTTGAAGCTGGTGCCAGAGAAGGACTGATTGCACACCGAAGGACCGATCTGCTGCACTGTGGATTAGCTGGAAGGATGCAGCGACGTACCAACCGGATTCCTCCAATCTGCTCCATTCTCTTATTGTGGATAAAACTAAGAGAAATATTTGAAAAAGGACAATATCAAAATGACAGTATGTTTTAAGAAGAACAATATAATAGAAAAAAGCTCAGTGTGACCGCTTTCTCATATTGAGAGCTCAGCTATGCCACTCATGTAGCCCAATTTTAAAGCCAGCCCATTTCCACAGGCCCAGATTCAATGACAAAATGGATGCAATCTTCTTATAGACCTGGCTTTTTAACTGCCCTCTTGTTTGAAGGATTAAGCCATTCCTTTGTTAACTGTCCTAAAGCAATCTGAAACCTGCAGCACACATTTTCTGAAAGTGGGATCTTGACTGTTCACAAGCTTGCATGGACAATTCTGGATTTGTAATTGGTTCACCTTACCAGAAGGTGATCTTATTTCTGAAGCCTAACCCCACCAGCACTGCACTGAAATGGGGTCCATGCATGGCATCAGTCTGTATCATTGCCTTCCTTTCAGATCCTGTGTAGTTTCAGACTGCTTTAGGACGCGAGCACAGGAACAGCATGGAGCCTTCCAAAGTCATGTTAAAGCTTTGGTCGTGTCTGATTTCTCTTTGCATATCTGATATCTTTCTGGTCTTCTCCTAGATCAGATCTTTAGTTCAGTCCTTTTGAAATCAGTACAGTTGCGATATGGATTATACGCATGCATTTTTTAAATAAATGCACAATTTCAGTCCAATATTAACGATCATTGTAGCCTGCTGTAAACAAAACTAAACAAGATCAGGCTTATGCAGACAATAACTAGTCATTGCTTATCCTTAAATAAAATTGTACTCGAATAAAAAAAAAAGAACTGTGATGTTACAGTTTCTCACACTACTCGGCATCTGATCCAGTTTTACGTACTTCTGTGGCGATGTCAGCATTAACTATCCAACAAAATAAAAACATGAATTGATCGTTTCATCTTTTTTTTCAGGCTTTTCATGAATACTGAATTCATGTTATCCCTAGTCACAAATGTTTGTCTGTTAAATCCTTCAGCTTTGGGCCAAGACGCTGCTCAAAAGGCTTTTGATTAAATACAGATGAATGACAAATTAAAGTGTCTAAGCAAGGTGCTAGACCAACACCACCATGAGCAGCATTCCCAAGATTCCTTCAGTTGGTGTGTTGATGACAAATTGAACCAATTAGACATTTTTGTCATGTCAGATGTGACATTGCTTGTTTTCATCCCTCTGCTGCTGCCATATGATTGGCTGATTGTGTGCAGGTGTATAGGTGGTCTGTAAAGGGATGTTTTAGAAAACAATCCCCCAATATCAGGAGTATTATCAGGTTTAAATAACTTGCAGCTTACCCGAACGTTCTCGGAAGCACTGGGTTACTGCAAAGCTCCTGGAAGTTCAAATTATTTTAAAGTTATGAGAAGGTTTGCGGAACAGTCTCTGAATAATTATGTGTAATAAAATGTGAATGTTGTATTTACATAAAGAAAGCTTTCCAGGGAAAACAAATGATGTGAAAAGATACGTTCATTAAAATGTTTGAGGAGCCAAAAACAAACGTTCTCAAAACGTTTGAGAAACTAGAATTGTTAGCTGGGAAGCCACATCTCCTAATGAAGTTAACTGCAATTGCGGTTTTTTTGGGAACTTAGTTGGGAACCCAGGCTGTGTGAAATCAGCTGACTGATCCACGGCGAATGAAGCTTTTACGGAGTAAGAGCACTGAGCGTTTGTTGGAACTTTTATTTTGAAATTTGCTTAACATTTCCGGAATCGGGTTCTGTTGTTGAGGCTAGTTTCCTGTTGCTGGAACTTGAAACTTTTACTCTTAATCTTTCTCTGCCAACCGACTTTAATTAACTTAGAACTCGTTCAGTTAATCTGTTTAATGATTAGAACACATTGTAGTGGTGGTGAGAAAATAGTTAAAGTGAATAGTTAAAGCTTTCCAGCCAGCCGTGTTGTAAGATGGTAGTGCTCACTACCGGCCTCTAGTGGTCAACAGAATGTAGGCTTATGTAACACGTGAAAGGGTTTTGGAACATCGGTGACAATTAAACGCCAATATAAAATAAATGTTTTATGCCCAGTGAAGGAATTCTTAAAGTTTTCCGCTTTTCTTGATAGAGCTATAATGTTGGCAGTTGTGTATATATATGTACACTCCAGAGCACCAATTACTCTTGGAAATCCTATTTAAAATAATACCTCTTAAGCTAACCGCTAATGCTGTTCTGTACAAGTCGCTTTTATGGCTAGCAGTCTGTTTGCTGAGACTTGGCCTCAACAATTGCATATAAATATAATACATAGGGAAAATCTCGTCAGACTGAGGAACAGTGAAAACCATATTGGTGGGTGAAATTTGCAATATCATAAGATACAATATACTCTCCAGTACGAGATCTTTGTTATAAAACGATAATCAAAGGCAGCTCTTGCATTTCGGGGATCACAATTTATGCTCAAGGAATGGTAAAATAATTTTCATAGTGTAAGCTTAGTCGTCATCTTTCCAACAGCTGATTGAGCTTTATATGGTTTTATGTATAAGCCTATTATTCTGTCTTGGTTTTCGTTTCCTAAAGCGTCAGGAAGTATCTGTCTCGCGCATGCGCCTTGCAGATCTACAGCGCACGTGTACCATGGAGCCTAAAGCAGGCGATAAAGTGCCGCTAGACGTTTCTCAGGTATTATTCTCTTAATTTGACCCTTTTAAAATGTTAGTTATGAATTAGGCGCGTGCGCGTTTCTTAAATTTAAGTAAATGTGTGGTTTTAAAGGGTATAAGTGCAGTCGAGCTAAATGAAATGAAGCCGTGTTTGTGCCATGTAGCTAGCTAGCTAACGCGGCTTGTTGCTCGCGTGCATCGTGGTGCTCTGTTCAGCTGTACTGGGATTTGCTATGCATAGATCTTTTTTTTTTTTTTTTTTTTTTCCCTGAAAGCGCTAAAAAGTGTTAGACCAGCAAATCATGTTAGTTCTGGTGGTGTAAAAGTTAGTATGTAGTTGTTTATGGAGAAGTTCGCTTATTATCATGGTGTAAGTCACTGGCTCGCGTTATAATCAGAGTAATTATTGCAAGTCATCTTTTCGTACTTGGAGTTTCTCTGGTGGATATTCAGACTTCTCATGTCAGGGGTAGGAAAGGCCTGGCTACAAACTCCATGATGTGGCCTCCATTTTACCATACAAGCTGGTCTCGGACTTGACACAAAATAAACTTCTTTCTTTAATATATGTGGGGTTTTTTCCTATTGGATGTGTATCTGAGCCACAGGATTTGCATAAACAAGAGCACAATCGAGCTCCTGTACAACATCTGGAAGTAGATACTTGTGATTTCTACAAGGCTGTCAAGTTTATTTGAACATCTGTCTAACAATCATAACATTAAGTGGCTTTTATTTCCAAATATATCAAGATTATTAGCTTTGTCTCATTATTGTTGTACTTTGTGGTGTATTTTGCAGTAAGAGCAGTTGTGGGGATTATGGCAGTTTATGGATAGTATAGTTACTTTAAAATACTGGGAAAAGAATCAAGTAAGTATATTATGGGGATGTGTAAAGGAATGGGCTGACAGAAATTCACCAAATCCAGTCAATTAGCCAAGTTCCTGTCTGTTTTCTGTAATGGCGCTCTCAGGCTGATGTTGCTATCAAGAAAAAAATAAGCTTATAGCTACCAGTTTAGTGTTGAATGAAATGCATGTTTTTATGACGCACTCGCCTCAGCCTACCCAGAATAATTAATTACTCTGAAGTAGACGCAAACTATCTGAGTGTGTGCCAGTTTGGTCATGCAGTTTGTTTGGTAGCTTCAGAGCTCTAATACGGATCAACTGCATTAAAGGAAACCTTATGTTCATTCATTCATGTTCAGCTGTAATTTAAAATGTAGTCTGCTGATGTTTTTTAAGCCCTTGGTAATGAGAGGCGGTTGCTTGAGTAGCCCACTTGCTATAGCAGGTTGATTCAGCTTTATAAAACGAACGTATGAGTTTATTAACAGGCTATGCTGTGTGGATTGCAGGTGAAGAAAGCCGTGCAGGCGTTGCAGGCATATTTGAAGAGCGCCTCGGGCAAGACGACGCTTCTCAGTGAAACTCAACAAATCTGTCTTCTCCTTACATTTTGGAAGATCCCAAAACGAGAGCAGACCATACGCATGTAGGTTTCACCCGGTCGTTTTTTCTGCTCGGAAATGTGTTTAATATCGTGGACCATGTGTGAATCAGTAAGCATACCGTGTGGTTGCCTTAGCGGTCTTGTGGCATACAGATTTCCACAGTTCTTTGCTTTCACATGAATTTCATTAAGCTGTATATTAACCAATGTCCTGCTAATCCCCCCAGTCCTCTGCCTCACGCGCTCCGCAATGAGTCTGCCGAGGTTTGCCTCTTCACGCGGGATGAACCCAACATGACTGCGGATCAGACAGAGAGGTTCTACAAGAAATTACTCACACAGAGCGGGGTCAAGTTTATGCCTCAGGTATGCCGTTTCTCATTTCTAGTGTGAAATATGGGATAAATTGGCACTCCAGCAAGCCCTGTCCTCTTTCAGTGGTGGATCTGGGTAAAAGTAGTGCAAGAGTGACTCCGAGTGTATCCAGATGAGCTTTTGCTTCTGTTGGAGCTCGTCCCTACAATCTCGGAAACATTCTGTGGCCATGGTTCACTTCAGTCCTAAAGCCCTGCACGTTTCTGAGATGCCTCTGCTCTTACACACCCTGCTCAAGCCATCAATTCATTACCGAGTCCTTAATAAGCTGATCGAGGTGTGCTGGAGGAAAGAAAACTCTTAGCTATGCAGAGCATCCAACCTAAGATATATA
>JAQQZR010000006.1:7865271-7876676 GCA_030068235.1 Notoglanidium macrostoma | reverse complement strand
ATATATATATATATATATATATATATATATATATATATATATATATATATATATATAAACCCACCCAAACATTTTAGTGTATTGTGATAAATTATTGCTTTGATTTTCACATATTTTTGGTAGGTGATTCCTTTCAAAGTACTGAAGACTGAATATAAGCCATTCGAAGCCAAGAGGAAACTGCTCGGCAACTTCGACATCTTCCTGGCAGACGCACGCATTCGTCGCCGTTTACCTTCCCACATCGGGAAACATTTTTATGAGCGGAAGAAGTAAGATGATCTACTGTCTTATCTGAAGCGTTTAACTTTTATTCAGAACGTTTGGTCCATTGTGCTATAATTTGATTCGTCTTTAAAATCTATGCATTCAACTTTAAGGAAATAAATAAAATTATTGGCACCCTTCATGAAAACTATTTGGCACGCCCACGGCTGATATTTAACCGTCTGTTTAGGCATGAAACAAATCCGCATGTGTACCTGCCACAAGTCAGAAGGCAAAGATATTTATTTATTTCGAATGTATTTGGACTACAGTTGTGAAAAATAGTGGTACTGGGCAGAACTCCTCAATCTTCACAAGCTTTCCTCTATAAGTAGCCACAAAACAGCCACCGCACGTTACAGTGGGTCTGAGGCTTTTTTTACATGCTAAAGAGTTTCAGTTCACCACAGGTCGAGTCCAGCTACAGTTAAAATATGCTTAGTGTACTTTATAGGTTTGTCCCGCGTATGTCTTTTTAATTCAACCTTAAAAAAGAAAAAAAACAGCTTCTTATGGGTTTTTCAGCCAGTTTTGAAACTTAACCTCATGAAGCAGTAAAAGATTGAATTTCTGAAACTGCAAGTTTTCATCACTCACCGACCTCCTTATTGTGTATCAGTAAATCCCCTGATATTGTTATTATTATTATTTATTTGTTTTGTTGGTTAATGTTAGTCTTGTACAACGTTTCTGTCCATTCTGTCGAAGGGTGGCAATAATTCTACAGTTAAGTGTCCTTGCGGAAGTTTAAAGTTCTTGCAGTATTACGTAGTTGGTGTAACGTCACCCGATTTCTTTGACGTTAATACTCTGTTTGTGCGTTTCAGGGCTCCATTGTCTGTGGAGCTGACAAGCAAACACATGGCCAGAGATTTGGACAGGCTTGTTCAGGGCACAACCCTCACCATCAACAAAAAAGGCTCCTGTTGGTAAAGATACAGTTTCCTGTTTCCTGTCAACAAACGGCACTCCAGCAAACTCGCTCCAGCTGCTTTGGTGTTGGGTCAGGGTTAACATGGTGCCAGAGAAACTCAGAGTGTATCCAGACGGGTCTCTGTCCGTTGATGCTCGTCCCTACAACCTCTGATACATGAACGTTGGAATTAAATGTTGTAGTACTTTCCTATTATCCAACAGAATATATAATTATAACGCATCCCTTTTTTTATTTTTTTTGTTAGCCTGGTGCGTGTAGCACACTCGGAGCTGAGTACAGATGAGATCGTTGAGAACATAACCACAGCTGTTAGCACCATTTCAACAAAGTTACATATGGTGAGTCTGGGATTTCAAGCACAGAATGCCTTTTAGTGTCGTGTGCTGGATACTGATTCTTGTTTTTTGTTTTGTTTTTTTTGTTGTAAATTTAGACATGTACTCAACAAGTCCTTGATTGATTTTACTTTAAATTATTTGAACAGAAAGGAAAAAGCATCAAAATCATCCACCTGAAAAGTCACACCTCTGTGGCTCTTCCCATCTACACCTCTGACCTGAGTCACCTGAAGCTGCTGGAGGAGGAGCTGAAGAAAGCCAGATTAGCAAAGGCAAGCATCTCTTTGCTTCAGCTGCAGGAAAATATTCAACTAATTTTGCAGTTGCCATGGAGATGTTCTCCGTATAGTTTTTCTCGAACCCATGATTAGATAGAGCATCGTTCTGGGAATTTCTTCATGGATGTTATGTAGTCGCCAGCCTTGCCCTCAGACCGCCTTGTCTCTTTTATACAAAATAATCAAAGCTTGAATATGAGCAAAGAGCACTGCAGCATGTTGACTAAAATATATCCACCTTGATTCACAGGGCACGACGAAGATGCCGAAGAGCAAAGTGAAATCTGGTTTAAAGAAGACGCAGGATGATGCGAAAGAAGCAACAGCTGAGAAGGTTGTCGAGTGTAGTGGTGGTGATGAAGATGCTGAGGAAGCGGAGGGGATTCCACAGCTGGTGCCTATTGAGTCTCCTAGCAAAAAGCCTAAGCTGGAGGTCAGTGCTGTAAACTGTTGATACAGATACTGTCCATATATCCATCCACATGAACAGCATATCTGAAAGCATCTTCATAAAAAAAAAAAAAAAAAAAAAAAAAAACTAAACTATTTTAAAAGTCACATAAGCCCAGTAGGTGGTGCAAACCCAGTATCTCATGAGTAGAATTACATTCAGAGCATGTGTAAAGTCACAAAGGCAAATGCTATTTTTGTCTTTTAAAATGAAAAATGACCAACACAGGGATTCAGGAACTCTATAGCACATCATATTAGGGTACTTCCTCGTGAGGGAGTGATGATGGAACCAAGTGAAATTAAATGGCAAACGTATCAAATATGAAAATACAAAGTGTCCACATCCAAAATGTAAGCTTTTTTCCGTCTATGTGAAAAGAGTAGAAACAGAATTTTCTCCACTTTCCTACACAATTTCAAAAATCTAAAGAAATGCTGTTTTGTGTTGACTGAGGAATCCAAAATGTAGAGAAAATCTGTAAAACGTACACATCTCCATGTGCACAGGGCCACACAGAGTATCACTGTATATAATCACACTGTGCTGGATTGAAAGTGTTTGTAAGGTATTTCCTGATGCCGTGTTGTGTCCCGATCTTAACGTTTTGATTTTGGTTCTGTAGGCCACATCCAGGAAGGGGTCAAAGAAAGTGGCCAAGCCAGCTGCAACCCAGAAACCCAGACAAGGACTGAAGAAACTGGGCAAAAAACCATCAAAAGTCCAACAAAAGAAACTGAAAGTGTCTGTCTGAAAAGTGTATATACATAAAACTGTTTCTTGCAAATTATCCATATTTGTCAGTACAAGGCAAGACTAATATAAAAGAGTCTCTGATGTTTGTGCGTATGTGCCATAGTTACATATGGCTAATTTTGTAGATTTACAAGAAATAAACACTGTTTACTCGTTTACTGGGTGTGTGATTAGTTGACATGATTGTATACAAAATTTCATTCTTGATATGTCTCCACATTATTTATCACTACATCATAAATACACAACACTTGTTGGTTTACCGGCGGTTTGTGACGTCTCTCCTCAGGGCTGTGTTGGACCAGCTGCTGTTTATCTACTTGCTTGACAGCAGCTTATTGAGTGCTGTCAGTCTAGTCACCTCATATGTGAATGTAAATTCAGTTTTATGTTCACATGAAGCAAACAAGGTGTATTTTTTTTTTTTTTTTTTTTTTAGCATTACCAAAAATCCTTCCCGTCTCTAACAGGATGGGCGAAGACCCAAGAGCATTTGCATGGTGAATGTTGTACAAAGATTTTGCACTGCATGACAGGACGCAGACATTATTTGTTGAGTATCACGCCCCTCCCTCACTTTAATTACTGTGAGCACAATGAGAGAGGTGATACACTTACTTGAACAAGCACACGGTCCATAAGGTTGGAGAGAGAAGCACGTAGTTGCTGTTGGAGGTACTTATTAAAGCTGATTAAGGGTTGGTGTTGGAGAAAAGACTTCTGTGTCAAATCTAGCAGTAGATGAACAGGTAAGCTGGCACTGGTCGGTACTGCTGCTCTGCAATGTAGTTTAGTATTTCATCATGAAATGAATGAATTAATGCATTATTTCATGGTTTTTCAAATACACCAGAGATTTGCAGGGCTTGTTCAAGATGTCCTCTGGAGCTGAGGGCTTCGTTCAGAATCCTTTTCGCTGCGTGCGTGAGCCTGCTCCTGCAGAGCCCCCTCTCTGGACTTACTACAACAAACCTATAATTCTTGCAGTTACTGGAGGACTGGTATTATGCACAGGCATTGTGTTGTACCTGCTTACTGAATTTGGGGTGATCAGTGTGCCACATGGCGTGGGGCATGTTTGTCTGGCTGTTGGCATCATGTTCGTTGTAGTTGCACTAGTGATGTTGCCCATCATTAAGGACAGACTGAGACGTCGAGGACTGAAGACACGTTGCATGTTTCATATGGAAAAAGTGTGACTGAGTGAAGCGTCAGCGTTTCACTCGGTCATCTGATCTGCTGACCAACAATTATTTACTTCTAAAGCATTAAAGGAATGTACAGGATATAGTAATAAAGCACAGTAAAGTGGTTGATATTTTAATGTCTATTTATTTCTTTGAAATGTGTAATGTGTCCACTAACAAGAATGTTTTATTTAATAATTTATCAAAAACTGTTACATTTTGTGTTGATTCTTATTATATTTGATTGCAACACATTTATGTGTAATGTAGCAATATTTGAGACTAGCATATGCATATTGAAATGGAAAAGGTGCTTTCTTCTCAGTTTGTCCGTCAGGAGGAACCCCAAAAGAACCCATTTTATGCTCTGAATTGATTTTTATTTTTGACTTTTTCTGTAAATGGTTCAATGAATCTATTATTTATAGTATAAGAAAACTTTTGGACCCTTGTGAGTATCTATAAAACCATTTCTGGCTGTACAGCTGTAATCTATCAGTTAAGAATTGGCATGCAGGTTTGCCTGCAGGGAGATGATGCCATAAGGCAAGATAAAGGTCTAATTTGTTCAGCTGACCCTTGCCAAAGGCTTATTCCTTGCAGTGTACTTTGACCCCTTTACAGAACATGTGTTTCCCTGCGAGTGACTACATGGTGTACCGCTAACACCTGTCACTCTTTCTACCTGATTGGGCAAAAAATCTTTGTAGTGGAGAAAGAAAGCGTCACAGCCATGGAGAAACGCAGTCAGGGAGTGGGTCGGTGCAAGTGCTCATTTTGGTTTGCTGTATTTCATGACGTATTAGGACTCCTGATCCTCTTGTCTGGTGTGTTCTGGGATATTTTCTTCAACGACTTTCTGATCTACTCTGGAGCTGTGATCATTTTTCTCAGCCTTATCTGGTGGGTGTTTTGGTACACTGGGAACATCGAGGTGCCTCCTGAAGAGCTGGAGGATGACATCACTTTGTATAAAAGGACCAAGGGAATCTCTGGAGTGGTGCGCAAAGTCTCAGATCGTCTCTCCAATGGACTTAGCTCATTCAGGAAAAGTGGGAGAGGCAGTGCCCCGAGGGGGAACTTGCGTCAATATGGCACCAACAACGCAAATATCTGCATGATTTCATATACAAACACTCAGCCACTGGGGCCATCCAACAACCTGAACAGGGAACCGTTATCCATTTAATCCACAGGTAAGCAAATGAGATATACAGCCTACGAACACCTTTTTGATCAATTCCAGCTCACATTTATTTCAGTCATTATGCCACTTTTGCAGTCTGTTAATTATTAGCTGCATTGCTGCTCCAATTGGTTGGTTGAAGGAATCAAGCAAAAGGTTTACAACATTCTTTTCAGACTTTGAACTACACTGAATAGATCTGACCAGTTGTAATACCCAACTCTTTCCACAGCAGTGTGAAGAACGAAGCCTCTGGACAGCTGTGCCCTGTCAAGCAAGCAAATGAGTGGAATATGTTGGAGATATATTTTCAATTTCTTCAGTGTTGTTTTTCTGTTTCATATTTATGATAGCATGTAAATGTTCTATTTAACATAATATTCTCTGAAATATATTTATGCGATATGACGTTGCACAATAAAACATTTAAAGCACTTCAGAATTTTGTAATGTGCAGTCCATTAATTTGACAAAAAAAAAAGGAGAAACTGAATTTATTATAAAACATTTCATGTGTCATGTGATTTTTTTCTCATTAACAAAAGTAAGGAAAATAAACAAGTAGTGAACATTGATACATCACTGGTGAAAAAAAAAAAAAAAAAGATATTGGTTCAAAAGTTCACATTTCCTTTTTTCTAATCTAGCTTTCGCATTGTCTCAGCTGTAATAGTACCCCCTCCTTCCACTGCCCCTCCTGATTGCTTGCCCAGTTTTCTTTTCATATCTGTACTCTCAGCAAGTCTGATTTCAATCATGGCCGTATTCAAATCAAGACTGACAGGGTCATGTGAATTTGTTTTTTGGCAATTTAAGTTTAAAAAAAAAAATATATATATATATACTGTTTCATGTAAATAATATGGTAATGTTATGGTAATGAAAAAAAAAATTCAGTAAGTGATGCAAACTTGACTGTATTGTAATATAACATCAGTATTAAGTGTGAATACAGTGATGCTTTTGGGATGCTCTGGAACACAAAGTATTGTTTTAATTTCTGATGGGTAGAAGACAATTTTCTGCTAAAACAACAAATCTTCATAAAAAAAACCTGATACTGATACCGCTTTAACATAAAGGAACAATCCGTGACCTTTTGATTCCTCTTGAGACTGTGATTAAGTGATTGAGTATCAGGTTGATGAAAAGTCATGAGACTACAAGAACACCTCTGGGGATGAAAACAGAACTTTGCTGACTGTTCAACTCTAAAGGTACTTCCCCTTCCTCAGAAAATATTTACATACTAGCAACATAAATGCACGCTGCTGTATAATAGTGTGCATTCAGATGCATTGGCGAAAAGATGATCTCCCATTTATGGCTTTTACTTTACATGACTCCTATAGCTGGGTCATGTAGCATTAATTATTATTACGATGGACTAATTGAAGATTGTCAGCCTTGCTTCACTAGATGCAAGTCTCCCCCCCCTGACTGTGTGACATATTGTAAATCTACATCATGTAAGTACTGTATCATATTAATAAATACTTTTGTAAACATCTGATAATGTTTCAGTCGTGTAGATGAATATATAAATCATTTGAAAACAAACAAAGAATTTTCTATCTTTAAAGAGATGAAGCAGGCCAGAAATCTGGGTTAATTTCAACCCTTCATATTTTCAGCCTTGACTCTTAGAAAATCATATGAAAAGACTGAAATGAAGAATCAACCATCTCATGATCTCCACTACTTTATATCTTTCACAGCCTCTGCTAACGAAGCTGGAATGAACCGAAATATTCGTGTAATCCTCATAGTGTTATTTGTGTTCCTTGGCGCTTTCATTACACTGACTTTAATTCAGGTTGTACGCAGAAAGGCCTGCAGACCACTCATCAAAGCCAAAGGTAGAGTGCTTTACACAGGACTTACTTCTATCATATTATCATGTGAAATAATTTTATACCTGATGAACAGAACATTATTAGAATATACTTGGAATTTTATATATGTTTTTCAAAAGACAAAATAAATTTTGTCATTTTTTATTTTTGCTTTTTTCCCCAGTTCATCAATAACACAATGTATTTATTAATTTTATTTTTTTGGTTAAAAGAAATGTGTGTGTGTGTGTGTGTGTGTGTGTGCATGTTGTTGCAGTGTAATCATCACACAGATATAAGGATTCAAGAGCTTTAGTTATGTATGTTCTAATCAAACAACACAATGGGGAATGGGGAAAATGTGATCTCGTGATTATTAGTGCCACATGGGCTGGTTTGAGTATTTCAGGAACTGCTGATTTGGGATTTTCACACAAAGCATTCCCTAGAGCTTACACAGAATTGTATAAAAATTATTAAAACATCTAGTGAGTGGTCAGAGGGCAGTGGCCAAGAGTGACTGATTCAATTTGATAGAAAGTCTACAGTAACTCAAATGAACACTCTTTACAACCATGGTGAGCAGAAAAGCATCTCACAAAGCACAATACATCAAACCTAATGGTGGATGGGATACCAGAGCAGAAGACTCCAGGAGTTTCTCTCCTGTCAGCCAAAAACAGGAATCTGAGGCTACTCTGGGCACAAGCTCACTGAAACCAGGCAGTTGAATCTTGGAAGAACATTTCCTGGTCTATTTCCAATCATCAACACTTTTCCCCCATTCTGATGTTTGATGTGAACATAACTGGAAGGGAAGGTCCTTTATGCATTTTATGCATTGTGCTGCTGCCACATGACTGGCTGATTGTATGAGTAAACAGGAGTGGATAGTGAATGTGTGTGTGTGTGTGTGTGTGTCACTGAGATAATAATGAGATAAAATGGATTATATGTTATCAACAGCTCAACTACAAGAAACAGAAAGTGATGGAGGTTCTGAGACAACTGAGAAGTCGGATGATGGATCGCCTGACATGGAAGATGCCACATGCAAAACCCACTGCAACACCAGCCTTCCACTTCCCTCCACAGAGGAGGGCACCACCATGTTAGTCACCACAAAGACAGTGCAGACATATAACTGCAGAGCTCAATATACAGAGGATGTAACATTAGGTGTCTGGAGAACTGAAATCGTATAGGAAGTTCCTGAAGAATATACAATTTTGCAACAGAACTGTAAATTGTACAGAAATATGCTTGAAGTTTAAATTGTTTATTTAGTTGTTCTTGGCCTTCAGCTGTGCCAAATCCTGCTGTTGGAGCACTTGTTTAATCTCCAGCTCTGATTCATTTAGCTTTGCTTCAGTATGTTTTTGAACAGGCTGAATATCTTAAAAAGGTTTTTTGGGTTTGGGGTCGACCTAAACTCAGCAGGACAGGACAGTAAATCTAATCTCCAGCAGCACAAATGGGCACCGTTGAAGTCTACTCCAGACTGAGTATACTACCTTTGCTTTAAGCAAATCCTGTGGAAAAGGAATGTATGCTACTTCTGCATTATGTAACCTCCTGATGAGCATGATAATCCTTATCTCTGAGCCCAGACTGACAACGGATCCTTTGACCATTTAAAAAGTACATTGTTATTGCATTGTTAGTTTCACATCTTTCAGGGATAATAGGGATAACAATGTCTTGTGTGTGTGTTTGTGTGTGTGTATGTGTATATATATATATATATATATATATAAAATTTCACAGAACATGTATTTTGTATCAAATTTTGATCAAGCCATACTGGGTTTGTAGCTACAGTGTTATTTGCTCATTAAAAACCTTTGTGCATGTGCACAGCTTCAGAGTATGACAGTGCATATTTGCTTTGTGTGAAATTTTTGGTTTAATTTGTAAGGCATTTAAACAGTGAACATCACTGATTAACTAACTAGATTAGACAGAGACCTAAAACTGTTTTTTTTTTTGAGTGCAAGTATAAAAACAAGCATAAAATCTTTCTCTGAAGACCTCATCAATTCATCAAATGGTGTATATACGGATATAAATTCTATATTCTTTTTGTTTTTCATTATGACATTTTAAACCACATCAGATGCAGGATTAAAACTTCGGTTTTAAAGAAAGGAGGGAAAGGATTGAATTTAATTTATGATAGTTATAAGATTAAATTATGGTTTACGGTGCACCCCTGCTCGTTTTTAAACAATGTTTCAAGTTGTTACAGCTGGGTTAATAGATAGATAGGCTACATGTTGATTTTACCCCAGACTAGTCTTTGTTGAGTTAACGTAATCGCGTGCTGGATACCAAACGCCTTCCTGTTAATCATATAGTTCACTAAGTAGTGTGTAGAAAGCATTTCTTCCCACGCTCTTTATAGTGCATTTTTATAGGGAGAAGTTGCCATTAGCGATTGAACCACTTTTACTGCCTTGATGAATTAAAAAAGAAAAAAGAAAAAAAGGGGCAACTTGGTCATATGACCAACGTACCGGGTCACGTGACCAATAAAGGGTGAACGCTGTGTGTGCAGTGTTGGTGTTTAGCTTAGCACTAACACTGTTCGGAAAGTAGGTCTCGGGTCACTTCAAAAGATGAATACTTTTCTGCACAGTGTTTTGGTAAAAGTGTCTGATTCAAGATATTTGTAAATCAGGTTAATACAGTGTGTGAGCAGGCCTGTGTGTTGACCGGTAGCGAGTTGGCTAGTCAGCTTGTCCTTCTCCTCCTGCGGGCTTCATCGGTGGC
Source organism: Notoglanidium macrostoma (assembly GCA_030068235.1). NCBI lineage: Eukaryota > Metazoa > Chordata > Actinopteri > Siluriformes > Auchenoglanididae > Notoglanidium > Notoglanidium macrostoma. The sequence goes on along the minus strand of JAQQZR010000006.1, from coordinate 7,866,669 downwards.
ACTGACAACAAACCCACACGGTTTTAACATGTAAAGAGGAATTTGCATAAGTTAGACTGTGATCACCGGATGGAATAACTTGTCTGTGAAGAAGGAAACCTGTCTTCATGCCTGTGGTAGACTGACAGAATGAACGGTGAGTTGCAAATCACTGAGAGATGGTGAGAGAGAGAAAGGCTCGTTTTTTCCTGCGCGTGAAGTGTTTCAGTTGAATTAACGCTGTCACCACATCCGCTCCTTTCAGCAGCGACCCCTAACATTTTATCTGTTATTTAACCACACATGTCTGAAGAACAGTGGCCCTCCCGACCACCAATGATGAGGAGCGCTCCTCTTATTTTCAAGACTCTTTGTTAGTTAATTTGTCAACGTAACTTCGAGGAAACAGCACACGAAATTGTTTCAGGCAGGAGCTCAGAAAAGCATGTCGGTGCGCGAGCGCGTAGGTTACTTTCACTTTGCTGTCAGCGACATCCCTGTATACGTTAGCAACATGCTAGCAAGTTCAGTTAGCGCTGCAAAATGTTTTCTTTTTTTTAAATGTGATATCACACGCTGTTTTGTTTGACCTCTGGAGCTGTTTTGATAAAAAATGAACAAAACTGTGAAAAGTTGCCAATTAGAAACCACTAGATATAAATATAAATGTCAGAAATCAGCTGAATCACAGTTTTAATGCATTTGTAATATACTCAGGACATAAAATGTAATATTCCTGTTCGGTGGTTGAACTGTAAAATATGTTTTAAAGAGATTTATGAGTAAACATTTAAACCCGTACTCTGCAAAAGTCATGCAAAGAAGTGCTGTAAAGTAAAGATCACTTTAAAAATAATGAAATTAAATGTTTCTAATAAGCTAAAGTCAATCCTTAGTGTGACAACGTTTTGCTTTTTTTTTTTTTCTTTAATAGTAATCCCAGGTACAATGTCTGGAGTTTTATAGCGAAATGAGCTGTAAGTTTTAACATGTACAGAAATGTTCTTCTGGACATTTGGACTGTTTGACGTGTTGCTTTCTTTAGTGACACGCAAACATTTTTCTGGAAAATTAAAAAAAATGATAAGTAATGTTTGGAAATCTAAAAGGTTTTTATACTGACTCCATAATGCAGAATTAATAAAATAAATATCTACAATATTTAAAATCTACACTACCAGTCAAAAGTTTGGACACCTTCTAATTCAATGTTTTTTTTCTTTATTTTTATTACTTTAAAAGACACTTCATGTCTTAAAGTAATGATAAACTGTTGTTTATCTTTACTTAGTTGAGTGGTTGTTGATATAACTACAGTTGTTCAATAGGGCTGTTATAGAAGATACTGTATTTTTATCATTTAGCATTTACTAGTTACTGTATGTCTCAAATGCATTAAGAAGGCAAGAAATGCCACTA
>JAQQZR010000006.1:7837041-7865023 GCA_030068235.1 Notoglanidium macrostoma | reverse complement strand
TGTTTACTACATAATTCAGTATATGTGTTGCATCATAGTTTGAGGTATTCAGTATTGTTTTACAATGTAGAAAACAACAAAAAAAGAAAAACCTATGAAAGAGAAGGTGTGTCCAAACTTTTGACTGGTAGTATATTGAGATCTATCTATCTATCTAGTAAAATATCTATGGGTGTATATAGCAACAGTACAGTAATTAGACTTTTTGACTAATTAGATCTTTTTAAATATTATTTTACCCCTATTTTCTCCCAGTGTGCTTATTTGTCAATTCCAGCCCTCTGGCACACAACCGCTACCAAGCTTCCTCTGAAATACATGAAATCTTCTGAACTTGCTGCTCTTGCTACTTCGCATGGCAGAATAACACACTGCCCTCTTCTACATACGTTAACTCACAGATGCTGTTGATTAGTTGGTGTCACTCTGACTGATGAGAGAATGAGAGAGAACGAGAGAGAGAGAGAGAGAGAACACCCTTCGCATCCAGAGTGATCTAGTTCTCTTGGACTCCCTACCAGGTTGCCGTGACACGATCAGTATTAAAACTGGCTATCAGCAGATCTTTTCTGATTATTTGGTTCATTTTTTTTTAACACTGCTGTATTGCAGTGTTGTGCACTAAACACACATGGACTGTCACAATTCTGAATCTGGCTGCAATTTGCCATGAAAAGTTGTTAATAACAATAATAAAAAGCATAATAATGCACGTATTCATTTATTGACATTGAATTTAGGGTAAATAAAATTTCCATCTGCCGTTTAAACTGCATAAAAGACTCATAATGACTTAAGTATATAAAACATGTCTGTCTTTGACCGGTTAAAGAAAGTTAGTCATGTCTCATTATGCTACTAAAACTTTTTCTCCCCTTTCTTTAGTAAGAGTCAGGTAAAGATTGTGACTGTTAAAGTGTCCTGAATCTGTTGTTTCAAAAAATCCCACAAGTTTCAGTGGGAATGAAGTCAGGCTGTTCGGCGGGTTAGTGTGTGTCAGTGTATCATCACACACACAGATTTGGCCCTGTGGACTTCACTGGTCCTCCTGGATCAAGGGAACAATTCTGACGGTCCAGTTTCCTGCTACGTTATATGCTTCCAGGAACACAACAGATTTTTTCTTTGGGATACGGTTTATTGAGTCTTAAATACTTTTTTTTGTTAATGTATTCAAAAAAGGTATGATGGGTCATTCCCAGGCTTATGACAGGGCCAGCCCCTAGAGGTCGATGAAGCTGGGTGTCTACATCACATTTCCCCTGACTACAACTTTATTTCCATGATAATAAAAAAAAAAAACTTTGAGTAAGTGTCCTGTTTCGTGTTTTTACATTAAGCACAAAAAGAAACTCGGCGTCTAACAGAACTCACTGAAAATGAGCCTGGTGTTTACTGACACATTCTGTTCGCCTCTTTACACACATTTACATAACAAATATATTATGACCAGCTGAGATAACTCAGATTTTTCTGATTATGTAATAATTGGGACCTACATGCATCATGAAATGTAGCTACATCATTTTTTAAATATTATTTTAGTTTCTTTAAAGCTTTAGCTTCTTTCCTGGTGTCAGTACTATGGAAATACTCAAAGGCATATTTCATAAAAAAGAAACATGATACTCTTACTCTGATAATACAAGCTGCCGATACAAAAAAAAAAAACCCAAAACAAAACATGCAAGCGGTTTAGAGGGATAGTTTCTTAGCCAACTCGCATACATTTAATTCAACGTGTATTGACATTTTAAAAATGGGATGGTTTTTGTCGTGTTTAAACCACGAGGAGCTACATCCCCTTTACATTCTCACCCAAATCCATCTCTGTCCTTATTGGCAAAGGAGCTGTCAGAATCCGAAAACACCTTGTTTGCAGATACGGTTCGCCATAGGATACACAGACAGGTTTTGGATTATTTTTGGTGGCACATTTAACGTTCACACAGTGTCACAAATTCACATACAAGTCACAGAGCAAATCCGACATTATAGAACACACACAGACCAACATTAAACAGTCACACAGACTACAAACCATGTCGAATTTAAACATACATGATGTTTGTATTGCATATTGGTAATATTACACCTGCTAATATGCTAATGTCTGTGATAAACCGTGTGTGAGTGATTTATAGAAGCACATAGTTGCACAGCTTAGTAGGAAGTGATGAGCTGCGGATAAGCATGAAGAGGTGGAAGTCAGACGCTTCAATTAATCAGATACTTCTGCTTATAAAAAGGAATCTGAATAATAAAAAGCTAGCTACTTCTCTAATCCTCAATAACAGACCAATAACAGACAAATGTAAAAATGTGCTAGTGATGTGCACATACACAGGCTTTGTGCAATATCTGCATATGCTTTTGAGAGACGTGAATGTTCCAGTAATATGACGGATGTTTGGCTCTTTTAGGCACACAGCAGCATGACCTGAAAAGACAAAACCTTCTGGAAAGATTGCTCGATGCAGTCAAACAGGTAGAGTACCTCAAACACATGGTTGATAAAGTGGAGTCTGGAGAAGTATAAATAATGTCTGTAATATTTTGATTAAACCAGTATGTGCTGTTAATACTATCTTGGTGAGTAAAAAGTTCAGGTATAAAAAGCCCTAATAACTCCAATAAAGGTTTAAATTTGCCCTATTCTTAAAATTCTTAATATTATTAAATTATCCTTTAATTAAAGCATTGCCTATCAGATGGGTGAGAGGCTGTTTTGACATCCCATAATAGTATTTGATTGTGAATGACACATTATTACTGATCATGACTCATTATTTAAGTAATAAAGTTATCCTTATGAATTATATAATTTAATAATATCTATTCCAACAATATTCTAAAAATATTGTAACAAATCTAATCTTTTAATAACAAATGTGTTCTTTTGGTGAAAGTTTTAGGAATAAAAGACTTGTTTACTCGGATTAGTTAAGGAAACCATTTAAGTTTAAAAATGGATAACTTTGAGTTTGAGCATAGCTAAACTGTAAAGATTTGAGTTTAGGTATCTTCTTTATTACACTTTATTATATGCCAGTAATACACTTTATTATCTTTAAATCCACTATGTCAAGTTTAACGAATGAATTAAGTCTGTCATGTGATGCTCTTTTGTTTATAAATATGCAATAACTAATAATGTGTTGAAGAGAGTTGTGCAATAACCAGAAATGTGTGCAATAACTACGGTATGTGCAATAACTTAGAATTTGTACATAACTAAGAATTTGTGCAATAAGGGTGGATGGGAGGTGTGTGTGTGTGTGTGTGTGTGTGTGTGTGTGTGCGCACTTGTCTTTTGTTGCATGTTTGTCTGTACAGCTGACAATAATTGTGTAGTGTGTGTGTATATATGATTTTAATATTTAATGATTTTTTTTAATAGTGCCAAATTCGCTTTGGTGGAAGGAAGGAGATTGCCTCAGACTCTGACAGCAGGTTTGATTACATTTAATGGGTCTTTTCTAAATTTATTTAGAGAGTCATTTGAGTCATTATACTCTGTGATACAATACAATACTGTATTCTAGGGTCCCCCACCTTTCTGTTTTCTCTACCTTTTACAGTATTGTATGTTTAATCTTATACAATTGCCTGACTGTGACTCATCTGTACTTTTGGTGTGTTTGCGTTGTGAATGATTTTCCCAGAAATGCCGTTATTGGGCTTTTTTCATTGCTGCGTTTTGACCTAGGCTTCTGTTGTGTTCTCCATGACTCATCTATTCCTGACTGCTGTGTGTTTCTTCAGAGTCATATGCCTGTGTGCCCAGTTTGAGGCTGTGCTTCAGCATGGTCTGAGGAAAAGTCGAGGCCTGGCGCTCACCGCCGCGGCCATAAAGCAGGTGGCTGGCTTCACCAGCAAGACAGAAGGAGGTAGACAGTCCACAGACATGACAGTCCTCTTTTACTGAAGTTTGCCACATTCTCGGGTCAATATTTAAAGAAGACTTTAAAGTAACCCTTTTTTAAATTTTTTCTAGTAACCAGAAAAGTTCCCTAAATGAGCTGCCAGTAGATGCTTACCTTCTAAACCTGGAAGGCCCTACCTTAGAGGTGTCTTAGAAACAGAGAGTATCTATAGAGCTACAGGCAGTGCATAGAGGAAACAGATGCTTCAGAGGTCTCATGTAGGGAAAGCAGGTGCTGAGAGTGTTTGTGAAACCAGATGGTTTTGCAATAAGTGTCATGAAAAAGGGCAAAAAAGAGAAACAGGCCGTCTCTGAGGTTTACTACCAACACCTGCTGTGGTTTAGAGTTTTTAAAAAGCAACAGGGAGACTAAGAATGATACTATTTGTCAATGCACAGTAGCTTAGAGTGATTAAGAGATTAGCTGGGCTAAATTTGCTTGACATCCACCAATTGGATACCATTATAGTTGGCAAGTGTCATTATTAAGAGTGCTATCGAAATTGTAATTGGAGAGTCTGTCTCGCATGTTCGAGTGCCTCTGTTCTTCAGTTATGGGAAATTGTATGAGTAGTTTAAGATCAGTTGTTCGTGGCGTCCAAGAAAAGAACAGAGCAGAGAGCCGAGACAAGATGATAAGAATCATATGCAGATATGATGTGATAATATCAACGCTTTTATGATTTTTACATCTCCTTCTTGCCTTGTGGAGCATAGGTGCTCTTTAGTTTTGTTTAAAAGAGACTTTGTAGCTCCCAGGAGACTTTCAGCATGTTGTTGCACATTTCCCAGGGTCCTCTTTTTTTAAAGTGTGAAATTGAGGCCCCCATTTTACTTCTGTTATCATTGTTCTGAAACTGAGGCGATCTCGATTTCAATACATCATTTTCGAAAATTTACTGATCTTTATTTAAACTTATTTGAAAATAATCATATCAGTCTGTTTCAATCTAGCATATGAAGTGGAATACTACCCCCAATAAATCCTATTGTAACTGACCAAATGTGGAACAAATAATTACTAGCAGTTTGTCTCCTGTTTTCTTTTACTGCGGATTTGTTTGTGTCAAAACATTGTACACTTGCAGCATCTAAATCTGCCGCTATGGGTTCAGGATCGGCCGTGGTCCCACCATTTGGAGTAGCACTTGCTTGCCCCATGTTTAAATACTGTTCACATTGAACCGTTCTCCACTTCAGCCTGAAAACCTTAAATTTAAAGCCTGTGGTGAGTCCCCCCGTGTCTGAAGGTTCTGCGCCACTGCACCGGCCGTCCTCCTTATTGCGGCTTAGACCCTCATTTTTTTTTTTCCCCCTCCAGGTTTTTTAGTTTCCTCCCACCTGTCAATAACATACTGGTAGGGGGATTGGCGACTCAAATGTATGTGTGCGCACGGTGGACTGGTGTCCCATCCACCAGGATGAATTAGTTACTGAAGATAACTTAGTCAATGAATATTATTTTCTCATTTGACCAACAATTTTATATGCAAAAAACTCAAACAGAAGCAGCACACAATACAAACATATATAACTGAGTATTGGAGAGTGGCTCAAGTGGCTCTCTCTGGCTTCCTTCCAGTCAGTCATGCATCTTAACTGCTGAGTTTCCAGTACGCCGTCTTTGTTTGACCCTGTGAACCTGAGTCATGTAGAATATTCGGTCAAACTCAACTTTAACTACAGTATGTGAAATACTTTCAAGAAGATGTGTCAAAGCAGTTAAACAGGCATTTGAACTGAAGCAGAAGCCACAGATGAAAGTGGAAGATGTGTAACCTTGCTGTGTGACTTGCTGTTTGACTATATAGGATTCGTTCCCTTTTGACCGTGGGTCCTCTCAAGGTTTCTTCCTCATATCATCTCAGGGGGTTTTTCTTTGCCACCCTCACTTCTGGTTTGCTCTTTAGGGATAAATTTAGAAATGTAAAATTTATATCTGGACTGAATATAGTTCTGGAAAGCTGCCTTGTGGTAATGCTCATTATTAAAAAGCTCTGTACATATAAAATTGAATTCAATTGAATTTTGTAGATTTGACATTCTGGTTCTACGTGAAAGAGCACCTGAACCGTCACGAGCTGCAGCGTTTCTACTCTTTAAAGCACATCTGGTCTGAGCTGGGCCGAGGCAGGGCTTGGCTGCGCTGTGCACTCAACGAACACTCTCTGGAGCGCTACCTCCACATGCTGCTGGCTGACCGCCCTCGGCTGAGGTACGCCTTGCCCTGTCTGATTCACACTGCGCTTTTATTCAGCTTCCCAGTCAAGACTGGCGTGTTTTTGGTTTTGCACGGTGCACAGTAAACACATTTTTGGGCTTGAATGCTTATTTCCTAACCCTGTTTGAGTAAGTAGTCATAAAAATTGTAACTGAGATCAGATCATTCATATATACTTTCTAGTGCATTCTATGAAGAGTGGGCTTTTATCCTTGATGAGGAGAGGGCCAGTATGCTTCCCACTATGGCTGCAGGTTAGTAGCTGGGTTTACTGTAACCTGATCGTGTGTAAATGTTCATCTTTCACTTTGGAAATCATATGAAAAATTAAATATGTTGGCTGGGATGCAGTATTTATTTTTTTTATTTAATTTATTTTATTTATTTAACTGTGTTTTTATTCATATATTTTTCTTTACTGTTGGCCGTTTCGCAGTAAAATAAATTTTCTTTTTTTATCACTGATAACAGGAAGGTCATTAATTAATTAGTTAATCAATCAATCAATCAAAATTAATTAATCAATTAATTGCTTAATGTTATTTTTCCATGTTATGATTGAACCTAATTTATCACACCGGATGCATGCATGTTCACAGGAGCAATTACAAAAGAAATACCCTATTCATGAAAATCCAGTTAGTTCAAAAACTGTGAGATACAATTTTATATTCGGATTAGACTGGCAAGTTTTAAATAGCTTATATCTGTTGCATCCATGAATTTAATGAAAATTTTCTGAAACCTGGTCGTAATTTATAGTAATAATGACTAATAAATCAATCAAATAGAATTCATAAATCAAGACAAATTAGAACACCAGAAAAAAGAAATGTCCTGTATAAAACAAGAAAGTAAGTCGGTGCCTGTGGTAACCAATAAACTGGAACGTATGAGCTGCCTTACTGGAAGATTTACCCGCCTATAGAAGGTCCTCTTTCACCGTTTAGTCATCAGTTAGTTGTTGTCCGCTCTGTCATCTTTGTCATTTAGGGACAAATGTAAATTAAGTGTGCCTTGAATGTGCGTTGTAATTTATGGGTGATCAGCATTTATCAACATGCACACATGAGTAGAAAGAAAATCAGCCTTAGCAAAACTGTTGAAATCTGTGAGAATTTTTTAGTTCAGTTTGACCAACGGAAACAATACTGAAAGATTGGTAAATAAGCATTTATTTGTTCCTAGCAGAGCATAAATGTTTCACATAAATGTTTTCTTCTTTTTGTGGAAGCAGGGTTGAACTCCATCCTGTTCGCCATAAACATTGACAACACGGATCTGAATGGGCAGGCACGCACAGGACCGTCTGTCTCACTTCTGCTGAAAGAGTCCACACAGGGCATGAGCAGTCTGTGGAAGGAGTCGGCGCAGGGCGTCACCACCCTGCTCAGAGAGATCAGCACTGCCACATCTGTGGTGCCCGGTTTTGCACCACGCTCAGACTGTCCCTCTGACCCCCTGCCTGTCCTGCCCCGGAGCACATCTGCAGGTACAGAGAAGAGTACATGAAAATGCTTATAATGTAATAATTCTCTTTTCAATTTTTATCAGTTATTTTTATTCAGTTTTTACCATGACTCTTTATGGTCAGTGTCCACGCTAATCTGTAGAGAGGTTTCTGATTTTGCCTTTTCTCGGTAATTGTGCCTATTAAGATCGTTGTGCAGCAGGTTAAACTTTTAAAGCTTCCTGGTTTCTGTTCCCTTTGCTCTTTAGACTCTGGTTTGAGGAAGGAGCGCAGGAGGAAGAAGAAAATCACTAACATCATTTCATTTGATGACGATCTGGACGCGGGAGCAGAGGACGAAGACGAGGGGGGCGGGGGCGTCAGGAGGACTCTGAGGAAGAGTACGACGGGTGACGTGAACTCGGAGGATGCTCTAGAGGCTTGTGAGTCTTCCCCCTCCCAGAATGGGCTGCCTGAGCCAGAGCATGGCATCATCAATTGGGCTGAAACTCCTCCACAGAATGGGGTTCTTCTTGACACCAAGAGCACTGACCCCGAGGAAGATGAGGATGAAGATTTTTACGGCAAGAGCCAGCCAGCGCTTCAGGAGGACCTCGGGAGTGGGGAACAGTGTGTTCATGCTCATATACTATGTTATTTTTCCAAGTTCTGTACATAAATTAATAAAGATATAGCACAGTTTTTCATAAACATAGTAGATAATATCACATAACCGAGTAAGAACGATTTGTTCATCCAGGGTTGTAATTGGGAGTTTGTCCAGTGTTTCGACTTGGAGCCCCAGGCCCGTCATTACGGAGGCTGACAACGACAGCTCAGACATCCTCATCCCTTTTACTGCAGCAGAGACCTACAGCCCGAAAGGTCTGCACACCCTATCTTGCTTACTCCGGTTTTATCATAAAAAAAAATTAACCATACACTTTTTATTTATTAATATTGCTCTTGAAACAAAATCTAAATGATTACCTGCATTATTCCTCGTAAATGTGGAGCTGATTTGTAGATCACTTTCTAAATTGGAATTAGTAGTGAAATAACTACTAATATTACTACGAGATCTGCTTTTTTTTGCTTTCAGTTGACAGCTCTGTCGAGACGATTGGATTTCATGATCAAACAGAGAGCTCGAGTCCAACCACTGATACTGAAAAACCAAAAGCTGAGCCAGAGTTTAGGTAGCACTTCTGCTTTGTTCGGACATCTTACTGAATTAATGCTGGGCTGCTGTTAATGAACTGCAATAAGTTCTTTCTCTCTTTCAGTATGGAATCCAGCTTGTTGACCCAGAATGCCTCTGTGACCAGTGTAGTGACCGGTCCTGGCCTGCCTGACTCCATGACTATGGGTGAGTGGGTTTTCTGCCATGTGTGCATTAACATACACAATCGTGGACAAACGTTACACGGTGCCATAATATTGATTATGTACTGTAGCAGTGATATGCTGTGAATTAATTAAATGAAACATTTTAACGTTAAGATTTATAAACACACCCAGATTAAGCTCACCGAGTACCTTTGAGAGTGTTGTTATTTTTAATGTTGCATATCAGTGATTCAAAGGCCAGTCCTGCAATAAGTGAGGAATAAAACACGATGAGGTGTGCTGTTACAGGGAAAAAGAAAAAGGCAAAGTCCTCTTTCCTGTAGACTCTCCAGTGGCAGAAAGCTTACTGACCGTTATAATGCGCTGACATAGAGACTCTTCCAGAAATATTAAATAAACATCCCCATACAGCCAGCTTCATCATATCAAAGATTACACCCATTTCTTTGTTCAATAGCCGCAGAGTAGTTATCTGTTTATTATTAGTCTTAGAATGAGTGATGTGATGTGTCTGCCGTACAACTCTTTATGACTGAGTCACTGTAGGAACAATAACCTGTTAGACTGAACACATTAATATAATCCCTATTTCATCATTTGGATTACAGCTGTCACTAGTGTAAGAAACTGCTGTTCAATTAATCAACACCATCTGACCAACCAGATCTGAGAAACCAACTTCGGTGGTACTGCAATGAAGAATGTATTGAACAGCTTTGCTGTTTGTCGGTGATGTACCTTACCATGTGTCTTGCTCAAAATCATGGGCACACTTTCGTGCATGTTCCAGCTGAGCTGCTGTTAGTCATATATGAATACACCAGTGGTATGTCTGCTTAGGGAAAGCTGACTTGTTTCTTTCTGTGCTGTTTCTCTGAGACTCGTAATGGGTTACGGCACACAAGGCAACTTTGGAGTGGAAAGAAATATCCCGACTAATTTGCTGTTGAGGACTGGTTCAGTCTGAGCAAGTCTTATTTCTCCAACCAGAAACAGAGCTGTCTTAGTCTGTAGAGTTTCCAGATTAGACTTAGAAAGCCTGTTGCATTTCTGTCATTTCTGACTGAATGCCTTTCTCCAGTGGAGGGCACTGTTGATCCAGCGCAGCACCTGGGCAAGTTTGCTCTGGTGGATAAAAACGGTAAACTAAGACGAGCCCAGAGGTGGTGGAGATTAGAACTGAATAGGAATAAAATACTTTAAATACAGCACAGCACAAAGCATTGAAATGTGCCTACTTATATACTGGCTTTAAATGCATTCATTCAGTTTCCCACTGAATAGAACAAGAACACTGAGTGACTGAAACCTCTGTCGGTAATAAATCCTCACCTTGCATATTTACTTTATCATCACACTCACATTGCCCAAACTATCAACAAATGCATCGGAGCCCCCCTGCTGTTTGAAATAGAATGTCAATCTTAGACATGTAACTACAAAAAAAAAAAAAAAACACACTAAAATATGGTTGTGTAATATCGATGGAAAATTTTTGTGCCTGCCTCTTTTACTTAGCTTGTTGTGCATCTCTCTGTGTGGATACTGCTATTGTGATTACTCATAAATAGTGTGTGGGTGCATGTGTGTTTCTGCGTCCGAAGCACGAACGAGTCACCAGGGTGTGTTTCTCCTCCAGATGGAGGCTCCCGGGAGGAGGCGGGATCATCCACACATACACAAATATACACAAACACACACACACACACACACACACACGCGCTTGGTTTCTCTCTCACTGACTCTGACCTTGCATACACGCGCAAAGAAATTAATTTAAAACATTTTTGTTGTCTCTTTCTGTTTGCGAGGACAGTTTGTGAAAGTTTGCAATACAGATATTTTTTTTCAGTACTGGATGTTGTAAAATCAATCATGTTGACAGACTGCAGTAGGGATGGGCAAAGTTTTTGGATGAGGAACCACATTAGATTGTAAATACATGCTTGGGGCGACATTCACTGTTTTCCTGTTAGATATGCTCCATTAGACTTATATGTACTATTGTGTCCAATGTATCATTCTCCTAATTAACCCCACCAATGCATACACCTACATAGTGAGTGATAACTGGTCTATGTACCTTAGCAACTACTCCAGTCTTTACGTTGTACAAATTTCTGTAAGACATAAAATAGACATTAACAGGTAGGATTATGGACGGTCTCTTTCTTTTGCTGGTGAGTTTTGTCAGAAAAGCCAACATTTCCGTAAATAAAAACAAGTAACAAGAGAGCAGTCCAGCGCCATCTTCACAGAATTTAAGTGTATGTTCAGGCTGTTTATAAGGGGCCATCATCAGAAGAGATGAGTGGTTTCCAAGTGATGAGAACTCCAACCCGAAGTAGGATATCGGGATGGATCGGACAGGTTCAGAAAGCAGGAAGGGTATCTTAGAAGTAGTGTGCAGCTCAGCAGGGAGGGAAAGAGAGAAAAACAGATTGTTATGCATGCTTGTTGTCATGTAATCGTTTGGAGCAACTCCAGCAAGACTAGGTATGACGGCGTAACTAAAAGGGAGAGCCAGAAGGTAACAACATGTGAGGGCGCCCAAAGAAAATGGAACAAGATCATTCTTATTATTTAGCATGGAAAAATCAAGGTAGTGTCCTTGGAAGTATGCTACATGCACCTGACAGCCACTGGACGTTTTAATACAGGTACAGGAGGGACATTCAGTTGGTTGAATCCTACCTAGTGGACCTTTAAGCACATACATTTATTTGCAAATAAGTTTCATTTTTAACCCTCTCCTACAGTAAAGCTGCAAGTTGAAATTGACATCATGTGCTGTTTAAATTATGAGAACACACTGATAAATAAAGCATGAACATTGCACATGGAGTAGAGCTTCTAGCTAAAAACCATGAACATGCAGCACAGCAGAAACAGAATGAGTGTAATATGCTCTGGGTGTGCGTCAGCTGCTCCGCTCTTTGCCTGCCGCAAGCATCCTGGGTAAAAGGATAATTTTACATGGGAACATATTGGATGTGGTGCCTCTGAGGTACCCACATGTTAAGCGTATGCTCTTAACGTGCCAAATGGAGGTACTGACTTACTGCAGGACAGTACACTGAGACCGGCTGAATTAAACAAGCCGGAGGGCCACAGCTAGCCTACGCATGTTCCACGTTTATCATCATCAGAATCCTGTTAGTTTAATGTTCTACATATGTTCAGTAAACAGATGATCTGATGGCATCATGTTTGCCTCCTGAATACTTCTTCACAGTAGACTGTATTAGAGTACAGTACTCCCTGATTCTGTTGTTCACTGTTGAGAATTGTAGCCCCTTGAGAAATAACACCGGCTTCTAAAGGTGATCTTGCAGTGAGCTTTTGCTCAATTTTTGAATTTACTTCCTGTGGAGAGGGCCGGGCATGATTACATAGATGAGTTCCTTCAGAGATTGGTCTACAGCTCCTGAGATTGGTTTAATCTGAGATCTTTGTTTTGTCAAGATGGGAGCAGCCCTCAGGCATTGCGAGCATTGAAGCATAAGACTGCCTCCCATTTTGCTGCTGATGCAAAGCCTCCTGGCTTTACACTTCACTTGGAGCAGAAGCTTTTTGTGGTGCTGCAAATCATGGGTTCCCAACCTTTTTTAATGATCTATAATAAATCACAGACCACAATTTTTTTTATTTAATTTTGCTAAATTTTCTCCCAATTTATTCAACACTTGCTACCCATTAGCAAGTTGTCCTTTCTTGCACAAGAGCTAAAACCGGGGATGGGAAAAGCTAACGCATGCTTCCTCCGACACGTGATACGCTGCCGCTCATGTGTCATCACAAGGCAGCCGAATGCCCTTTCAGACGACATTAACTGCCTGCTTATGCATATGCGAGCTCATGGACACCTACAAATGACTAATGTTTCACAAATCATCAGTGGTATGTTCAGTTTAATCATTCCCAACCAGCAGGCAAGGCCAATTATGTTCTCTCTGCCATAGATTGCAATTGCAATTTTGGGGATTTGAACTGATAATCTCCTGATGATCGGGTGAGGGGTTTTGATTATACTGCTCAGGGGCTAACTCGCATCATTTTTCACTGACTGTTGGGGGCAGGGTCTTTCTGTGTCGCAGGGCATTCTGGAGCTGCGTGGAGATGATAACAGTGGTGGGAGGCCTAGCTGTATGATTGCATGACACTTGTGTTGCATTGAGCCATACAGTTACAGCTAATGCATGCAGGAGAAAGCCTTGTGCAAAACAGATTTTTCTATGCTTGCAATTTACCAGTTAAAAAGCATCTTAATAAATGATGAAATCATCCAGAACCAGTAGCCTAAAAAAGACAGGAAATTGAGCATCTCCATCATTTCAGGTCTAAGGAGAGTGGGGGAGGGTGTAATATTATTACCAGCTGTGCAGTCAGGAACTGCTTGCTGGCAACTGCAACTGCGAAACTCTGAAAGGTGGATTTTTCAGTGATATATCAAACAGTACATTTTTGAAATAATCATTTTACCAATCAGCTGTCTAATGTTCAAATGCCAGACGATTTTGCTGCTCAATGTGAATTTGAAAGTGTCTGAGCGCTGACTGGCGCAGCCCTCAGTGTAGATAGTCACTTTCTATTTATCATTACATTATTTGTAAAGTGTTAGATTTGATACTTTATATACCTATTTAATATTTTTTGGCTGAAATTGTTGTTCTTTTTCTCTTTCTCATTTGACTGAAATATTTCGGTCACTTCCAAACATTAGATACTTGACTAATGCTTAACTAAGGCGAATATTCAGTGATAGATTTTGTTTAATAAACATTCGCCACTCACCTTAAGAGGAAGCAATAGCCTGGTGACCTGGTATGAATTATGATGTCCTGGTACCCAACAACTTGGAGCCCGTGTTCCAGTGTTGTAACTTAAAGCCTAGCAGTCTTTCCAGTCCAGCTGATTTATGATTTATGGTTTAAATGTTTCATACCTGGCAACAAACCATCAGTTTTACCTGGACAATTAGTTAACTTTTTCCGTTCTGTTATTTTTAATTCTGAAATTTCTGGGAGAACTGTTTCCTGATAAAACGGGCCTCTGAATAGAAGTGTTTAGTAAGGACTCATTGTCTCCCAGTCAGTGTTCACAGGTAGTCGGTTGTTAAACTGAAATCGCTGGTGTAACCATCTCACTGTGCAGTGTTATAAATGTCTTCCCCTTTCATGTCACCTTCACTTAAAAGAAATGAATGTCTGGCTGGTATTTTAAGCTCCACAAAGTTCTCTTTATTATTTCTGTGGTGCTATACAAATGAAAATGTCAGTAGTCTGGAACAGTATCCATTAATGAAAAGAGTAGTGGTCTGCATGGGACACTGAGCCTCACTGGATATATCTTCTTATTGTTCTTTGACAAATTGAGCATGTCTCCCTGTGAGGGGGAAAATTGTGATGCTCCAGTCATGCTTTATTCTGGTTCTCTTTTAAAATTATTCTGCTCCTACAGCCGAACTACGTCAAGCTATTGTGGCCATGATGAACAGGAAGGATGAGCTCACTGAGCAGAACACGTGAGTCGTGTTTTTTTTGTTTTTTGTTTTTTTTTCCTGCTCGCTTTGCCAGTTCTGAGTGAACAGCTATGAATTCCTCCGTATATGCATCTTATGATTTACACATCTTATGTATAATTAATCCTTTAATGTCATTCTAGTGACTGTTCATTTAGTTTGAACTGTGCACACGGACAGGTCTATCATATTGTAGCTTTTATGTTTGTGTGAGCTGCTGTGAAATGAACACAGTAAAAGTGTATGTGTGTGTTGGCTGTAGGTCTCTGCGCAGTCTGCTGGATGGAGAGATGGAACACTCAGCTGGGCTGCGGCTCGAGGTGGACGGTCTAAAGAAGAAGCTGGCTGACCTGGAGGAGAGACACAGTGCCAAAGTTCAGGCCCTTGGGAGGTAGAAGCACTTTGTTTTAGACTTTCAGTTTAGACATGGCCAGTAAGCACGTCCTTGTTCCTGATCTTTCAAAGTAGCTACAAACTTTTAATGCATTTGGCCAAAATCAGTGTAGCACCAAACAAATCCAATCTTTGTGCCGATGCAGATCACGCAAGCCTAAAGTTCCCTCAGAACAGAACGGTTATGCTATAAAAACATAGCATATTGAATTTTCCCCTACAAATTCAGGCAGCATTTTGCTCCATGTTTTATTGAGTATGATCCAACACCTTTTTCTGTAAGT
Source organism: Notoglanidium macrostoma (assembly GCA_030068235.1). Classification (NCBI taxonomy): domain Eukaryota; kingdom Metazoa; phylum Chordata; class Actinopteri; order Siluriformes; family Auchenoglanididae; genus Notoglanidium; species Notoglanidium macrostoma. The sequence continues at coordinate 7,849,879 of JAQQZR010000006.1, read as the reverse complement.
AATATCTGCAATGCACATGTGGTAAAGCCTACCCGATAATTTTCTAGTTCTTCAACACGTTTTACCCGTTTACTTAGGGCAAATCTACTTTTAACATTTCAAAACTATAAATTCCAAATTGTCAGTAGTATACCTAATTATTTAAACAGTTTTTTTTTTTTGCCCATTATATAGACCATTAATAAAATTCTTATTCTATTAATGCTCGTTTAATTACTCACATGGTTTAATGGTCAATATCATGTCAGTATTTTATTGATCAAATTCTTAAACTGCCACAGAACAGAACAGGCATCTCCTAAGCAGCTTGAAATGATGCATGGAGTTGTACATCAAGTCTCCAGCACAAGTCTCTTGTCGGTGCCAGTGATGCAGAAATCCAACTGTGGAGGAAATAAACACTCTTAGTTATGTCTCTCAAGTATTCACAAATAATTTGTGATGACAATGTAACATCGGTGTAGAAATCTCCTGGGTTTGGAAATGCTTCATAACATTTCATAAAGGACAGCAATTGGCATTAACCAGCAAGGTTGTGTTAGCCACATTCGAGCTAGCATTAACTGGCATTTGCAAATGAACCGAAACTATTTACTTTGTAATAGAGTCAAAATATCTCTTACCTTTAATATCACACTTTTGAATGTCATGTCTTGTTCAGTTGTTCAATGAATGTTCAGTGTGGCTGAAAAACTGAACCAGACAGAACCAGTTTCCACCAGCATGGGCTGTGAATAATGCACATGTCTGTTAGATTGTTATTTAATTGGGTACATTTATGAGGCTTTTGCATATGGTGGATTGTACTTGAAATATATAATATGCACAATATTTAAGGTCAACTGTGTACGCTTATTAGAATACCAATTAGCAGAAATGGAGTATATATAATATACTCAAGTAAGTATGTTTTCATTAGTGTATAATTAACTGTAACTACGAATCCTGATTATGTAAGCTTAGAATGAGGCCTTTATATCCACATGGGTGTTGTTCCACCTCTATGGAGCCGCCAGGTTGCGCCTTTACGGTAGTCAGTGTGAATCTGGAAGGAAGCACCAGAAGGAAAACAAAAAAGAAGAAAGAAATGGAGGATCACACTATTATTTAGCATGGAAAAAGCAAGGGCGTGTGAACGTAAGTACTTAGAAGTATGCTATGGCCACCGTACATCCTAATACACGCTTGGAAAGAGAGGGGTAAGGAAAGGGCATTCAGGTAGTTGAATCTTCCGCGTAGTGGACCTTTAAGAAAATTAAGTCACTTTTCTCAAGTGTTTTACTGGATAAACGTCGGTAACCGGTGTGGAATTGACCAAAAATCACAGCCTGCGTTTGATAATGCACTTATTTTAAGTAAGAAGTTATGTAATGCATGTATATTATATTTATATTTATTTACAAGACCAACACAATGAGTAAACAGAGCAGATTAATCAGTTTGGAGGCATTCGTTCTGAGCATTTAGTAACATTTAAATAGCATCCGTTTATTTTTTGCACTGTTACCGGACTGGTTTGTGGCATAACACATGAGTAATACTAGGATAGATGTGCATAGCATTGATTAAGTGCAAAAAAAAAAAGATCAGTGTGAAAAGAGAGCGAGTGAAAAGAAGGTGGCCTGTGTAAACCAAGAGACAACAGTACACACAGGGGAAGATAGCTAATGAATAGAATTATAATAATGTAATGGGCAAGGCTTTGCAAGAAATGGTGATTCTACAGGTCATTGCAAACAGGTGCTCTAAATGAATGGTTAATAAAACCCCAAGTGCATGATAACCACAGCTACACTGTTCTGCTGCAAATAGAGCAGCGATAGATTGGGAATTTGTTTTACACTGGATTATGCTTGATGTATACATGATGTTCTTTTGTTTGTTACACAGTATATACCATTACCATCCAAAATTTTAAATGTAAGATTATTGATCACCCATAGTCCAAATGGTTAGAAGAAGGGTAGAATAAATCAGCTCTATGTCATAACTAATGTATAAAATTGTGCTCTGTACTACTGTACTCGGTAAAGATTTCACTCTCATTCATTTCCCTGCTTGAGGAAGGAACGTGGGTGACTTAAGCTTGTCTTATTTTGGCTTCTTCGGTCTCAGTTTTTAGACTCTGAGGCAGAAGGAGCAGTGAAGTCCATCAAAGTGTCTGACTCAAATGAAATCCTGCCAAGTCGATAGAGACTAAAAATAAGGGGGCAGCTTGGCCGGCTGCTTAGTGAGAGATCTTCGGAGCTGCGCACTCTTGATTCAGTCGAGCACAGTGGGCAGTGCTTAAGACGGGGGGCTGTGCTCAGTGTCATGGTGACACACTCATGCACTGGCACCTCCTCAGCCAAAATGCTGCCTTCTCTGCAATGATGCTGAACACCCTGGTACAGGACACCGGCCAATGTAGACCAGGCGGTTTGGGTGAAAAATGTGGTCATGGTGTGGGTAGGTGGTCTCCGTCTCAGTCTGCGGCAGAGAGACAAAATCCAGTTGACTGTTTTTATCACATTTGTTGTGCTTTATTGTCAGAGACGTGCTGGCTGGGCTGGCATTTTATTAGCTTCATTGTAGTGGCGTCTCGCATAGATAACACACAGAGTAAGCGAATGAGTGAATTTATTTAGCACAGTAGGAAAGCCTCTGCAGCGAGCAGGAGGCAGGATTGGCAGGATTTACAATAAAAGTGTCATGTCAAAGAAAACCCTTTAGCTTTCATGTCACTGATGCCTTTTTCTTCACCTGTCTGACAGATCAAACCAACGAGTCATTCATAAGATCTCATGATGTATTAATAATGTCTCTCTAATTATGACTGTCCCATCATTTTCTCAAATTGTTCAGCAGTGTATATGGCATAACACTGGCAACATAATATTGTCCAGTATTTGTAAGGACTATTACAGCTACAATGAAGGAAGGAAACACAATCTGAACTCCATCTCCTTGCCACAACAACCTCTCCCCTTTATTAACCTGTGTGGAGGACACTGTCACATTGAGTCTCTCATTTTGTTTCATCTCCTTGGTGGTGGGCTAGGTCTTCTAACCCTTTCTGTGATCCTGTTTCACTGAAGGCTTAATGCTGTGGCAGGGTTACTTGCTGATGTCTGCCCAATATGCATTGAAAACTACAGCTCAGTTAGACTGGTCTGCATTCCCAAACTATTAGTGGTGGTTCTTTTTAATGTGTTCTACATTTGGAATTGGGTTGTTTTTTTTGTTTGTTTTTTTTTGTTTCCCTTTCGAAAGAGATCAGTAGTGAACGTTCCTTTTGAAAATGTGTCCTGCCACCCCTTTCATGCTGTGTAAATGGTAGGAACTGTGCTGATAAGCCCCAGGAAGTTCACAAAATCATTTCATTTTATTGATAAAAAGGTCAGTACTGACAGTTAGAAAATGAAACAGTAATTACCCAGCTGAGCTTTGTGTGAGTATAACTACTATCAGGTGAATGTCATACAATGTTTTATTAACATGAACATTTTCCTCATTACATTTAAAATTGCTATAATCTATCAAATAAAAACTACAATAAATAACATACGTTCTTTTCATGGATTTATATAATGGAATAATGCACTGTAGTTATGTTAACTGCTTTCTTCCAAGTTGCATCACAGGGCAGCTTTATACACTCCGAGGAAAGCGCTATCTGTCCTTTTCCACATGCATGGGCGAACGCAAACACACACACAACTGGCTAATGTCACTGTGATTGACAGGGAAGAGAGAGTGTGTGCATGACTGGTTTTGCTTTTTTGGCTCAAATTGACATAATCAGGATTCAATCTCACAATCTCCAGACAATAAGGCAAATGTTTTACCACCCCCTAATTTTTGTACTTTCCCTAATTGTATTACCTACCCCTAAGACTGAAAAGTAGTGCTTATTAGATAACTGATCTTTCTTATGGTCTACTCTAGCCTGGTCTAATCCTCATTAGAGATGCCCGTGCTCCCTTCCTTGTGTGGCATCTTAATTTCTATAATATGACATTGTTGGCATTTGCCCCTGCAATAGATTGGTGTCTTGCCTAGGGTGTACCCTTCCTCTCACCCCAAGTCAGCTGGGATTGGCTTCAGCTCCCCCATGACCCTGACTGGATAATCACTGTAGATAATGGATGGGTGGATGTTGGTGTGCAAGATCTCTGAGGCTTGCCCAGCATGGACAATGGAAAAGATCAATGTGGCACACATGAGGGGTGGAGAGTTCCCCACAGAAGACCTGCCATTCATTAGCTTTAATTAAATCACACTGGAATTGTGCACAGCTCGCTGGCTCCCAATAACCACACTGGCCCATCTGAACGCCTCCGGAAATCCACCATTCCCCTGGCTATTCAAGGCCTTAAAATGTGGTGCGATAAGAGAGCTGCAAGAGGCCCTCAGTAAGAATAGGAAAGCTTCTTTTCACAGCCTCACAGCCTGAATTGATTATGATTGATTTTTCCTGAACCAGGAGAATCAGCCAAGCTGAGTATAAGCACACACCTCACAGCCCTTCGGCCACAGCTCTGGAAAGTTACTCACCAGCTGCTGTTAAGTTGTTCCAAGAATTGAATCAGGTTTTTATTAGGCATGGTGGCAGAGCACCATTTGCTGGTTTCATATGCTGTAGATGGTTTTTTTTTTTTTTTTTTAGATGCTGGATGACCAATAGTTTATGGTGATTTCTTTTGATCACTTTATTCATTCATTTCTAATAGAGATTTCTTTACAAGCTTTGTCACAGATTTGTTTATTCTTTTCTGTAATTCTGTTATTAGAGGTATAGAGGTTAGAGCTGTTTGAGTTCTCATAAAAGGAAAAAATGGACATCATAAGAAGAACTTAAACTGATGGGCCGTACTGGGCATACGGGCATGGCTGAGTCACACGCAGCACTTCTGTCTGTTTTGCAGGGAAAATGAGGTGCTGAAGGTCCAGTTGAAGAAATATGTGGGTGCTGTCCAAATGCTGAAGAGAGAAGGCAACCAGAGCATTGACTGTAAGTCTTAATTTATGCACTCACGCTGAACTTGACATGAAAACTACTTCAAAAATGGCTGACATCTCAAAAACGCTGTGTAGTTCTCGCTCAAGTTCCCACAACAGAGAAGGGGAAGAAATTTCTATGTCATTAGCCTAGTTTCAAAGCAGGCAAACTTTTTAACTTGTCCTTAGGGTTTTTTTTAATAAAAGTTAGTTTGCTGGAGGATGAAAACATGCTGTGCAAAGAGTATTCCATTTAAGAGGGCTTTATCAAAAGCCAAACAAGGCCGACATCGAAGATATAAAGGGGAAAATAATTGCTAATTACATTTGGGAGAAAAGGTAGCTAATTTGTGGAGCATATGGAATGAATATCCTCAGGCACTATTTGACCACCTTCAGGCTCTGGAGGCGTGGCACACACCGGTATAATTGCCTGATAAAGCTATTGTCTTATGGAGATGGAGCACAAAGCACTTTACTATTTCTGTGACCACGCGTAACTCCAACCTTTGGGGTACAAACCATTTAAAAATGGTTTGAATGTGAATCTTTTGCAAATCACAAAGTTTGTTTTTGTTAATTTTTTGGCTTTAAGCACATCAGTAGATCTGCTTAATGGGATGCTGTGCATGCTACCATAAAATTGCACCAAATTCTTGTGATTATACATTTCTTTGCTCTAATCGGTTAATGTGCATCGGTCCATTGCAGTCACAGCCCGCTTTGTCTCGTCATTGCCTCTCTGCACAACAGAGTTGGATGTGTGCGTGTAGCTACATGAGAATGTGCGGTCCCAGAAGGAAGCGAGCCGGAGACGAGCCCCAGTCAGATGCCTAATAATGACCTTTTATCCAGCCACCACATGCTGTGTACACCACCCCCTCAGGCCCGCTGTAGAATATGGCAGGGAGTCTGTGCACTGAGCAGCACTTTTGATGTAAATTTCCCAATTTGCATCAGTGCTGTTATGTGTTTTCTCTGCTGCCCCTCTCAGTTCTTGTTCTGGCTTGGCTGTTGTATCTGCACATCAATGATGATCTGCTGCACTGTACTAATGATGCGCCTTTCTATACACCTGCTGTAATGATGAGTAGCAGTTGAAAAAAACATGACCGTGAACACCAAATTGACATACAAGCTTAAATAAAGCCATTTTCCATTTCCTGTCAGTGTGTTTAACCCTCAGATGCAGCTGTGTGGAACATTTTTTTAAACAAATCTATGCTCCTGACATCAACTCCTGAAAGCATGTCAGATGCCCATGACATGTTTTGTACATCACTGTTGTCTGCTCAGATTCAAGCACTGTCACATCTTATTTAACTCCCATCCGGTGTATAATAAATGAATTGCTAAGAAGTTGCATGACCGAAGGATAAACAGAGGAACTCTCCCATCACATTATCAGATTTTGCTATTTTGAACTTTGTAAATAAGTGACAGAATCATGTAAATGTGCACTGCTAAGTGGCCTAAGAGTTGCAGAGCTCCAGACGGAACCGTCATCTGGTTGGGGGTGTTTGAACAGCTGGCCTCCTCTGTGCAGTTGTCCTGGTCTGGAGGGGCCACTTGCTACATGCAAAACCCAATTTCAACCCTTTCCAGAGCATCTGTACTCAGTATGGTATAGTGGAATGAGCTGTATTATAATAATAATAATAATAATAATAATAATAATAATGCTTTTTTGTGATGAGACCTATTAGTAAAGTAAACTACATTTATGAAGGCCTTTCTGTGTGGAGTTTGCATGTTCTCCCCCTGCCTGTGTGAGTTTCCTCTGAGCACTCCAGTTTCCTCCCACAGCCAAGAGACATGCGGATTAGGTCAACTGGCTGATTTCAAGATGAGGTTTGAAGATGAGATTAGGTCAACGGTTCAAGATGAAATGTGAGTGTGAATGGTTGTTTGTCTCCATGTTAGCCCTGCAATAGATGTCGACCCAACCTGTCGAGGGTCTCTCGAGACGTGTCCCGCCTCTTGCCCAAAGACAGCTGGGATTGGCTCCTGCTTCCCTGTGACCCTTAACGGATAAGTGGATAGATAGATAAATGATCGATAGATGGGTATTCTACCAGCTGACAGCAGGTTTCCAGGATGAGCAGAGTGCTTGTGACAACCTATACTGCTCTAAGAGATGAACAAGATATGCTAGGGCTAACTGACTTTAAGACTTTAAACATCGTAAGCAGGACTTCTGTTTAGTCTCATAGTACAATGAGCAGTAACATGCCCTTAAACAAATCTCTTGGCTGCCTAAGTGAAAAAGCTGAGGGTTTTTGTTAATTGACTGATGGTCATCAGGCTCTTTTTTTTTTCAGCTAAAGCAACTTATTTTTCAACCTGACTGAAAGTGAAAGGATGATACTGGGCTGTTTAACACACTAAATTAACAAATGATGAAGCCATTAGCTCCAGACCTAAGTAGCAATCATTTCTTACTCATTACGCCACTACTCCAGCTGTTATCTGGTGTGGTTAATGCAAATTCCCTCTCCAAATATGTTCCATAATGAAAAGTGGATCCTCTTTTCTAGATGTATGGATATATTATATAGGTTTATTTATTCATTTATGTATTTATCTATCTATTCATTCATTTATAAGACTAAGTGAATTTTGTGTGTTTATTTCTGAGCCTTTGTGAGTCAACACTGAACAAATCTCCTGCCCTGGAAACGGTACATGATCCTAGACAAGAATTAATAAACTCGGACTAGGCACTCATCTCACCGCTGACGGCCACGCTTAATGAATCCGTGAAGACCGTTATTTACCGGACCAGCTGAAAAAAAAGCGTTAATAATTTCATCCTTCAAATTCATTACATGCCGGCTCATATTTCCTTATCGCTGCCGCCGTGTTAAGGGTAACTGGTATGTACCGGCTCTGGAGTTCTGGCTTGGAGGTGCGGATGAGTGCGCGGCCATGTGTGGGGGGGGATGTAGGTTATAATGTTTACTTTGACTAATACGGACCCCTGGCGAGCACGAAGGAGGCTGTTCTTTATTTAACAGAAGAGGTGTGTGTGGCGGAGAGGAGGTGAGAGAGCACGCCTGCAGGGCCAGGTGGCCCACCGTCTGGGGGAGTGCGTTCCTGTCACCTGTTAACCAGCAGTGTTAATTAACATTTTCATTATCACCTGTGGGTTAAACGTGGACTTGGCAGCCTCAACACTGGTGTTGTCAGTTATTGCTCTTGCCCTGTAGATAGGTCCGGTGCTCAGGCTGAGCCCTCAGGAGGAGCACCTGGACTGAACTGTCCAACTCTTGCTGCCTGCAGTTATTTTTCATTTCCTCCATCAATCCTCCCACACCTTCACAGGTGCTGCCCTTTAGCTATACGCTAACCTTCGGCCTCTCAGCTCTTCAGCTCACTTGACATCAGTCAAAGTGTGGCTGCAGTTCTTGATTTCTGATTCAGCCTCTGCTCTGGCACAGGAAAATGACAGAAAGCAGGTGGAAAACATTTGCTCGAGTGGCAAGGGCACGGGAGAGAATTCTGTCTGCCCAATATTACCCAGGAGACTTTGTCCCATGAATTATCAGTGATTTAACGCATAACTGATTTGCCTGATAAAGCCTGAACTTCAAAATGAAAATCCAGCATGAAGAACAAGATAAATAATGAGGTGCCCTTTGTTGTTGCCTTTGTAAGCCAGCTCTTTCTGGAACTCGCGTCCTCCATCTCACTTTGAGCCTCATGGAATATCTTTGGGGAGGGGGTGGAAAAGTCGGATGAGTGCAGCAGCTGTCTGCCTTGTGTGCCTGCCGTTTATCTGATGTTATTTAGATGAAGGAGGACTTCAGAGGCCTACTGCATGCTGAGGACCTCTGATGATTCTCAGCAGGTGAGTAGGCAGATGCTCAGTGGAAAGACAGTTTCATGCTGCCTCCCTAATCAAAGAGCTGCTGCTTGCACGTCCTGCTCGTCCTCCCGCTTTGCCATTGGCTCCTTTATGGAGCCTGCAGTAGAACACCCTTGCTGTGCTTTTAACCACCATTTGTCAAATCATGCTAGTAGGCCAGTTGAGATGAGTGAAAAGGTTATTAACTACATTGTTTCTCGTTAATCTGAGGCAGCCAGATTGAAGAGGCGATACTCATTTACAGGCGTTCTCTTATTAACCATTATTAACACTTGTTTGGTTTAGATATTTTCAGAAGAAGTGCAGAAGTAGTTGTGCAAGTCTTGATTTGTTATTTAATTTAGGGTTTTTATTGTTTTGTTTACAGTTGACATAGGGTGAAAAACATTTTCTTGGCAATATGGCACATTTTAAGCTACTGGAATAAATTTCTAAAGACAATTTTTTTTACACGTCTACTTCATGATGGATATGACAAACTTCAATAAAAGAGTTTCAGTTTGTGGACATTCAGGAAATGTGATTTGATGAAATATGGGATAGTTAGTGTAGTGAAGCTTTAACTGGATAAGGGTGTTCATTGGGAATACAGAGAATGTGTGGCTCTAGTATTGCTGACAACACTCAAGAAAATAAGAAAAAACCTCCCAGACAGGAAAGGAATCACGCAGGTGGCTAGGCAACAGTTTGGCTTTTCAAGGCCTGAGGGACCCAAGAGATACAAATGGCTTGCAACCTGTTGCTTCGTTTTCTTTGGTGCTGGTTCTGGTATAACGATCCCATCCTTTGAACGTTGAACGTTTCTTGGTATGCGTGTATAGAGAGGGATAGAATCATGAAAAGAACGTTCACATCCCAAAAAATGTACACTGATGTTTAGCTGTGTTGTTTGCTTGGATAAAGCTCACGAATGTTACAGATGTGAACTTTTGATCAATCCAGGCTGTTGCACCACTTGTTAATTCTTCGATTTCATCTTACATAATCATTGCTATGTTACTTAATTTGAGTTTAGGTGTGCAACTGCTGTTGTGGGGAAAAAAGCATCCTGCTCGCTTTCCATTTTTCTCACCAATGCTCTGCACCTGCTTGGCCTTGAAAGAAGAGGCTTTTATGATGAGAAAACGATGATAAAAGACACGTCATGTCAGATCTTTCTCCACTTAGTGTGATATAGTAACCAACAAAGTTCAAGTGAAAACCAAGTTCATCTTTTTAATTCGGGGAAAAAAGTAAAAAATAAAGTCAAGTAAAACCTTACAGTAACCTGGTTGCGTGAATGTACACACCCTTTTAGAATTGGCTGATAATTTATCATTCACCCATCCTCCATTCTGATTACCAAATAAAAATCTGCTCTTTCTGTGGGATTTCATTGACATCCTCTTGGTTTCATCCGACTGCTGAAGAGCTTGCGTAGTATGTACGGGATCACCTTGTCAGAAGGTATCGACCAGGAGATGGGCACATGACCAAGAACAGGATGTCCCTTCAAAATTGACAAGAAGAAAACTTATCAGGGAGGCTGGCAAATGACCTGCGGCAATATTAAAGGAGCTGCAGGAATATCTGGTATGTACTGTTGACTTCTTGCATGTGACACAATCTTTTTAAGTCTGGGCTATGAGGTAGGGTGGCTAGATGGAAGCCCTTTCTCATGAAAAACATCCAAGCCCACGTAAATCACCCTCAACATTGGTTCAAAATATGTTATGGTTTGATGAGACCGTGGTTGACGTTTTTGGGAGTAATTATAAAAGATATGTTTGATGCAAAAACAAGACAGCTTCTCACCCAAAGAACATCAGCCTGAGTGAAGCATGGTGGTGGCAGCATCATGCTATGGGTCTTCTTCTCTTCAGCCATGACTGGGGCTCTACAATGGAGAGAGGGAATAATGGATCATGTATTAATAATGGATAGGTCCATGACAGCTGAAGGTGAAGAACAATTTAACTGTCCAGCACAGTAACCACACACAGCATAAATTCAAGTCAACAATGGAATGGCTTCAGAAGATGTTCAGCATTTTGGACTGGCCAGAATAGGTTCTAATCCTCTCAAAACCCTGCAGAATGATTTTGTGGACTGTGCGCAGGAGATGCCCTCGCAATTTGATGGAGATGAAGTATTTTTGTAAGGAAGAGTGGAATACACTTTCAAAATCAGAACGTGCTAGGACCCAAAATGACGGAGTGCTGTATTACAAGCAAGAGGTACTTTGTTAAATATTGTGGTCTGTTCATGTGCTAACTGTGCCTGTTTGGTGCGACTGGTCTCTGATCATAGTAGATAAAATTTCAGGTCCGAGACTGAACACTGACTTTTCATTTAAAGAGCATTTTGATGCCTTTTGATTTGCTTGTCCTGTTGTAAATGTCACTGTGACATTGATTAGGTTGTGCTTGAACACTTTGATGTTTTAAATAGGTGCGATGTTGTATTGAAATTTGAGTGAAGGTTTAATTAAAAAAGCTTTCATTTGATCTTTGCTTTATAGTGAATGTTTGTTACAGTGTGTGTGTGTATCAGTCATGTCCCAGCAGAGTTCTTGTGAAGTGTTTATTTGCTTCATATAGTTATATAACTAGATTTTAAGCTTGCGTCGGGAAAATTTGCGTAGATAAAAGACTTAATAATTTAATTTGATTGAATTGGACCGAAGGTCTTGCCTGCTTATTTGGCTTCGCTCCAGTGCTTGATGGAGCATAAAGAAAGCATGGATTAGGATTATTTGTATCAACATCGTAGAAATTCTGTCTTACTGATTAGAAGGATTCACATAATTTGTCTCGGTATGTGGAGTGCTTCTAAATGAATCTCGATAGGACCGCGTCTCATCTTCCACACAGCAAAAACCCAAGCTTGATTATTAGACTTTTAAATTTATTTTGCCAAACTTAGAGGACACTGGTGTTGCGAACATTATTCAGCTACTTGTACTGCTTTAATATGCACTCTCAGCAAACGCAATCTCGCATATGTGCAGGTTGAGTACCTAGCCTGGATTTTTATGATTATTGTCTATTACATATCTGTTTGATTGAACTATGGTTATGATGAAGATTGTCATAGTAATTACCAGTCTGATTCTTCATTACAAATACATTCCCCAAAAGGTAAAATAAAAGTGAAACATGCCACGTCACTGAAGAACGTTTTCACATGGAAACATGAGCCACAGTGGCCAAATTTATCAAGCAGTTTGAAGCCACTGATTCAATATTTCCAACTTAAATGTGATAACTTTGCCCTATTACATTTATGCCTGTATATCAGACTTTGATGGCCTTAAAGCATTTCCGTCTTATTTTATCCCTAATTTTACCAATTCCCCCCCTACTAGCCAGCTCTTCCATATATAAAGGCTAAAGGCTAACGCATACTTCCCCAATGACTAATCAAATCCTTTTGAACTGCTACTCATGCAGCATCACAAGGCAGTGTAACACTCTCGGTGGAAAGCGCTATTCCACATGCATGAGCTCACTGATGTCCCACAGCTGGCTAGCATCAGTGTGATTGACAGCGGCCCATAGAGCACGGCCTCTTGCTCTCTTGGACTCCTGCTTACGGATGGCGGTGAATGATATTCAGGATGACGTGAGCTTTACGCAAATGTTTGGGATAATTCACTGATCTGTTAATGCAAGTAATCTGTTAGGTTAATTGCCTTTTTCATTCGTTATGTTCTGGAGTGAAGTGGCTATATATTTGATTCTTTCAGCATCTTTGAACCTTTAGAAATGTCTGTATTCAGTGCAATTAATTAATTAATGCAATAAAACAGTAGCTGTTCGTTAACGATGCACATCGTTAATATTTCATTAGCTGTATCGCACGTATGTATATTTTGGCGTAGCTCATCTGTATTCCATCCTTTAGGCCAAATATGAATTTATTTATTTATTTATTTGGGGGGGGGGGGGGGGGGGGGGGGGGGGGGGGGGGGGGGGGGGGGGGGGGGGGGGGGGGGGGGGGGGGGGGGGG
>JAQQZR010000006.1:7767368-7830199 GCA_030068235.1 Notoglanidium macrostoma | reverse complement strand
GGGAGAACATGCAAACTCCGCACAGAAAGGCACCCTGGGTGACCCGGGGATCAAACCCAGGACCTTCTTGCTGTGAGACGACAGTGCTAACCACTGCACCACCGTGCCGCCCCGTATTCTAGTAGTTAATAAAAACTTAAAAAGTCAAGGTGAGACAGTGACATGGTAACAACCCTAATTTACAGTAATCAACACTCATGATTTGTGAATCAGTACGATTACACACAAAATGATACATCTCTCATGATTCCTTTACAAATAGTCAATTGCTGCTTTTCATAAAAGTGTGTAAATCACTGCAGTCAACATTTCCGCTCGTGTGAGAGAGAATGGAGGTGCGAGAGATGAGCAGCAGGCTCACTTTAATAACATTTAGTGCACCACACAGGGAAAACAGATATTTAGAAGCCATTTGGTTGACCTTTTGGTGGATTAATTATTCATTTTGATTTTGTTCACTGTTTGTGGTAGTCATTGCTGTAATACGTATAATAGTACCTGTTACTAATGGCGGGTTTTTTTTGTTCTGTTGTCAGTCCTGGTCAGGATTGAGCTGAATTTTGCTCAGCTGTAGCCAGGTCCTGATTAAAATCCTGCTACTGATGGGTTCGGCTCAACCAGAATATTTTTGTGTAGCGTTTATAATATCAGCGCTGCTTTATAATGTGGGTAGGGTCTTATTTGCATGCGATTTTCTAGTTACAGGTTGCTGTATAAGCTGCAGAGTCCCAGCTAGTCTTCGCTCATTCGTAAAGTAGAGAAGTATTAATGGAGGTCGTAGGTGGTTTGCTGATGGCCTCTCTAGAGACTCTTTGTCAACGCTCTCTAGCGAAATGTGCTCAATTACCCTATTGATGGATGCCGATGGTGGGGAAAAAGCTCCTATTCTACCAAGTGTCAGGCTGCTCACTTTCATAATAGAGCAATGATAGCATCAGCTAACACTGAGTCCTGCTGCCAGCCAAGATATGGCCTCTCGTCTCTTCGCTTCCCAAACCCCAGAATAGGAACAGTCTAAATTACACTTGCTAATAGAATGCAGAGACAGTGATTCTTTTCCTTCCCATACTCCATCCGCTTCTTTTCAGTTCTTTATCAGGGATGGAGCATGTTTCATTTGATATGGAATGAAAGCCTTTTCTTATTGACTGTGTAAGAAGGCGAGTGAAGTAGTGGAGGGTTTTAGCAGGAAGACAGGGAGGGTTGGTGTGCTGGCGAGCACGGCACGGCACGCACGCGTGTCTACTTCCTCTTGTTTTCGCCAAGCACCAGATGGGGACATCAATACTTAATGTGTGCATGCTACTTCAATGCTTCTAAATAAATGCCCAGGCTTGAATTGAAATCGGTCCCCTCGAAACGCATACACTAAAGGAACTCATAAGTAGGCTGCTATAATAAGAAGATTTGCTTATTACACTAGGTTACACTTTGATGTTGATATGCGACCGCTGATGTTGTTGAAAGAATTGACTGATGACAAAAAAAAAAATCCGATTTCACATTCGGGAAGAAAATATTTTAGTTACAAATGCAGAGTTTAATCATTGTAAGGCATGTAGTGCATTCAAGCCTGCTTGCTCTATATGGAACCAGCTGTGCTCTGCCTGAATTTGAACACTTTACTTGTTTGTATTTTTCACCAGAGACACAATCTTAATTGAATCCTTGAATGGATGGTCCCTTTACCAGTGTTTAAGTGCTTTGCATTTGTTTCAGTAAAAAATAGAGCAGTGTTGCTTTATTACTCTCACGATTAGCTTCAGTCCTAGCACTGCCATCCCCAAGCTGCGAGCCCTGGCAACGTGTTGCCTTGAGGGTTTGCTGTGAATTCACTGATTTCTCGACTCTTAATGTTGAAATAATTGATTTGACCCACTTTAACATTTGTCGTTAGTCATCGGGAGAGTTCATCTGCCGTCATGCATTTAATTATCACGGGGAGGCAAATTAATCGACTGTGTGCTCTGGTGTCTCTCCCTGGGGAAGGACAGCTCCCTTTACTGCTGTCAAGGCTATTAACACAATAACAAAAACGCAATTAGATTGACTTTTGGACATGGCAGTCAATTACAGTGCCTGGAATGGGGTAGCTCAGTGTCTGATAAAGTAGCTTCACTCTGATAACCAGCATTTCTCACCTCCGTCTCTTTAGAGAGAAGGGGCTCATTGCTTTTATTGCAAAAGACTCAGCATGGAGGTGATGAGTCTGTGCGCACACACACTGGTGATAATCGGAGTGTTTCCAATCTCCAGGGCCTCCTTTAACTTTGACTGAAATGCTTGTGTCGTTTACTGCGAGCACAGATCCTCTTCTCTGGCCACTGGTTCTGTGCTTTGTCATATTATCAGTCAATATGAGCACAACAACAAGCGACGCTGTGCTGGTATCATCTCTAATGTTCATTACTGGGACGCTTGTAAGCTTGTCTCATGGAGACGGGTCAAAGCTACTTTAATAAATGCTTTTATGGTAATAAAACTAACGCAAAATTACTCCTCCATCAGTGCGCGCTCTCTCTCTTTCGCTCACACACACACACACACACACACACACACACACACACACACACATACACACAGTTGTTTCAGGGGTGTAGTAAACAGCCTATTCCAAGCAGATGGAGAGAGAGAGAGGTGAAATGATGAGCTGATTTAATCTCCTCCCATGTAGCTGTTTTTTCTTTTTTCTTTTTCACACCTCCTCTGTCCATGCTAATACTTTCCAAAAGCCATTGCAGGATTGCTTGCAGTATTATGCAAGTGCTAAGGTGTAAAAATGAGAATTGTGTGTGTTAATCATTGATCACGACACCACTATTGTCAAGTAATGCTGAATTATTAAAAACATCTCCGCAAAGCATATTAAATTGGATTCCAGTCTCTTGTCTTGCCAGTGATGAGCCAATCAGAGATGTCATTTCAGAGATTTTTTTCGCTGGTGTTGTTTTTAATAACTTATCAAAGGTGTGATTCGTCATTGAATGAACTGTTTCAATGCGATGTATTTGAATGATTAGTTTCCAGCAGACTGCTATTGGTGCTTTTGCTCTGTATGCTAAGGTACAAGAGCCTAAAACACTGTTAAATGCAGAATACATAATTATACTGTAATATTGATGTTTATTATTATCTAGCTACTATACGCCTCCCGTAGTAGTCTGTTTTGATAGCTGGCCGTTATAGATTACATTAGCTTCATTTATTTATGTATCTATCCATTATCTATACCACTTAGCCATGAGGGTCGATGAGAAGCTAGAGGCAATCCCAGTTGTCTTGGGGTGAGAGATGGGGTACACTCTGGGCAGGCTGCCAATCTATTGCAGGGCTAACACAGAGATGAGCAGCCGTTCACGCCTACGTTCACACCCATGGACAATTTAGCATAGCCCGTTGACCTGATCTGCATGTCTTTGGACAGTGGGAGGAAACTGGAGCTCCCGGATGAAACTCACTCAGGCACGGAGAGAACATGCAGGCTCCACGCAGAAAGGTCGCGGTCAACCAGGAAGTTTGAACCCAGAACCATGTTGCTTTGAGGCGACAGTGCTGACCACCTAACTAAACTAGTGTTCTATTTAAACATAATATGATGCAGGTCACCACAAAATGAGTCCGGTTGGTCAAAGATGTAAAGTTGTTTTATTGGATGAATCTACAGTTAATTATCTTTAAAAGAAGGAGTCATTTGGTGCAGCCGATTCCAGAGAAAGTATCGCAAACATTACAAGTATCATCATCTCAGCATAAGTTTGGAAAAAATCTATGTTTAAATTGAAATGAATTAAGAGTAGACATTTATTTGGCCTACAAAGTCAGATTTATAGGTTGTTTTACATTTTTTTATAGGAATGTATTTATGGCAAAATCGAAAAAATGTATGTTGGTCCTTTTTGACGTATTCTCGTTCCAAGCTGCAATAATCTCGGAATGAACTTTTGCCTGCACTGGACTCATTTGTTGTGACATGCCCCATATCATTTGTGTTTTAGGGAAGTCTTCCACTGCACAACTCTTCTTCTTTCCAGTCAAAATGTGAGCTTACTCTCGTCAAATTAACTGTGATCTCTCCGACACAGATGGCACTGATTTTCAGTAAAATCAGTCTGTGTGTTGCAGGGTGTTGTTAGACACAGTGCCTCATCGTTGGTGTCTGACAGGAGCAATAGCGTCACGTTATTCTTCATCAGTCTTTATCACCTCGCTGCAGAACCTGACATGGCTCTATTATCAGCCCTGACACATTTATTGATCTGTGTTTCAATTTCCCATACAGGGATATGATCACATATGCAATGCCCTTTCTTTGATTGGAGGAAGCCCAAAAATAAAGCAGGTGCAAAAATGTATGGGAAATTACCCGTGAGGTCTTGGATTTGATTCATGTGACATTATTGTATGTGGGAATGGGGGAATAAAACTTGTGTAGCAGACGGAAGTTGTGATGAAATCCCAGTGAGTTGTTGAAATCTGCTGAGACGGAGCGCTGTGTTTTCTGGAACGTAAATGATTTATTGAGCAAGTTACCTTAAAAAAAAAGGTGGATCAGTGTTCAATTTACATTCAATCTTCCTCACTGCGGTTCGTCTGAGGCGTTGCTGATTTGCCCTCATTCTGCTCAAGGCCAGATTTATGCTTGGAATAACTAAATGTGTTCGGTTTCTGTATGAGCACGGTGCCTCTGTGTGCATGTGTGTGTGTGCGCATGCGCGTGTATCTTTTGCAAGGCGACTTTGGCATTCAATTTCACGTCTGAAAGTCAAATTGGTGGAGAGTTGTAATTTGAGGACACCTCACTCTGACTGAACGATGCGCTGAATTCATCCCAAGCAGTCTCCCAGCGTCAGCGGCTGCTCAGTGGTCAGAGTGGAGGAAAATTACTTTGATCAACACATGCATTAAGTCTGCCAAATGGTTTTTCCTCCTTCTGTAGCACATCAACAGACCGTGATTATGCCTCTGTTCATCACTCTGATGTGTGTATTATCCCTGTAGGTGCATCACAACAGATTTTAAGCCTCCATTTGGATGTAAGATTAATAATTGTGCATCTATGTAGAACGTGTTAACCACTGATTTCTGTGAGTGTGTATTCAGCACATGATCTAGAGTGTCTAGGTTACTGAAGAGTGATGATGAACAGCTTTTCTGTTCGGCTTGGGTGTGAGACACATCATGGAAGCTGTTAACTGCGAGTTTGACTGTTTTCTCACAAATCCTCAGCCTTTAGGGCCAGTCACCTCATTTATAATGATGGAGAGAGAGCTAGTTAGTCCAAGACTTGGCACTTGCAGGTTACTTATTATCGAACAAAAGTGGCTTATGGAAGCTTGACGCTTACGGCCACTTGCCAATAAACTGGCATCGTTTTCAGAGTGTGTGAGATGCAGGGATAAAAGGGCACCAGTGTTATGATTAAGAATTCTCCTTAAAGAGCACAGCAAGTTGCTTCTATATTTGCCATTTTAAATGGATCACCTTGTGAGGGAATTTTTGTACATCAATTTAAGCATGTTTTTGAACATGAAAATTTATTGATTTTTTATTTTTTTTTGAAAGCATGTGATTGACAGGCTTTTTTTTATTGTATCGGTAACGTGATTCTGTGCGACTCCACATCATCGGGAGATCATGTGTTTGAGGTTGTGGGTGGAAGCGCATTACTCTGTCTACCCTGTCAATCACAGCGACACTAGCCAATCGTCGGTATCTGTGAGCTCATGTATGCCGAAGAAGGTAGATAGCGCTTTGTCCTGTGAGTGTGTCACACTGTTTGAAAAGATTCAGTTGGCTGGCTTGACGTGTTTTGGCGGAAGCATGCTTTCACGCTCCCTGGTTGGTAGTTGTTGTGTGATAGAAAGCGCTACCTGGTAGGTGGGAATTGGCAGGTGACCAAATTGGGTAGAAAATGGATAACGATCCAAAATAAAACACCAAACCAGACCATGTCTGCATCCTTATGATTGGGTGGAATAACCATATGTATGGTGGAACGCTGAATACCCTGTCCTGAAGGCGTTCTGTAAAAATATAGAAAGCGAGTAACAAATTTAGAATGCATTTAGAAAAGGCACATGTGAGCTGTGTAGTCATTTGTCAGTATTACCTGAGGCAGACTGTTCATCGGCGGTCTTACATGGCAGGTTTCTTCAAATGAAAGTCTTCTGGATGCTAACTCTGTTAAACTTGTCTCCTCTGCATACTCTGGCCATGGATCAACATCAGCGAACTAGAATGGTGTGAAAATCCAGACTAAGATGTTTAGCCTAACTCTCAGTATACTGTATAATCCACAATTACAGGCTTATCTAGCCTGAAAATACATATCAGACCCTGTAGGCTTACAAAGTGCTTCTAGATGAACTTCTGTTAGCTCAACTTTGGTCAGAGCGTGTGTTTTTTTTTTTTTAAATTACGAATAAAGTCATTGGATTGGAGGTGAAGTTTTTAAGGCTAGCAGGCGGAGCTGCCGTTCCACAACAAACGTTACGCCATTGCCTCAGACCATTTGGAAAAAATGTGCCAGTACTTCCATTTCCCAAAAGAAGTGAGGTTAATGGGAAGTGCGTGCTGCATTACTACCATTCTCTGATTGTATTGGGAAAAAATATTTAACTGACAAGAAATTAATATTAATTAAGTAATTATTCTCTGAATACTGATTTTCTTAACGCAGATTTAATGCTAAAAAAAAATGTGGAGCCAACCATCTTTACTTGTATTCTCTTTTCACCCAACCCTCGTTGCTCATATCTTCTGCCTCAAAGGATCTCTTTGACCCAGTAATACCAATCAGTCCATTTTTTAGATAACAGGGTATGACGAACTTTTAAAAAAACACAAAAGTGGGTCTAAAGGCAATCTTCTGACATGTTTCAGTTGATTGGTGTAAGGGGACAGTTGTGTCCCTTTTATTTTTAGCCTCACTGTTTCTGTAATAGCAATAAAACACTGTGTTTTTAAAATAAAAAAACAAAAAAACAGAGAACTCATGACCATTATACCTATCTGTGCTTGTTGAACATCCTATTTCAAAGGCATCACATTTGGAGTTGACCCCCTTTGCCGCTGTAATAGTATCCACTCTTCTGCAGAAGGCTTTCCACAAGATTGTGGAGCGTGGCTACGGGGATTTGTGTTCGTCCAGCCAGCATTAGTGAAGTCAGGCACTCATGTCAGGAGAGGACGCCTGGTGCTCAGCCATCCCATAGGTGTTCAGTGGGGATGAGGTTGGGGCTCTGTGCAGGGGCTCAGTACTCAAGTTCTCCCACTCCAACCTTGGCAAACCATGTCTCCATGGAGCTCGCGTTGTGCCCAGTGGCATGGTCATGCTGGAACAGGTTTGGTTAGTTCCACTGAAAGAAAATTGCAAGTCTGAAGCATACAGAGACATACTGGACAAGTGTGCAAAAGTTTGTGGCAAAAGTTTGTGGAAGGCCCACGTGTGGTGTGATGGACAGGTGTCCACATATTTTTGGTCATGTAGTGTAGATTGGATAATGATGGTTTAATCCTCCAGTAGTGTTCTTCTGGAGAGGGATGGTTGGACGAAGCACACTTAGATCTGGCTTTTGTTCTGCTCGCTTTCTGACTTATTTTACTACTTGCTATTTTTATGAACCTCTCTCAATTTTTTATGAATTTTGAATATACATTATATGGCCAAAGGTTTGTGGACACCTGACGGCCATATCCATATGTGGATCTTTTCCAAAATGTTGTGGCATAGTCATAAGCACACCATTGTATAGGATGCCTTTGTATGCCGTAGCATTACAGTTTCCCTTCTGCGGAACCAAGAGGCCCAAACCGTTCCAGTATGATAATTCCCCTTCACAAAAAGCGAGTTCCATGAAGACATGGTTCCACAACGTTGATGTGGAAGAACTCAAGTGTCCTGCACAGAGCCCTGACATGTCCTTAGTGACTTGGCAGATTAAATGAAATAAAATGAAAGAAAACATCACTATTATTCATGCAACTGAATGAGCAAATCCCCACAGCCTTGTTCTAAAATCTAGTGGAAAGTCTTCCCAGAAGAGGGGAGGTTATTATAACAGCAAAGAGGGACTAAATCTAGAATGGCATGTTCAAAAAGCACATGTGAATGTAATGGTCAAGTGTCCATAAGCCTTTGCCCATTTAGTGTCCCTGTATGTGTTTGTGTGACCTGATGCTTATCAGAGAACTAAGTTTATCAGCAAGTGGTGGTTTTACTTTTTGTGACTTGAACTACAACTTTTCCAGTGTTTAATTAAAACATTTTGAATAAAACTTTTTTTGGCATTGCAAAAAAACAGGTCAAGGTAAAAATTAAAATAATGGGGGTTAGTGATGAGCGTACGAACAAAAACAGCATTTATCTGTTTATGATTAAGGCAAGAATTCTTTCATTTTTATCCAGCAACCACCTTTTTCTTCCATCTCGGCACTCCTTTAAAGCTGTCTGGAACCCAAAAGCTAATCAATTTTCCCTACATGGCCCAATCAATATGAAAAAAGTGGATTGTCTTTGTGGTGTTCAAGCAATGAATTGACATCATATTTCATTTTCCTTCCTTGCGTGCGCGCACACACACACACACACACACACACACACACACACACACACACACACACACACAACATACTGCAAGCATGTTCAACATTACAGTGAAATTGGTTTCAGTGTTTGCACACAAGTAGCCATATCTATTTCTGTAATTCAAGGCAGCTTGCACATGCGCACACACATGCACACGCACACACACACACCTTCTTTATGAGCACCATATCAGGCTTGGTGGTGGCCTGGAATTGGCAGCGTGGGCTGTGCTTTCACCACGCTTGCTGACAGTAGCTGTCTTTTCGTAAGAAGGCTACACCAGCTATTGAAAAGCAAAGATAAGCCTAAACATTGAAATGGCAGGTGACTGTGTGCAGGTGCGGTGATAATGCTTAGACCATATCAGGCCTGTTCTGCTTCTTTAGGCTTCTTTGAGGGAGACTCCGTGACTACACAGCGGTCCGGTATTACCTTGCCTTGAGGCTTACTGTGTAGACCTATTTGCTCTTGGCTCTCCATCAGTCTTACACTTTCCATTTGCTTTGTCTCTTCTTTTTCTTATCAGGCACTTCCGCATTAAACTGACGCTTAACGACAGTCCTGCCCAGCCTAATCCTGCCATCATATCTCCCCGAATCAATTTCTCTCTCTCTCCAAAGCTTGAAATACGGTGTGTTATTCAGTAGGGATTAAAACGAGACTCGGATTCGAATAGTTTCATTTTTCAGTCAGATTCAGGCTTGGGCTTAGGAAGGAGAGTTTCAGTTGCTCTCACCCTATAGCATATTTTCTCTTGGGGTGGTTGAGGCTGCATTTGCATTGTCAAAAGTTGAGTTATTGAGGTTTTTAATTGAGTTTGCAGGGTGGGGAAAAGCTCACTCTTTACGGTTCTTATGAAATCTGTAGAGCTCAGCCTCCACCAGTTCTGAGTGCTTCTCTGAAATTACATTATGCTGTGTTTGCAGGCTAAATGAGTTCTGTTTACTGGCATTAAGTGATGAACCATTTTCAGAAATGTTTACAAGGAACAAAGCAGTTTCTTGATGCAAAAAGTCCAGAAGGCAAAAGAAATAATTTTTGTTTGCGCTGAGTATTTAGAGAAAACTGCACATCGACTGACTGAAAATGGTTCTGCCCAAATAACTCATCATTCAATAAGTCAGCCTTTATTATGTCTGTTTTGTCAATAACCCACTCTTTTTCCTCCTTCAGGCATTCTTCAGTATCTTTTATAAGTACAGTACTAGTTTTAGGGTTTTGAATAATGCAGTGCAATTCTTGTTGTCCTGCAGCTCTATCCACGCTGAGGAACTGTGAAACCTCTGCTCCAGCTGTGCAGCACAGGTCAGTGGCAGATGTGGAGGAACTGGCAGCCAGCTATGAGCGTAAGCTCATTGAGGTGAGTGTGTTTCACAACATGGTACTGAAATCTACTTTCATAATTGCTTTTTAGATGAGATTTTATTCCTTTGGCCTAGTTTGCATATTTCAGTAAATGATCATATGTGCGTTTTGGCCTAAAGTGGTAATCTGCTTAATGTGTGTGTTTTTCTCATTCACGTATCTTTGCTCCCAGCCCACGTGTAGGACCGTGCACAGTGCACTGAGCTCCCAGTGTTAAGGTTGAGGACCACTGATGTGTAGAACCTCAGAGTTTATGATGTTTTGGGTTTTGTTTTGTACAGATGTCTTAAGGGCTTTGGAAAGAGAATATACAGCTAATGAGAGAAAATCTACATAAAGACTTTGGGAATTGATGCGTAAATTCCTGACTGGTGTTTTATTTAGTTAATGATATGATTCTGCTTGTTTTTAGGGAACGTTTACTTGAACTTTATTATGTAATGAATAAAACACAGTGGGTTATACTATAATAGAAAAATAATCCATGATGGGTTGCTGTGATACGGCCTGACGCACAGCGGAGGCCCTTTACCACCTTGAACTGGATTATTTGTCAGTAACAGCATGTCAGCAAGTATGGGAGCCTGTTTCCTCCACACACACAAATGTTTGCTTAATTCCGACTTTATTTCTTGAACTGCGACTTTCTTTCTCATAATTCTGACTTTTTTCCTGGGAATCCTGACATTTTTAAGCCAATCAGGCAGTATCCTGTCCTCTGTTGTATGTTAGCCTAAAAGCTTTACACATTTAACATGAAATTTATTGTGAGAAAAGAAGTCAGAATTGCGAGAAATAAAGTTGTAATTTCTGATGTGTTGGAAATGGGCTTCTGTTCCAAAGTGTATCATTCATCGTGTATCACAGCGATTTGGCAACAGTTACAATTTGTTATATTTTAGCAAATGAAATGTCATGATTTTTAATCCTTTATAGTTACATTCCATTGTCAAATAACACATTTTCTTAATCTGTCTATTATCTGCCTTAGATTATGTGGAGCATCCACTTAAATGCTGTATTTAAATCAGCTTAAATACATGCAGTTTATTTGGTCAGTAAGCGGCTAGTTGTCAATTGGCTGTGTACTGAAAAGAAGATGACGACTTTAGCGCTTAATAGACACATTACAGGCTCAATTATTTTACTCGATTAATGAGTCTGTGTTCTCAGATGATACCATTACTCTGTGGTAGTGGTTAAATTTAAATGGAGTTATATGGTATCTTGGTAACGGGTTGGATTTTTGACTCCTTGACCCGCTGTCTGCTGTAAAAAGCTCCTACTAGAAAGGTATAATGCCTCCAGCAGCCTTTTTATTGTTTCAATTAATTCATTCCACTTGACTGCTTTTTCCTATCTGGTCTTTGAATGGAAATCACGCAAACAGTGCATTAATCTTATTTTGTCTTCATCTCTATTATTAAATTGTCTTGTTGTGTATTCATCTCTATTTTGTTTTCTAATAAAAGTGCAGTGCAAGTATATGAGCACATAAATACTTGTTCATGACCCGAAAGAACCTCTGCTTAGGGCCAAGCGTCACTGTGTTGCCATTGATGGCTCTAGTTGTTGGGTCAGCATTGGAACCTGACAGGAGAACTCCTTTTCTGATTGGCTGTTCAGCCAAGAAATCACTGCAGATGAAGAAATAAATGCGGTAAGCAAAGAGAGCAAGCGACACACTAGTGAACCCAACCAGATCAAAGTAGATCACACTCTAGTGAATACACAACCAGATCAAAGTAGATCACACTCTAGTGAATACACAACCAGATCAAAGTAGATCACATACTAGTGAACACAAAACCAGATCAAAGTGGATCACTCTAGTAAACACAAAAGAGGTCAAAATCTCTCAACTTCTGCTTATCTGTAGTAACTTGCTATATTTTTTTCAATGAAACACAGCTTTTAAATTCTGTTAAACAGATTCTCAGTGACAAAAAAAAAAGTTTGTTTGACTGTATAACTAAATAGTATGTAAAAATGCCTCTGTAGTACTAATATTGATATTCTGTAGGTGGTGTAGACTAGTATAGAATACTACTTGGTTAAAAAGACTACTGCTTCCTTCTGGTATAGCAAATAATTTCCTTTCACACAGGCACGGGATCAGCCTGTCAGCCACAAGCAGTAGTTTTTCCAGTGTTTTTGAGAGAAACGTGCTAGGCAATAATCAGTCAGCCTTGGTCAGCTATACTTCTTGCAGTAGTTTGAGGAATGTGTGTCTTTCCAGGATACTTTTCTGGAATTTTGTCATCACTTCATGTCCGTTAGCTGCCCAGTTGTCTGATTTGTCCTTCATGTGCTTCTTTCTATATTTACAAACTTGAACATACTGCGTAATCATGCCTCATTATATTTGTTTGCCTGCTACTGCCTGTGACCTTGTTTTAAGAGAAAGCACTATATGGACATTTGTGGGTTTTTGTTTTATCTTTCTCTCTTGTTCATATACACACACACCTGTGCAATAGTAAAACTCCTCAACGTTTACTGGAATACACAATTTTGTTAAGAAGTCTCTTCTTAAAATATATGCTGCAGATTTGCAAAGTTAGTTTGCTGTTTCATGTGGTCTTACTACACATGTACACATGGCTGGAGAGTGAGACTAATGCAGTGATTATAGAGCATCCACGATCTCCCTTGGATGTAAACTGTTTAAATGCACATTATGACGCACAGCTGTCTTCAAGAAGACCACTAGACGATGAGGTCCGGGGCGTGACCTCTAGTTGATTTCCTTTGATGGCGGTCTTCATTAAAGAAGCCGTGGATAAGGACCGGGTGATTAGGATGTGTGCTGATTAATGGAGAGTAGCTAAGCATCAGCATATAATGATACTTATGTGAGCCAACAACCCTCGTTTGTCTGATTCAGGCTTTGCTCTAGTCCTTTTAGACTTCGGGTGTTTCATAATGATTGTGACTATTTTCGAGGCTAGAAGAACAGGTTTTTGTGTGGTCTTTACTGGTATAGCTCTCACTCAGATTATCTGTCACATGTGGGCTTAGTGAATACAGTAAGGGAGAGAGATGTCCTGTATTTTCTGAAGCATATGCATGCCATTCCCTGGCAGATGCAGAACGTATTTCTAGAATTATGTAAATTAGTGGTAGCCATTGTAAATGAGGCAGTGTAAAAAATTCGTCAACCAGTATAAATACTCTTTGTATCGAGCTTGATCAAAACTACAAAAGCAACTTGTGGATTGGCTTAAACCATTCCTTGCTGCTGCCTTTAAACTGCCACAAATTTGCATTTAGTGTCATGAAACAGAAAGGCAGTAGGCTTCCTGAGATCACAAACTAGTGACAGATTTCATGCGTCTGATACAGCAACCAAAGACTACTAGCATTACTATGGATCTGTCAATCAAAAATTAGTGTTCAGCTACACTGTATTTTAGTCCTTCTGAAATAATCAAGATAATTATAATGTATTGTATTATAAAAGCTTTATATGACATAGCTTGGGTCCACTTATCAAGCTAACAGGAAGGATAAGGTAACTGAAATAACCACTCTTTACAACTGTGCTGAGCAGTATGATGGTGTCCCCATACAAGGGCACAACGGCTTACTGAGTGCTTGATGAGGGTGAATATGATGTAAATCATACGCTATGGCCTTCAGAGTCACCAGGTCTCAACTCGGTGAAAGACCTAAGGGTGATTTTAGACAGATGTGTTAGACAGCGCTGTCCATGACCACCATCAAAACACTAGTTGAGGCTTTTGGAAAAATTCTAAATTTGTTGTGTGATACCTTAGTCCTGTAAAATTCAAACCAAAATTCAATTAAATCAAAAGAGTAATTCAAGCATTTTATCATTGAGAGGTTAGAGGTAACTGACATAACTACTCTTTACAACCATGCTGAGATGGAAAGCACCTCAAAATGCACAAAACATGAAACTTTGAGGAGGATGGGCAACAACAGCAGAAGACCACATCAGGTTCTGCTCCTGTCAGCCAGGAACAGGAAGTGAAGGCTACAGAGGGCACTGATTCACTGAAACTGGACAGCTGAAGACCAGAAAAAGACCAGGCAATGTTCTAAAAAGTTTCACTCGTATAGAACTGTGCCAGAGTAAATCTGTCACTGACTGTGTCTCCCTCTCCCTGTCCCTCGCATTTATATTACTATATATTATAAACTTCTTTTTTCAGCCCTTGGTATAATGCTCTACTAGTTATGAGTCATATGCCATTTATTTTTGCCAAACGGATATGGGAACAGTTTGAGATTACTCTTACTGGTCATATGATTGTCTAATGATGCTAAATTGTACATTTATTTGCTGCACGTTTGCTTGACTAAAGGGTATAGGTGACATTAACTAGTCTATGTGATGAGGGTAATTGTAATAATATGAGGAAGATGTAATGTTCATAAGCTGTATATGTTTGCCTAATGAAGTTTAGTGATGAACTGATGAGGTGATGAATATTAAGGTGATGTGCCGGAAAGCATTATGTATTATGCATAAGTACAGGGTTGATTTAAGTGATACTGCATTTCTAGCTGCTAACTTTTCCTTTTTCATCATCTCTGTTGGTTTCGCTTTGCTTTGTTGTCTTTCTCTTTTGGCTTTGTTCTGATATTTCAGACTGTTCCTGCTTCTGCCCTAATCTCCTGCTCCCACTGATTTTTTTTTTTTTTTTTTTTTACTTTCTTATTAGGATCTTTTTGGCCAGCTGCTACACCCTTTCTGTCAGAGTGAACCTGCTGGAGTAGACACTGACCCCTGTGTTCATTCTCTCTCTCTCTCTCTCTCTCTCTCTCTCTCTCTCTCTCTCTCTCTCTCTCTCCCTCCCTCATTCCCCCCCCCTCTCTCTCCAACTTTTCTCACTATCTCATGTGCTGACACACACTCGCCCTCTCCTGCCAGTTCACGACTGTTTGCGTTTGCTAAGCCTGTTCTGTCTGTTTGTGCCTCAAACTTGTTTCACATCCAATTACAGGCATTAGAGCTGCATCAGGCCACACTGCTCCCAGTCCTGCTTTTTGCCATTCAGGACACCTCGGCATCACGTTTCTCTGTCTCTCTCACTTCGATTGAAATCAATTAAACTCACTTCTGTTCAGTTTAATTCATATAACCATTGTAGACAACTACAGTATTGTTGCTGTGTCTGTGTGTGTCTGTGTGTGTCTGTGTGTGTCTGTGTGTGTCTGTGTGTGTCTGTGTGTGTCTGTGTGTGTCTGTGTGTGTGGATATGTACAGGGTGGGCATGCTCAGTGTTGGTGAGAGTGTAGAATTGAAGATAAGCGATCCAGAATTTTCTGATGTTGATTTACCAAAAATTTTCAACCCCATTTGTCTCCACAGCATTTGCAGTGTTTGTGCATGCTGCTCTGTAGGTAGCCAGGATTTCTTATGTAGGTCCATCTAGATGACCAGCTTATTTGGGCTCAGTCACCGTGCTCAGGTTATCTGTTATTGTATTCTTTTATTTTAGGGCCATGTCACTCTGCATTTCAGTTTGCTCGGTGTGGCTCCTCCAGTGCTTCACATAGCTTTGATTTTTGGAGTGTCGTAATTTGGTTAACTCTGTTCTGTTAGGCTGGTCCTGTTGCGGTGTGGTGTTGGTGTGTGTTAGTGCAGATTTGATGTGTTAGCTAGGTAACGAGCATTGTGCTCAGCTCAGGGTTTCGCAGCAGGGGTCAATGCTCTATAAATGGAGCTAATGTTTAAAGGTCCTGAGTAATAGTTTAATCGGTCTGATCTGGCTCTGTAGTTATTGGGTGCTGTGTTTACCTGAAGAATGCTTTTACAAGGAATACAGAAAGCTTACCAAAATACTGTGCTTATAATTTCTGCTGGGTGTTTGTCCTGTTGGTCTGTGTTTTAGTTGGTGAGTGGGCCCCAAACCTAACTGGTTTATAGGTTTGAATAAGTTGAGTCAAATCCAAATTA
This sequence comes from Notoglanidium macrostoma, assembly GCA_030068235.1. Classification (NCBI taxonomy): domain Eukaryota; kingdom Metazoa; phylum Chordata; class Actinopteri; order Siluriformes; family Auchenoglanididae; genus Notoglanidium; species Notoglanidium macrostoma. The sequence goes on along the minus strand of JAQQZR010000006.1, from coordinate 7,814,318 downwards.
GTATTTTCATACGGATGTGTTACTTTACAAATGATGTGTAATGTCCTGCGTGCTTTCTCTTTCGCTTTATTGACTGTGAGAGTAAAACTTTCAGTTGAAGTAATTTTTCTTTCTAAGCAATTATACTTTGTACATTTCTGCTTTTTATGTCTCTAATGTAGAAAGTGGCGTGTCCCTGAAATCAGAATCAGAATGAGGCTCTTTTCTGGATAATAAGAGATTGTCTGTTAAGTCTTTTTGAGCCCAGCTCTCATAGTTAGTGCAAGGAGCAGTTTCAGGTTTTGCTGTAGTCTCTGTGAATACTGTTGGGCTTAAGCAGCAGCTCTATCACTCCACACTTGTGAGGGACAAAAAATTCTGCTTTTATTGACAATTTCTATACTGCGTTTTTTGTTGGTGCATATGGATTTGATTGCTGTGATGTTTTACCCCTACACCACTTTTTAGATTTTTGCATCAGATCATATCAGAGATTATAAAACATGAGTGTTTTATTTTTGTTCTGGTTAAAATGTAAGGACTCAGAACGACAGATCCATAATTATTGGTAAAGAGGAGCAAGACGAATTTGGGTTATTTTTAAATTAGTGATTAAAATATTTAATGGGATGTGATTTATTTATTCCTTTTTTTCAGATAATTTTTCTTAAGCTAAAAGTTAGATTTCTTGCATATTTTCAGAGTTACTATAAAGCTAATTAATAAGACAAAGTCTCATAGGCTTGAAATTTTTTTTAAACCGTCTTTACGTATAATTCTGGAGCCGACTGTATGATCAAAGGTGCAGTAATTTGCAATAAATCTAATCTGACTTTTATTCTGGACAATGTGTTCCATAAGGATATTGATCATTCTTGAATGAATGTAGTGCTGAAAATGTTTCCCAGGCTACTGTTCACACACATGTCTCTGGAATTGTTGGGATTGAATTCATCTTCACTTATGACAATAGATGATGTAATAGAGACCCCAAACCCTGACATGAGGGACGTAACCCTCACTCTGGATCATGTTCAATAGAGCGATACCTAATTGAACATGTTTGCTTGTGTGCTTGATCAGTTTATGTAGGATGTCGGGTCCACTTGCTTTACTCTGGTTAGAAGATGATCATTTGTCTTTGCTCAGTAATCAGGGAGTCTGGGGAGTTCTGGGAGTCTTTTATTGCCAATTCTAGTTTGCTCAGTTTCTCCGTTATGTTGTTTTTTTCAGGTCTTCTTTCAATGGTTATTTGATTATAAAGTGATTTACAGAGATGTGCACCCGGATACGTACTACTTGTGTTTATTGACTCACTAAGTGTCAGTTGTGCTTGTGTGTATTGGGCTTTTTTGACTCTGATGTAGATTTATATAGTTTAATGCATCACAGTAATGAAGGTGTAAATCTGTGTTGTTGGGTCTGTTTGGAAGGATCATTTCCCTATGAACCTTTCTTTACTGCATTGTGGCACTCTGTGCAAAACCTCATACGATCTTTTAGTTTTCTTCGTAGATTCCAGAAAGATGTCTATTCATGTCTGGGTTTCTGCGCAGCTGATTGCTCTCTGAAATGGTTTTGTCTGAATTCCATGGTTTCACTGAGACAGCGAGGAGCTTGATGCCATGAATGGTCCTCACTGAAGGGGTTCATGGTCTCTTCTTTAAATAAAATTAAATCCACAAATTGAAAATAGAAGTTTTAAAAAAGTTGGGCTGCTGACATGTTGGAATGTGAGGGTGAGATTGACAGCCAGCCCACCCATTCAGATTCATGAAAATAAAAAATTTTTATTGTACAATTTTTTTTAAATTTAATTTTCACTAATTACCTTGAATATTAATTGTTTGCCTTGGGAATTGTAAGAATTCTGTATTAATAACTTCCTTGGTGACTGACATTGTTACCTTGCACAGTGAGCACCGTCTAGTGGTGCTCTTTACCTAGGAAACTGCCACAATGTCAGTCACGGCTGCATTATTATTATTATTGCAGTTACCATATTGAGTCCAAACCTGTTGAACATGTGCAGTGATGAGCTTCACTCAGCCCTGCTCAGATTTTTCCAGGCCCACCCATCAGCCACTTTCTGTATCCTGCACTGCAGGGTAGTGAAGGCATCAGGACTATGTCAGGTTGTGTGGTATTGGATATGCAGGCTGGGTCTGCTAGTGTTTTGGGGGATTTGCCTCGGCTGCGTACTAGAGCAACATCCTTCAGAAGCTGCTAAATGTCTCTTTGCACAGATGAACATACTCATGGAGGCTGAGGATGCCACAGGGTGTGTCAGCTTCTCTAATCCACTTGTCAGCAACACATATACTTGAGAGCTACAAAGCACACAGTGCTACAGCACATGCTCAGGAAACAGGATGCAGCACATAAACTAATATTACTGGGATTTTTTCTTTTAAACAAATTATTTATTTTTTTTGTTGTCTCATACTCCGTGACTTTGTCAGTGAAATTACTTTTACCTCATGGGGAAGACGGCGTGTAAGTTGGATTGGAATGGAGAGTAAGGGAGTTTATGCTTTTTGATTTTGATGAGTAGGTTTTTGAAGAAACTATTTAAAAAGTCAGACGCCTTGCTGAAATGAGTTGGTCTTCCTGTCTAAATAAATTCCATTTGAAAGCTTTTGAAAGTTTCTCCGCTCAACATTACCAAACACCCATTCCTAAACCGCTCCAGCAATAGAAATAATGAACCTTTGGAGCCGTGAGGTTTGATGAAGCTTTCCGCATGCTCTCTGCACATTGCGTTGTTATGAACACATTACCAGTTAGAAACAGGATCTGCTAGCTCTGCTGATTCTCACCCTGGACTTACCTGGACTCACACTTTTTAGCAGCAAATGAACTGTGAATATTGGCTGCTTCCTGTGTTAAAGCATTCCTATTCCATCAGTTGAAAAACAGCTGATTGTGGAGTTATTGTTTAGGTTTCACTGAAGTGTCCTGGCAGGATGTAATTGTGATAAGACAGCAGAGAACGTAGATGCACACTTTGGCCTCCAGCAAAAAGCAGTAATGCACTTTGATATGCTGTCTGAATGCTGAGACTTGTCAGTCTTTTTGGCAGATTGGAGGCACCAGACAGCTAAAGTCTGAAAATACACTCTTACTGACTGTGAGCAGGTCTTTCTTTCGTCCTCACACATGCGCACACACACACATACTTTCACAGAAAAATTAATTGGGTTCCTTCACGCTTAAAATTAATTCCCAGTTTTAATGTCCCATTTGAAAGCTTGGGTACCAAATAAATAATTAAATTGAGTGTGTGTGTGTGTGTTTGTGTGTGTGTGGTGGAGCAGCAGCCTGCTACTGTTTGTGGGTGTTGGAGATGCAACAGTATTCACATGTTGCTCTTGAGTATACAGGCTGTGTCTGGGATACAGTAGGCTGCTTACATACACACTCACACTCTCACACACGCGCATCCAAACACAAGCAGTGAAATATATGTGACTTTACTTGAAGCTCACTTATGATGGTATCTTCAAAGCTCTGGTTTCTGGGAGCTGCAGTCATTTAGGGCACCACTGTGCTTTCATACGGTTTTTGCGAGCAGCAGTGATGTGCTTCAGCCAGTCTGTCATTTCCGTCTCCCTTCAGAAGCACTTCCTCTTCAACTGGGAGTAGTGAGTTTGAAACATTTTGATTTCAGCTGGTTGATTTTCATCTTGCAGTCTTCAAAGTTCAGTAGTACCAGTATGTTATGTGAGCTGGGGAGGTTTTGATTTGTGGAGTCCCTCTTAACATGGCAGACAAGAGACTTCATGCTCTGAGAACATCAGATAAAAGCTATTTAAGAGTCTTATTCTTTCAAAAGTTAACGCTAACACAAAGGCCTGATGCCTTTAAAATTGCTTAATAACACTGTATGTCCAACTAGTGGAGGGAGAACCATCATGACTGTAACACACTTGTTTTCTCTAAATGCATGCTGAAAACAGCAGTAGGATTTTCTGTAATGTAATTAAAAAAAACCCTGGAAATATTGTGTACTCTTACAGTGAACAGTTTCTTGTCAAAGTAAAATTTTCAGAGTTTGTATATGCTAATTGTGAGAAAGTAATGTAAAAGAGGTGGACAGGAAGAGATTCGAAGATGTCTTAAGAGCTGAAGAAATGTAACACCAACAACTGGGAAACCAGTGCCAAGGACAGGAAGCTCTGGCAAACCATCATCAGAGAAGGAACAGCAACTTTTGAAGCCAACAGATGCACAGAATTAGAAAAGAGAAAAAAATAGAAATAGAGGCAGCAGCTACCAAAGCCTGATCTGCCATCTGGAACTACCTGTCCTGAATGCGGCAGAACATTCAAAGCCAAGGTTGGACTCATAAGCCACCTGAGAGCCCATAATTAGACCAATGGAACAAAGACCATCATCCTGGACCTAAAGGGATAGCCACAGCATTGGATCTTGCTTGTGAGGGTTTCAGATAAAAGTCTGTTAAAAGTCCAAGGTGTAATAATTTGAGGGTATCTGATTAAGAAAATATATATTCCATAAATAATAATATAATTCCATAAGTATGTTTTCATTAGTGTATAATTACCTGTAGAAGAAGTAAATAGGTGCATGTTGTTACTGTATGTGGGAAGTATGAAGTCTGTGATTTAAATCATCGTTGCGTCATTTAATTCCAATCAAAAATGTTGCGCTTTTGCCTGCATTCCCCTAATAATCCAGCTTGTAATAATCTATTGGTGCTTTTTGCTTAGAGATTTTATTTTCCCCAAGTTTGTTGAGTGTAAACACTTTCTCATCTGTTTTTAATGTCGTTAGTTCAGAAGGCAGCTGAACATCACATAGGTTTCTTACTGTTTCATTTCATTTTAATGAAATGGCACAACCTGTAATCCCTGTATCCATCACTTTTGTCAAACCATGAAGCTGCACGTCATTGTGATTTTGAGTGGGGTTTTTTGGGGGGTGTGTGTGTGTAGTGTTTCTGATTTTCAGATCGGTGTGCACCTGGTTGGGCTAATGTTGAGCTATTAAAATTCTCTATAGGAACAGACACCAACGAACATGTCAGAATTGACATAATTCATCTGTCAGGCGAGGCGTTGCCTTTCCAAATGTACATTGACACATGATTTCCATAAGCAAATGAATGGTGGCTTAGGCTGCTTGGCATGGTGCCGTCTCCACGTCTCTGTCACTTAGGTGCTGTGACAGTTGATGAGCCAGCTGGCAGCAGTGCGACTGGCTGTAATGAGGAGCCTCTCCAACCATAGCGCCCCCCCTTCACACACACACACACACACACACACACACACACACACACACACACACACACACACACACACACAGTTACCTGTGAGAGACACGCTCCATCCCTCAGTTGACCAGCATAACAGTTTTGCCACACTGTTATTTTTAATAGTTTATCTTATGTGTCTTAATGGCTTTTTCCACGTGACTGGTTGTCAGTCCGGTTGCCTGGATATGCGTTTTTCTTTTTTCAGTGGTCAGAAGGCATCGGATTTTACATTTAAGATTTACGTTTATTCATTCGGCAGATGCTTTAATTTAATGAGACTTACAATTGAGAGAGGACATAATTGAAGTCAGTCAGTCACTGACGCAGAGCTTGGAACATTGGGCTCTTACACTGATTGTGTGTGTGTGTGTGTGTGTGTGTGTGTTACAGGTGGCCGAAATGCATGGTGAGCTAATTGAATTCAATGAGAGGCTGTATTGTTCACTTATGGCTAAAGACAACCTGATCGGCCAGATGAGACAGGAGCTTATCGACCTTCGAGGCCCGGTGAGTGCACCCAAACACACGTATGCACACACACACACACACACACACACACGCACACAAACACACACCTTTGCACATGGATGAGATATCTCCTGTCACACCTAGTAAATCATCATGTTCCCTTTCTCTATCTCCACAATGCAGGCTCTCTCTGCTCACACCACTGTCTCCCTCCATAGGTTTGCTCTCACTTCAATCAATAACTCTCACTGTCTTGCTCTCTCAGGCGTACACATACGTACACAGCTTTCTAATCTTGGACATGGTCGTGAGCTCTGTCAGTGGAATGTAAACTTGCAGCTCTGTTTGTTAACAGTGTATTCAGGTGATATACTGTACTTATGGCCAGCACATGTGCAGAGTAGTGAACTGGATTACTGCCAAGAGTAGTGTTTGAGCAAGACCATACAAATTGTTTTAATGGCAACCTGTTAGAAACATTCAAACATTATCAGTATCCCATTACGAGTAATGCTTGGGATCTTGTGTTCTTCAAACAGTATTTTTCCCCTCCCAATTCTCCCTAATTTAGTGATGGCCAATCCCCACCCAGCAGACAGCTCTCCCCTAGGCTATCATGTGCTTCCTCTGAGGCATCTTTTTGAACTGCTGCTAATGCAACGTCGGGGCAGCAGTTCAAAAACACACTCCGAAGAAAGCACTGTCCACCCACCTCTCCGTATGCATGAACCCTTGATTGGCTAGCGTTGCTGTAATTGACAGGGGAGACAGTACGGCACCCCTCCCTCCCTCCCTGAGAGCACAGCCAATTTTGCTGCGGCATCACTGAAATTCGAACTTGCAAGCTCCATGTGATAGAGATTTTCTTTTGCACCACTCAGGAGCCTTCAAGGAGTATTTTATGCATGCATTTACATTTGCCATGATCGCTTTACATAGTATGTAACATACAACCATTTTTAATACAGTAGATTAGGTAGAATTTTAAACCCTCAAGCTTGTTTTTCATCTGTGTCTTCTCTTTACATACTCAATGTTCCTAGACTTCAGTGATGATTCATTCATAAATGACCTCCTAATGTAAAAGGGATTTCATGGGACAAAGAACCTCATTCACCATTAATTAGCAACAGTTCCTTCATTTCTGAAGTACTCCAATTTCCAGGCATTTCTTGATTGTAGGCCTTTTCTCCTGCTTTCCCTTCACTCTGCTCACATTTTAAACCCTTTAAAAGGTGGTAATGTGTCATTAATGTTAAAATCATAATGACCTCCTCTTCATATTTAATTGCTACAAAAATACTATCTTGACAATGTAAATGTAGGCTTATGTTATTTCAAATTAAGGGATTTAAAAAATAATAATAATAATTACTAGGCATTTTAAAAGTTTTAAAGTTTTTTCATTTTTCATTAAACTATAATTTAGCTTCCTTCAAGAAAGAAATGTGTAAAATATTTGCTGAGCATGTTGTTTGTCCAGAAGCTGCGTGTGTTGACATAAAACATAAAAAGGCATTACACACCACTGGTTTTGGGAGCTGAAATGGGGTTGAGCAGGTTGACAGCTGTGTATAATTGTGGGGTTGATGTAAAGTGTTTAGAAGCAGGTTTTGAAGTGATTTTGCAGTGACGTGTATCACGCCGTGCTCAGGAAATCTTGCAGGGCTCACGTGGCTTATTTTGTTCAGTTACTTAATGAGTGTAAAAGGTGTGAGCCTGACAATATTCCAGCTGCAGTGTGTTAGGGATATTGACTTGTTGTTGCCTGTAGGCTGTTACCATGCAAATTTAAAAGAAGCAGCATGGCTAAGTTTTATCCCAAGCATCAGAATGGCATATGCTGTAGATGTACCTTGTGTACTAAACTGACCTTGAATTGCTCTGGTGTTTGAGTCCATGATTTACATCTGCCTCTACACAGCCAATATGCAGGAGTACATGACCCTGACAAGTGCTAACATTACAGCCGATCCACTGAGGGAGGAAAAACGCACACACGCAAACAAACACACTGTCACAAACAGGATTACAGCACTACTGCTCACAGACCCTGAGTGATTTGCACTAATGCCTTAGTGTAATATATAGTAAATGTATTCCTTTTTGAGCTTTTCATTTTTATATCGTTATATACGTTTTTTTGTACCCGTGTTTTAGTAAATTGAAATCCTCCATGTTTTTGCACTGATATTAAAAAAAAAAAAAAAGCTGAACAAATATATGTTGTAATTCTTTTTCAGAGGTTTCATCTGTGTGTTTCCTGCATAAACATTTGTTTCATTTCAAAGATCTTCAGAAAAAAAAGGTTCTTAGGGTTATAACAGTTCATCAGAGCTAAATTATTTTGTGCTTATGATGGTTTACTTTCTGCTCATGAAGGTGCCTGGAGACCTGAGTCAGACCTCTGATGATCCCAGCCTGTCTGACTTTGAGACGTAAGTGCACCCAGCTCTAGATGATGTCCAGGCTTGTGATGCGGAGGTGGTATACAGTGCTATATATATTTTTTGATAATCACTATAACCAGTAGGGTGACTGTTTCATACTGAGCTGAAGCTGAAGGTCTATGAATAGAGTGGTTCAATGCCTGTGCTTTCTGAAAAGTACCATAAACTTTCAGGTACCATTTCTACCATGTTGTGACCTTTGAAATATAAAGATGTTGCTATTTTTCTGCCAGTCGTTCATTGATTATAGGGAAAAGAAAAAATTGCACATGGACGCTCGGAGCATGCTGAGAGTCATGCTTATAGCATCTATATCTTGTAGTAAGTATTGTCGAGAGTATTGGATTTGGCATTGGCGCTTAATCCATACCGTTCATGACTCAAGTGTCTGGAGCTGTTGGACGAATAGCTCTGGCTGTATGTATGCATCAGCTTTGTTAAATTGCTGGTTCTTCAAGTTCTCAAAGACACTCCTATATAGTGCCATATAGAATAAAGAGTAAAACAAAGTTCTTTTGACAGTTCACACATGCAGATAATCATTGCAAATTATTTCATAACCAATAGCACCATTTAAATTAATATTTATCATGCCTTCTCTTTGACTTCTATGCTATGGATTTGTGCCCTCAATACGGTATTCTATGCTTTCCCCTAGAGCTCACCGTGCTCTTGTCAATGTGTGGATCCCCTCCGTCTTTCTGCAAGGCCGGGCTGCCAACACCTATCACGTCTACCAGGTAACGTGTCATTTCCCATGTCCGTCTAGTTGCACTGCCCCTAGTAAATCTCTATGCATGTAGTTAAGGCACATCTCATTAATAACCATGTCTGTGCACTGCAGGAAACATTAGCTTACATTACGCATACAGCTGTCCTCACTCAGGATGTCTTATTGACCTGGTTTGTCAGGCATGTCACACCTTGTGCTTCCTGAGCCCTGTACACCGCCATGCTCTTTAAGCTTGGCTGCTCCTGTGACTAAGCTCTGTCCTGCCTAATGGAGCAATGAGAGACTAATACAAATGTGTCCCACAAGAATGATCATGTATTGGAGTTAAGAATTTGTAGCGCAGTGTCTCCTCTGGAAGATGCTTGCATGCAGAACAGTGCTGAAACCTAATCACAGATCATTTAGATAATTGGGCATTATTCAAGCAAAGCAGTTCTTTAGCATAGGTTAACTGCTGAGGTAGATTAATTTCACGCTGTTTCTGGCCTTTAATTATGTACTTTATTTCTCCGAGTCAGATGTTGTAAACACTATAGCAACCAGGTCAGTTGTTGCTAACTGTCTGAGGTTCCACCCTGATGACTTTTCTGATTATGCCTGATTTCTAAACAGGGCTGAAGAATCCATTAAGCCTTTAAGTGTTTTGCAGAGTGGTCCAGTGGATAGCACTGACACGTCTCAGCTTCAGGGTCCCAGGTTTAATCCTGAGCAAAGGTTACTGTCTATGTGAAGTTTTTGGGTTTTCTTTGAGTTAACCAGTTTCCTCCCATCTCCAATAAGCATGCTGGGAACATGGTGGCTAGGCCAAATGTGAACGAGTGCGTAACTCGTGTCCTGCAACAGACTGGAGTCCCAATCAGCTTGTATTGAAGATGTATGAAATAATAAAAGTCCTACCTTTGGGATCGTAGTCCTGCACAATGTATAGTCATAGTAACTGTTAAAAGTGATAGTTAACAGATGTCCACACACTGCTCATTGTGTGTGCCAATGATCTACTGGACATTTTATTGTGCAGCTGCCACAGGATTATCTGTTGTATGAGACATGTGCTATTTGCTGTTAAGTGTGGTCAAGTGTGTGCCTTTTCAGTGACATCCTTTTGATCAGCATAAGCATTGATCTGAGGAGTCAAGCACCTCTTTTACCTTGAGTTTATGTCTAATTGGTTTGTTTTGAGAAATAGAGGCACCCTTGTGACTGCTAAGGCTGCCCTTGGGGATGCTGGAAGTCTCCATGGCTGGCCAGGCAGCGCAGGCTGTGTAGGTAAAACTGAACAAAAAAGTTTTAGTGAATCCATGTAGAAGTAGAGCATCTCCCACAGGAGGGATTTCCAGCCTTGAAATAATGTGTGAGAAAATAAGATCCAAATGACTTTGGGTGCCTATAGAAAGCATGTAACTGATTGTCAGTTATATTGCAGCTGCTTTGTTTTGCTATGAGAAATTTCTCACCCTCCCTTTATTGTCACATAATGAAAAAATATAACAGCTGCTACAAAAGCACTTGCTCAAGCTTATGGAATTTCAGTGGGAAAGGGTTATTAAAAAAGAGGGTGTAATGACTCTGTCAAAGGAATACTCGGGTTAATCCTCTGCCACAGAGGCTGGTTTTCATGACCTTCTTAACCAGGTTTGTCTTGTGTGTGAGTGTGATTGCTAACAGAGATACAAAGTGTGAAGCTGTTGCAAAGGCCTCATTTCTGGTGTTACTGTCAGTCTTCCTTTGTAAAATGTTCTCTCTGCATGTATTCCCACAGCAGAGAGGCAGAGATTTATTAAGAGATTCTGACAAAGACTGACCAGACGCCCAACTATTACAAATGACTGTGCTGTTTGGGGCCAACTGACTCAACTCCACCCAAATGCTTCCATGATTGTTTTTAATGCCTGATCAGTAAACACAATCCCGCAACACCACTGCCTTTATGATTGCAGAGAACCGTGATTACCTGGTAATGGAGGGAGCTTTGAATACACCAGGGGGTTTCCCTGTTCAAACACACCTGACTCAGCCATGAAGAACCTTATAATTAACTAATGCATTTTGTATGAACCCGGTGCAGTGCCTGAGCCAGGTCTGTTTGAGCTCTGTCTCGGTAGTGCATAGGAAGCAGTTCAGGGCAGGCAGCAGTGGCGGTTTCTACAGCAGCTCCAGCGAGCAAAATTCACACAGTCTTCAAACGAGTGATTCCCTTGTAGTTGTGAGCCAGCAGAGACCAATCTCTCTCAACTCAGCAAAGTTTTTACTTTTTTATTAGGTTAATAGGATTTCATAATTCTTGCGTTTTCCCCCTGTCTCAGCGTGTTTATTTGAATTCCAAATAGTTGCCATTTCTTATGATTAGTGCAGCTAGGCAGCCAAAGTGTGTGCCATTATTAATGTGTGTGTCAGCTTGGGGGCAGAGGGATGGAGAGAGGGATAGATGGGGGGGAGAGAGAGAGAATGAGAAAAATATCCCACTTGAATGCAGTTATTATATAGAATATATGTAGAATATACTGATGGAATACAGGCGTATGAAGTCACATCCATTGAATTTATATAAATCTGCACTGTGAAGCTGTGGCTAGCTGCGTGATTCATGTCCCCTTCATTCCCAGTGAACACATCGGAGGATGTAGAGATGCCTTCAATTTCGGTTGCTTCTGTTCACTTGTCAGCGAAAGCATATCAGTTTAGCACATGAAAACATAAACAGAATCAGCGTTTACAACTTTGATGTGATTCAAAGCTGAAATCTGCATATGTACTTTGCAGATATTATTCAGATTATGGTGTAATGATGCTCAAAATCATATTGCCGCCGATTATGATGATAATGAGTGTCATGATGATGCTAAGCATAATGACGATGTTGATTATTAATAGAGTCAAATCATTTCTGGGTTATTATTAATCACAAGGCATTTTGCACGTGAACATTTGAAAAAGTTCCTGCTAGCTCTTGCACAGTGCCTAGTGTTCTGATTAAAGTTTGGTACAGACAATGCTGGAGCTCAATTTAAAATTGATGTAAGGCTGCTGTTATCACCAGCTCGGGCACTCGGGACAAGCATATTACATATCGCAGTTATCAGATTTTCATTCGGCAGACAAGAAGGTTCAGAATGTTTATTATGTAGTGGCCATATGTTTGTTTAAATGCAGTGCATTCCTATCATTTCACACCTTCTCAGGACGAATAGTACTAAACTGTAGCTTTCCTTGTCACTGAGGTCTTTAGTGTGTATCTTTTACCTGGAATGGTGTAATAGAGTACCTTTAAAGCTTTACATGGGTGCTCCTTGAGGTCTTTTTATATATTTTTATGGTACACTACGTTTACATTTCGCTGCATTTTACATTATATTCCTTGGTGGTGAAAAGCACCTCAGTGCTGTGGTGCATGCTGCTTTTTTTCCCCCCTAATCCCACCACCTGCTGCAATGCACATGCAAACTGAGGACATGGTCTGGCTGTTGGTAGGACCTAGATTTACTGGGCATATTAATTAGCTTGAACAGATGCTAGACACCATTTCCAAAATCAGGATGTGGAAACCGTGACAAAACTGAGCAGAAAACAGTACAATGCAACACAAAAGCTGTTATATAACTCTAATACTAACCCAACACACAGTTACTTCACATTGAAACAGTTTATTCAGTGCCTGGTGACATGCCTGCTGGGCTAGCTAATGAAGTTATGATTCATGTCGTACGGATTCAACCTTTAAATGTTTATTTAGGTCCAGTTATTCTGATAGAACAGCAGGCCTGCATTCATTGATGGGTTTATAAATAAATCTGTAATCTAAAGATATAATATCGATTATTAATATAAATCTATAATAAATAATAGATTTATTTATTTATTTATTATGGGATAATTGTATTTAATGATGTGTGTGTATATACTTTCTAACCACCATAATATTGATCACCTTGTTCATATATACAGTATGATGCAAGTCTCGGGCACACTACATTTTAATATAAATTTGTTCTGACACGTGTTTTATGCCTGCTGTGTTCATGTGTCAGTTGAAATAAAAACGATTTGATTTCCAAACATTATATATTTTATTCTTCAAATAATTCAGTGTTACTGTGTGATATTTGCATTTTGTTAAGCAGCAGACCATATTAAGTAATGGCGCAAGTTCCTCGTGATAATAAATCACTGCTGTCTGAGATTTTACCTGCAGAGGCGGAAGTAGTGTAGCAAGTTCTCCAAGAAGCCTACGAGCCAATTTCACTAGAAAACTACACCACAACATACCAAAAAGAATTTATGCAGTTTTTTTTTTTTTTTTTAGCACAAATTATAATTTACCTTTTATTTGTCAGTTACTGCTAACTGTTCAATATAGTAATAATTTGGATCTCCCTTACTCAGTCATCATATTATCTTTGAATGAATCTTCAATTTATCTCGTTGTACCTTTTAAGAGTACTGTAAACTTAGGATTGTATTATTTTACCGGACTCCTGTGAGACCTTTACCCAGTACTCTGTGTGTGTGAATGAGTGCATGAGGGAGAGTGAGAGTGTTTCTGTGGATAGGTAGCTCCAGATTCATTTGTGCCCTTTGTAAAAATAAGTTTAAAAAAGGTTATGACAAAATATTTGTGGTTAATTAGCTTAATATCATACTGAAAGTATGAGCATTTTTATCAAAGCTTTAATCAAAAATAAATTTATTCTTACAAAATAAAAGACCCTTATCAAAACTGATTGCACCCCTGCATACTTCGGGCAACCGCTTTTTAAGCTGCATAACACTGAGGCATCTCCTGTAAAGCTTGATGAGACTGGACAATACAGAGTAAGGAATCTGTGAGCACTCCTGAATGCAGACATCCTCCAGGGCGCTCAGTGGACTTTCACTTTCAGCTCTGCCCAAAAGGTGTACAATCAGATTTATGTCAGTGGACTTGATTGTGGTGGTTGAACCATTTTTGTGTGGATTTATTAATTTTGCCTCATTGTTGGAAGATGCTGCTGAAAGATCCATCCATAACAAAGTTGTAGCTTCTTGGCAGAGGCAGAGAGATTTTCATTTAAGAGCACTTGGTAGTCATGATGCCATGTATCTTAACAAGGTTCTCAGACCTTTGGTGGACAGTCTCCAATACAGTCCCACATAGTCACAGATTCTCCACCATACTTAACTGTGGGTATTGGTTGTTTTCTGTATCGCAATCCTTCTTTTCATGCCAAACCCATTCACTAAAAGCTCCGTCCTGTCTAATCTGATCATAGAACCTACTTCCAGCCAAAGTTCCACTAGCATCAGGTGAAGCATCATGTACATAAATATATGGTTAGAAAATGCTTTTCTTCTGGAACAATTTCCCAATACTTTGTTGACGTATCTCCATATCTACAGTTAGACACCACACACATTTTGATGAATCCAAAATGCCACCATTTTCTGCAAATCTCCAACTGTGATCCTTGGGGTCATCATCATACAGCTTTGGTTTGTCTGAAGTATTGCCCTAACAGTGAACATGACATTTTCAGATAAGTAGCTATTTTTGTAACCATTGCCTGATTTATGAAGGTCAGCACACGTTTCTCATTTCATTTGTGTATTTTCTGATCTTCCCCATGTTAATGAATGACTTAGGAAATTTGACCTCTGTGTCGCTTCGTATTTATACTCCAGTGTAATTGGAAGTCACGAATGACCATTTAAGCGTTTCTAAAGACTTAGGTGAACTTATAAATGGGAACATGTTCCAGCTGCATATTGTTCATGTAATTTGTAGCGATGCCAATAATGGTATTTGATGTATGCTATTGTTAAAAATGTTCATATTTTCACCCATTAAACCTTGTAATGTTTTTGCTCAGAGTTTATGTTCATTTCGTACATGTACAAATCAGAACTTATTGGCTTTTTTCTTTGCAGACAAGAAATTGCGACAAGTGAAAAGTTATCCTCTGTAGTTTAACTCTGCAGGAGAGAGAGCGCACGCACGCGCGAGAAAGAGAGCGAGAGAGAGCGAGAGAGAGAGAGAGAGAGAGACTGACTGCAAATGTTTAACCTTTTAAACTGGCTCTCATTACAAAGCTGGGATGATCTCCTGTTCATCCTCATTATGGTGGCTGAGCGGCCGACACACACACTGCTCATTCATATGGATGAGAGAGCGGCAGCTCACTGGCACTAAAACCTCACTGACAAGTGGAGAGGCTGAGGGGAAGAGGCAGCTATTCACTTACACTTATTTCTTTTTTTCCTATGTTCTCCTCTCCACTCCTCTCCTCTCGTCTCCTCTTCTCTTCTCTCCTCCTCTTTCCTCTTGTCTCCTCTCCTCTCCTCTCCTCTCCTCTTGTTCCATAGTATCTTGTTTTCTTTCCTCTCCTTTCCTTTCCTCTCTACTCTTCTCCTCTTGTCTCATCTCCTCTCTTTTTCTTTCCTTTCCTCTCCTCTCCTCTCCTCTCCTCTTGTTCCATAGTATCTTGTTTTCTTTCCTCTCCTTTCTTTTCCTCTCTACTCTTCTCCCCTTGTCTCATCTCCTCTCTTTTTCTTTCCTTTCCTTTCCTCTCCTCTCCTCTCCTCTCCTCTTGTTCCGTAGTATCTTTTCTCTCCTGTCCCCTCGTCTATTCATCTTTTCTTTCCTCTCTTCTCTTCTCCCCTTGTCTCATCTCCTCTCTTCCCCTTTCCTTTCCTCCTGTCTCCTCTCGTCTCCCTTTTTCTCCTCTCCTTTTCTCTCATCTGAATGTGTCTGATTTGGAGCAGACATTTAAATATTTGTGGCTTTACAGAATGGGAGGTACATCGGCTGAAAGCAGCCTCCTTTTTTTGGATAAACTACATACATGGGCATTTTAGACAGCTTTCTCTGATGTATAAATCATTTTTGATTATCCTTCAAAGAAATATGTTTGTACTCTTCATGTGCAGTTCACTCCCAGTTATTAATATATTTGCTTTCTCTTTTCCAGACTCTCAAATGCACCTCCTGTATCTCCTCCTAGATTGTATAACTGTCACACCCCACCTGGTTAAATAACTAGCTCTTTATTGTGAAGCTAATATTAATGTGGAACTAGTGGCATTGCCTTTCCCTTTCTGTTCAGTAAATAAATAGCAATGCATTATGAAATAATGGTGCATGGCATTCATTTACCTTTTGATTGTTGTCACTGCATGAGCTGTCAAAATAAATCAGAACATTTCCTCCTTACCAATGGCTCCATGCTGGGCTCCTAGTAATAACGATCCATGCGTGCAGTCGTTTGTCTTTTCTCTTGCCGTTTTCCCTCCTGTATGATTGCCACCAACTTGTGTTTATCGCATCCTTTTACTTCTCATTCTAAATTCAGCCACTGTCAGCAGCTATCACTTCCTCTAATGATCACCTCCGTGAAGCTCAGACACTAATCGGCTTCCTTGCCGTGCTGCATGTCCTCACTGAGCTCACCTGGACTTCAAGTGATTATGGGCCCATCAGCTGTTGTGTGGTTCTCTAGCTGCCTCCTGTCACTTTACACATTTCCTCTTCCTCCATCAGTCCTCCCGTGAGCCTTCAATCTCTGCCGTTTGGTTCGTCATCTGATTGGACAGCCCGGATGGGGGTTTAGGACCAGTTATACAGCAACCACAAAGAAGTGACTTCATTACACTTCAGGTCTATTAAACGATTGAGATCAATAAGTGCTAGAAAGAAAGGTCAGGTTTGCCTCACTCCTATCGCTCTTTGGAACTTGCTGTAAGTTCGTGTTATGCTTTTGTTCATCAGAACACTGCTGCCAACTGTGGTTACTGCCTTTTTGTTTACATGTTTTTAAAGAGGCCAGATAAGGTCAGGCTGTCATGTTCAACCTTTTGATTAATGTTGACTGGTTAGCCTGGTTTGCCTTTGAGAATTTTGGATGATGATGTATGTTATTGGTGCCTCATCCCACAATTCTGCTTGAATTTTCTTCTGGATACTTTTATAGCTGAGATTTTTTAATATTGCTCAGAAATGAAATGCCATTAGGTGCACACGCTCACAGGTTCCATCACCTGAGAATTACTCCATTTTGCACACAGGTGACAGATGCTGAATATTTCTAATTAACGAGTCCCTCCTCAGTCCTTATTGCTGCCACTTCTCTCTCTCTCGCATCGCTCTCTTTCTATCACTCTCTCTGTGTGTCACCCTCTCTCCCTGTCCTGAAAAATTTTCAGCCGAATTCTCTTTTTTGGCTAATTTGGCAAATGTTGCGTCTCTGTGGAGGCGAATGTTAACTTGGCTTGGGAATCAAATTACAAGGTTACATGTTTCTTTTGCAGCCACTTGTTCTCTTATACAAAGAGTCTGGCTGTAGATTCGCTGTAATTGCACTGTGCAGGTGAGTGTATTCTTTAAGATGTGCTTCTGGTGCCAATGCTCTGCTCATTAAGCACACAAAAGAATCAATGTGAAACAGACGCCAGCCAGCTAGAGGAGGATTTCCAACAGGATCTTGGCCAGAAGGCACACCTGTTAAGACAGGAACTAGTCATGACCAAAAATAGTTTCTGACAGTGCTTCTCCGTTACCTCGCTCACAAGTGCAACCCCCTGCGACTTAGACAAGTTGAAATAAACCCTGCAAGTTTGACAGTGAGTGTCTGCTCACTGTAGCAAGCACTCATTTTGATCTTCAGGTTCTGTACTTCAGGGCCCAGCCAGTCATTTCTCATTCCTCCACTGACAGGTCCACTTCCAGCCCTACTGCATGTGGTGTGTTTGTATCTTGTGCTCCACTGTGCATAGGCGTGACTATATGTGAAGTCCATATAGGTCGATAAATGATTCTTGGGGAGAGGAGAAGCAGGCCTCTCAGTGTGATACCTATGGAAATGGAATTGGTCAAGACCACAGCTTTTATGAAAGCTTGGCACCGTCAGTCAGTCATCCTGCCAAACTCCATTTAAACCCAGCACACTTCTGTTTCAGCTTTGCAGCCTGTGGACCCACTACTGACATATACACACATATATAAAAAAAAAATCAAGCTGTTTAATTAGAGAGAGAGAGGGTATGTGTGTGTGTGTGTCTCTGCAAAATGGCTCTCATCCCTATCCCCGTCCCCCTGGTGAGGTACACTTCCTCTTTCAATAAGGATATAATGAGATATTGTAAATGCCTTCATGGTTGGGCAAAATATTAGCATCCTCCTCCAGGGTGACATTTGCTTT
This sequence comes from Notoglanidium macrostoma, assembly GCA_030068235.1. Taxonomy (NCBI): domain Eukaryota; kingdom Metazoa; phylum Chordata; class Actinopteri; order Siluriformes; family Auchenoglanididae; genus Notoglanidium; species Notoglanidium macrostoma. The sequence goes on along the minus strand of JAQQZR010000006.1, from coordinate 7,796,243 downwards.
TAGTGTGAATCATTCACTGTGGCTGCTCTTTTTCCTTCCGTATTATTTATTTACTTTTTTTCTTGGAAAAGATAAATGCTGTCAGAGACACTATCATGTTTAATGATGCATTGTGACTTCTTTTAAAATGATGTTCTAGGTCTATAGTCAAGCAGATTTATATTAATGAGTGAAACATGTTTAAACACACTAATTTAAACACACCTTAACCTTGCACACACCTTATGTGTCACGATATAATGTTTCTTGTAAAGATATTTTCTTTCCTGTACTTTTGCTTTGATACTTTCTGATTATGACATTTGACAGAAAGTCCTAATTTTTCTTTAGAGCTACGAAAAAGGGTCTTGAATTGGACCTGTTCCGTTGAGGTAGCATGTGTAGCCAGACACATTATTACATTTAATGATATTTTTATGTCAACAAAGAGTCTATTTCCACCGGTGCAGTGAGTCACGGTCCTCCTCTGCCTTTTATTTGAAAATTACAAAAGAATTAATTTTCAATTACTGAGAAGAGTGATTGCTTTTTAGATGATGATCCGTTTCCATAAATATGTATGCTAATGACGCCACCTCAGTGGGAATGTATTTGCTTTAATACACCATGCGTCTGCGATATGATTTTCTCCTGTTGAGCCTGTGCATCTGTGCGCTTGTCAGGCTTTTTGTGTTTGCATTTATCCCAGCATCTGAAAGTCTCCTTTGAATAACAGATACCACGTCTGTTCAGGACTAATTGCATTCTTAATTAATCCAGAGAAGCAGCTTGTATCGGCAAAAAATATTTTTATAACCGATTTCACAATGCTGGCTAACCAGCATAGAGGACAGAATTTGTTTGTTGTCTTGTTTTTAAACATTTAACATATAACAAGCTCATAAAACAGCTTTATTTATTACCTGTCCTTTACTTGACCGTAAGATGTAATTAAATATTATATAAAATTTGAATTTTTTTTTATTTTGTGTATGCATACATACATACGTGCTTGATGGCAACTTTTCAAACTCTTACCAATCTCCGTGGATTCATGAGCCAGCCACCTGAGATGCTTTCTCAACAGTCTTGAAGAAATTCCAGCATATGCTCAGCACTTGTTGGCTGCTTTCCTACTGAAGAAACCCACTTGTTGGGTGGGCAAAATGACAAAAATGACAAAATCTCTTCTAGAAATAAATTCATCCATATGCATCAGCTGTACTATTTTTATTTGTCTTAGAAACCCGTTTTAGGAGTAAGACTAGATCAAAATGTCCTTTTGAACGTGTGCTTTAATCAGGTCTCACTTTCTTTAACCTGTAGTGTAACTTTCTGTTAGTTGTTTCATTTTTGTTACTATAAATCTGCATTGCTGTTCTCCACGTGTATTGTGGGAAATACAAAACTCCTTTCATTCACTCCTTATTGATCTATTGACCTGTCGTAGGATTTACATAATTTTAAAGTTATTTAATAAAAGGTTATTGTTAAACACAATCAATACTCCATCATGATAACAGACGAAGCTGTAATATCTATGTATTTATTTTTTCTTTGCTCAGTTTTGGTCTTTGCACACACTTTTATGTGAATCCCCGTTCTCACACACACACGCGCACGCACACACACACACACAAAATCCAAACCCAGTGGACATGCTGTGTCTGATCTTGCTGTGATCAAAGGGCCTGCTCAGTTAATTCGAGTGTGACTGCAGGGTCTAGAGAGGAAAGGAACAAACGAAGGTGTGGAAATAGCTTCAGCATCCTCTCTTGACCCTTTCCTTCACGCTGTTCACTTGTCCATGTTAAACACTTTTCCACACTCCCATGTGTTTGCCTGAACACTCAAAGACACTCACGCAAATTCAAGGCAGTTGCGTAGGAAAAGTGGCGTGTAAGCAAGGACTAAGGTTGCATGTATATTTCGATGTTACTGAATAACAGTTTGAGACGTATTCATTGTACGGTCTGTATGTTTCAGGTGTACATCAGGATCTTGGACAATGAGTGGAATGTCTACCGGCGTTATGCAGAGTTCAGAGCACTCCACAATCACCTGCGAGCCAAGTTCCCCCAAGTCGACACCTTCAGCTTTCCTCCCAAAAAAGCTATTGGAAACAAGGTAAGTGCAGCCGCAAAATCTCAAACACATAATGCCAACTTTTCTGTCTTACTGCTTTCCGGACTCTATCAATGAGCTCTCCATCCTCTGTCCTATAAATACTTAGTGGAGTTTCATTGAAGAATGTGGTATGTGGTGGAGCGGGTCTAACAAGTAAAAAGAAAAATGTTTCAAATAACAACTTGATATCCTGCCATTGCAATGTGGTTATATGGAGCCCTCTTCACAGTGACCTTGGACATGAAACTGTCTCTTCCCCAATGTGGGAGTGCTGAATGTTTCATCATGATGATTTTTTTTTTTTTTCCCCCCTGGAATCAAGGCCTTTTGTGTGTGTCAGGATGTGACCGAGATCGATGCACGGTGTGATTTGAAGTCTGAAACAATTTGTCTGTCAGAATAAAAGGTGTTATTTTGAACATGTGCTGTACAGAATTCTAACAAGAAGAATCTCTACTGATTCTGTCCTATTGGTGCTCTCAGATCTCTTCATCGTGCTTTAGGACAGAGTGTCTTTGTTTTCACTGTGTTAGAGACTGTGATAATTAAAACTTGACATTTGGTGAACTAAACCATTTCTTTTTTTCCCATCCATGTGAATCATTTCCACTTTTTTGCATAGCATGCCTGTTCTGTCAGGCTATTTTGTAGTGTGTAAAGGGGGCAAATTGGTTTGGATAACCTTTGACGCCATGCAGCCCTCTGCCCCTGGGCCTCATCAGAGAAGCAGGGTGCATAGGCTAATGAGGCCAGGCTGCTTGGACAGCCTCTCTTCCTCTTCTGGCTTTTCATTTCCTTCCATATTTTGAAGATCTATTGAGCCAGCGACTGGTAATTGGTTCACAGCACTGCTTCCTCTCCTGCTTGTGATTTCTGAGGAAGTGCCAGTTAGACCTGGTGGTTTCTGCTCCCAGCTTCAGTGTAGACTTTTCAGAGCATGAAAGCTGATTCATCACAACCTATTAAAATGGCCAATTAAAAGAGACCGTCAACTTTTGGGCGGGTGTGTGAAGATCAGAGCTGGTTGGTTTCTCAGGTGTACTGCCTGAAGCTGAGTGCTTCCTTTAGCTTTAAAGACCAGCAGGTAGTTCTTAGCACCTATTATTTTACTCAGTTTGAGCAAGATATTGTGGCATTGTACAGTTTCATCTTAAATTCCTTACAGAATTATGAGCTGCTAAGAAGTGCTGACCTCAAGGTGATATGCCTGATGTAGATCGTGGGTTTGTTTTTAGGATATGTAAAGGCAAAAATCTGCACTAAGCACAAATTCTCTCTCTGTTGATGTTTAGTGCAGAAGTGCTGCTAACTGCCTGCTTCTAAAGGCTTGGCAGGATCTTTGACATGCAGATCTGACTGCAGTATAGAAGCCCCAAGAAGGAGAAAGCAGGTGAAAAAAGATCACTGAGAGGCAGACGCTGTACAGTGTTGGAGGTTTACCAGTGCCAGAGAGTTTTTGTTGGTTTTCATTGAAACTGTTAGTTGTCATGTTTATCCTGTTATTGTATTTCATGATTGGCCTTTGTGGGCACCAATCAGTGGCGCTTTATAGAGTGTTCCCTAGTCCTTCTCTTTCAGGTAATTAACTGCACTGGTGTTCTCTTGTCACATCCTCCCCGGTCAAGAGGGCTCTGACAGTGAGGCAGGAGCAAGGCTTCTCTTCTAATTTATTACATAGGACCTTCCTCAGACTGATCCTCAAGTTACTTGTAAAACACATTATATACATGTATGGTCTAGAACAGATTCCCAATCCAGTTTTTTTTAATGCGTAAAGGGAATTCTTTTGTGTGTGTTTCTTATTTACCAGCGTTCATTGCTGTTGTACTTGTGGATGAGTGGTTCTAATGGGATGCCCCTTCATGAAGAGAGAGCCGAGGTGATGGAATCGACTGCTCTGTTATTGTGAAGCCATTTTTCTGTGCTGCTCTTGTGTTCGTGTCTCTTCAGGATCGTATTTTTCCTCAATTGAAAAGACACTCTTGTCATGTCTTAAAGTGAAAGGAAACAAATGCTTTAAGGCCTGTAAAAAAAAAAAAAAAATGCATGCCTTTGTCCTTGTTCAGAGAATTACCTTGCATTGAAAGAAAAAGTCTACTTTATTTGATTTGACAATGTTTTTATCTACATAGTGATGTTGCTCTGTAGCCCTAGATGTGTTTTTAAATCCCGTGTTCTCCGGTATCAAGTATACAATTCCGAATGGCCGTGGCCAGCCCAAATTGAGGGAAACTTCCAGTTTTTGCTTGAGGCAGTCCAATGCTTTTTCTGGAGCTACCATGCTAGTATATCGGTCCATAAAAATAAATAAAAAACACGGTACTTTCGCAGACAAGTGGAGGCTTTAACCCTTCTCATTCACCCATAACTAGCTGCATGTCAACACTTTCTGGATGCAGATGCTAGGTATGCAGTCAGATTAAAGATTTATATTGGCAATATTACTTTAAAAGTGATCAAACTGATAAAAACCCATGGAAGATTGCTCACAAGGTCTTGTCAAAATGTTTCCATGTATGCAGCCAGACACACCTCCCCAGTTCAACCAATCAGCATCCACATCACTGTAGATATGCACAACAGGCTGCTGGGATTATAGAGGTGCGTACGTTGGCCCATCAGTGCGGCACAATGCATTCAAAACCCCTCATTGTGTAGTGACGCAAATACACCTCACTTCAGTAGTATACTCCAGCCTTGACAGCACTGAATGAGAATTGCTTTCACAGGACTATCTGGGAAACTCTGCAGTTCATGATCTTCAGATTATACAGCAATTTTGTCCCCTGACTCAATTTTTTTTTTTCATTTTTACCAGTAAAAAAATCATATATATATATATAGTTACAGGCTGTTCTATATAAACTCTAGCTCCTGTGTTTCTTCCCCTTTAACTAGGATCTGTCTCTGATATGTCCCACAGTGTAATCCTCAGCTGATGTAGAGTAGGTTACAATGGATGATGAGGGAATACATAGGGAGCCCTTCCACGTCTTTTGTACTCATATGCTGCAGATCATCAGTACATTCAAGTGGTCACGTGTGAGCTGCTTCTGAAAGCCGTTACTGCTTTCAGCTCAAAGCTAGTCAAATATGGCAGGAAGAAGGCTATCATGCTGTACTTCTCTTAGGTTAATAATAGTAATTTCACGGGGAGGATAGGCTTTTATGAAAATTTCAACTTTTGCTGTAAGCCAAGGCAAGCCATTACACAAAGATATAATTGAGGGTTTTTTTTAAGCAGTTTTCTGCCTTATCTCCAAATTTAGTACTAGCCTGTTGGCAGTAAAAAATCTTTTCCCCCTACTTTTTGCTCCCAATGAAGCAACATGCCCAGCTGTGATTTGAATTAAAAAGAAACTGGGCTCAAAGTGGAAGCCCATTTTTAATGCACACCAGAAAATGCGGTGGTGAACCCTCAGAGTGACAAGCTATAATTCATGATGCATGAAGGATGTATGAATAATGCTGATAAGCAAATGTAAAAATAAATTTATTAGGCTTTTTAATAGATTACATGCACAACACAGTTTTGCTGCATGAATTCCCTGCACAACTTTTGGGAAATTCCAATTCGTTGTTGTAAATAAGCTGGTGATGCTCCATGATTTGGGATTGTTCCTGAAGTAGGAGTGCATGCTGTGGGGAGATACGCTGATGTGCTTCTGCTGGTCTCTCTGCGTCTCACACCCTGTCTGCTTGGGGCATGTCAGATCTCTCCATGCAGAGCTTTCCTGACAGCTCCTAAACAGCTGATTTGTTAAGGCCTGGGCCAGCAGACACGCTAAATGTTCCCAAGTGTGCTCTGTCAAATCCGCCCCAACTGCAGCAGCGTGGTGAGCCCAGGCGGCTAGAGCCGAGAGTGATGAGATCAAAAAGCACAACCGTCTCAAACTGTCACTGCCGCAACTCCACAGCTTAACCTTCTTTGTAGCGCCGAGGCTTTTCATTAGGATACTATTTACAAGTGCCATTTTGAGGACTTCAAAAGAGGAATAAATTATAAGGTTTCTGTTTCAGACACTAACTAAGAAACATTGGAGTTCAAAGATTAATTTTCAGGATTAACGCAGAGCTGCAAAGCTTGCAACATGTGCTTGGTTCCAGGGTGATATTCTGTGGATGATGAATCTGAATGAGATAAACATGGTTGTTCAGTATGGGGGGGGAAATAATCAATTCAGTATGGAATGCACAAAACACATCATCAAACAAACTTCACTGATCAGCCATAACATTAAAACCACTGACAGGTGAAGTGAATAGCATTGATTATCTCATTACAGTGGGATATATTAGGTAGCATGTGAACAGGCAGCTCTCAGAGTTGATGTGTTGGAAGCAGAACAAATGGGCTAATGTAAGGAACTGGGCAACTTTGACAAGGGCCAAATTGTGATGTCTGAACGACAGGTCTTGTGTAGTGTTCCTGGTATGCGGTGGTTAGTACCTACCAAAAGTGGTCCAAAGAAGGGCAACCGGTAAAATATGCAAGTCTCATTGATGCATGTGAGAAGTGAAGGCGGGAATTACAGGTCCGATCCAACAGAATGCTGGCTAGAAAGAAAGGTTGCATAATGTACAGCGCACCGCAGCTTGTTGCGTATGGGGCTGCGTAGCTGTTGACTGTTTGCCGTGCCCATGCTGACAACCTGAACGTGCCTGCAATGGGCACATGAGCATCAGAACTGGACCATGGAATCTGATGAATCAGATCTTCTTTTACGTTATGTGGACGGGCATATGCATGTGCACGTACCTGGAGAAGAAATGGCACCAGGATGCACTATGGGAAGAAAGCAAGCTGACCGAGGTAATGCGATGCTTTGGGTAATGTTCTGCTCGGAACCCTTGGGTTCTGGCATTTGTGTGGATGTTACTTTGAGGTGTACCAGCTACCTAAACATTGTTGCAGACCATGTACACCACACAAGGGGAAACAATTGTGCTTTCATCTCTAGACTTACAATTTTGCTGCAATGTTGCTCGTTCAGATCCCAACAATATCTGTCCATGGCCAGGAGTCTGAAGGAGAGTCTTGCACTCTTTCTGTAGGAAACCCCTGAGCTCTCGGTGTAGGAAGGCCTTATTTTACTTCCTCTTTGTTGTTCAGTGAGTTCCATTCTGGTATATTGAGTTACATTTTGCCTATATGCTAATGCCAGTCCTATGTTGATGACATGGACTTAAAAGCAGGGTGTGGGGTAACTGCACCACTCTATCCCTTTTCTATGTTGTTAGTACACAAGCAGAAAGGGAGCATGTAATGTGCAGGCCTGTTGAGTGCATGAACACTTTTTTTATTATGCTCATTATCTACTTTTATTATGTAATATCCGTGTGTTCTGATTTGTATGGAGCGCTGTCTGACAAACTATTCACACTAAGCCACACTGAAACTGAACCTACACACTGCTTTCCTTCCTGTTCATTTTGGCATCTGTGTAAGGAGGAGCTTTTCTGTAGAGAGCACCAAATCATTGCCTAAGTCAGATTTACTTCTGTACTGTTTACAAAAATAAGTTTCTGTGACTCCCACTGCGTTTGCTTCTCCTGAAGTTTCCCAGTGCGTGTTCATAGATCTAGATGAGTACCACTATTTCACCTGATTTGCAGGAATGAGAAACATACCGCAGTTTGACCTCTTTTAGTGTCCATCTATCTTTTTCAGCAGCTGTACTGCGCAGATGGCGAGAGGGATGATACTAGTCCTGGAATCTGTACTGCATTGCTATGGGCGAGGACGGGGCTGCAGGCAAAGTCACTGAGATTGCCAGCCGTTTAGAACTTGCGCTCTGCCACAGTGTCCTTTTAAGATGACAGACAGCCTCTAACAGCTGTTCTGCTGCCGGCGCTCCTCACGAGACGCTCGTCTGGCTAAACTGTTTAGCAGCTCTGCGCTGCCTCTCATGAGCTTAGTCATTTCTCACCATTTTCTGCGCCCAGCCCGCTGATCTCGGCAATGGGATGGCAGTCCATCTCTCGTCCAGCTGTTCTTTTGCTTTAGTGAATTTTTAAGAGGACTTGACCCGAAGCAGGTGCATTAGGTGGCCTATATATTCACACATGCGTCTTTAAGTAAGTTGGAGAACTTTCCATGTGCCATGTTTATGTTGTGTTATGAAGCACATTTGCTTTATTCATGAATTATGAAAGTTACAGTGCTGAAATAAAGGGTGCAGTGAAGCAACTGAAGAGAAGACAGCGGTTCTGGAGGTCTTGTGTCTTTCAGGGCTTTTTCAAGCAGTTAATTGAGCTCAGCATTATCGCTGCATTAAAGATGTCACCCTCAGGAGGATATAGCCCTCTCATTATTGCTCTTGTTTCCCAACCCTGCTTCTACAACTCAAAGTGAATAAATTATGACTCATGTATACTGGATGAATATGCAGCGTGCATGGGTAATGTGTCCTGCATTACCGAGACATAAAAGGTGCTGTGGAACCTGCGTGAACTAGTTTTATGGTCACAGCTTAATTGAGAATGCTTGTCTGTATGGCCTTTGTTTGATACAGGTCATCTGTTCAGTCGTTATTGTTTAATTAATCAGCACTTTCAGTGTCTTCTGTCCTACAAAACAGGCTGGAAATAGGAACTCCTCCTACATGCACTGAGCTGTCCTGTAAAGCCTCCAATTAAGCACCTTTTTTTTTTTAAGCTGGCAATATGACCACCTAATAACTTTCTCATTACCTTTTTATAGCTTTCATTATTTCATTCATTATTAATGATTACACTATTATTGCAGATCTTACATCAGAATGCGTTTAGCAGATTTGCCCATTTGCTAAACACTTTGCTTGTTTCTTTTGTGCTTCTCCATGAAGTAAAGTGTTCTGCCTGACGTGTAAGGCTGAACTGGGCTTGCAAACATGAAAAGGACTCAAAAAACTTTGATTAAACACTGTGTACCTACTCTTTCAGTCAGAATGAACTTGGCCCAGTTTCTTTACCGTCTCTCATGAAACTGTCCACACGACTAACACGCTTTTACTCTTTATTTATGGACACTTTTATTCATGCCTTCCACTTCAACTTCTCTTTTCATTACGTGCTTTTATACATGTCTCAGTATGTTCTTCCCAACGACAGGGTTCGTATGCTATAAGCTGACTGAAGCAACCTGAATGCCGGAAAGTAGGCTATTAAATGGGAGATGCTTTAGCAAAATTCCAGGCAGGTGATCCGGTAGCTGTTTTGGAGAATTTTTTTTGTGTCCCCTGTTTTAAATGAGGCTCTACTCTAGGATACAACATGTGTGCTGTGAGTAGGCTGGAGAACAGCCTGGCATTTGACAAAGGAGAATACAACTGAGCCAAAGACAGGATGCTGCGAAGAATGTTTTTAGAGATTTGGTGCTGTTGTGTTAGGCATTAAAGGTCACAGAGCACTTTGTTGGTCTTTTTTTTTGGCAGTTGTTTGTGTGAATAAGCTAATACTTTTGTTTACACTTAGAGAGGGCTGTGCTTCACTTGCTGATCCATCCGATAATGCCAGTTATTAAATCCACTTCCAATAAAATGGTGCAGTTTTTGCTATGAAGCCATGTTTGCCCTGGAGTTTTGTTTCACCTGCTTTCTAGCTACAAAGCTCTCAAGGGTTCTACTTATGGAGGTATGTTGCTTTGCTCTGTGGTGAACATAACCAAGGTTCTTCACTTAATGGAAAACACAGAAGACAACACAATAGTACTCTTACATCATTAGATGGAAAAAATATAATCCTTTATCAGCTGGTGTTTTGAACTGGAATTCATTTTGCAATGAAATGTTAATAATTGGGGCTGTGTTGGCCATGCGTGTGTCATGTGCTGTAAGCGCTGGAGTTGTGAATTATGGTGGTTCTTAAACAAAGCATTAAATGGGTTCTGGCAATCACAACCCTCATGGAGAAAGAGCTGCAGTTTTGTGCGTAATACACATACACGTGATTATTAGTATGTGAGGTTGTCATTTCCTGATGACAAACAGGATTATTCTATAGGGTCTCCAGAGGCATGGCTGGTAAACATGACTGTCGAAAAGAGGGGGGAATTTTCTGTCTACCTAACTATTTAACATCAGATTCACCTTTGTTGACTGTTTGCATTAAAAGTCGCCAGTAGGCGGTGTGATATGCTTATAAGCGCAGTCATAGTTTCTCTTCACTTATCTCTAATTTGTTCATTTTCATTGTATCTCCACTTATTCCCGTATAATTTGAGGTGATGAAACATTAATACTCAGAGGAATCCTCTAAGTTTGGTGTGTGTGTGTGTGTGTGTGTGTGTGATCACGTAGGATGCCAAGTTTGTGGAAGAAAGACGGAAGCACCTGCAGTGTTACCTGCGTATGGTGATGAACAAGCTCGTCCAGACACTGCCTGAGTTCACTGCCTGCCCTACCAAGGAAACACTACTGCAGCTGCTGCCTTTTTGCCAGTGAGTTCACACGCACATATGCACACACACAAACACATAAAGTCTCCTCCAAAAGTATTGGAATGGCAAGACCAGTTCTTTTGTTTTTGCTATAGACTGAAGATATTTGGGTTTGTGATCAAAAGATGAATGAGACAACAGATTATTTCAACAGGTATTTCAGCTTACATTTAAACTGACCTTTATATCTAGATGTGTTAAAGAAATTTAGAACATTAGACCTTTTGTGTGAACCCCCCCCCCCCTTCAAGTGATCAAAAATATTGGAACATGCTACTGAGTGGTGCTTTTCATTGCTCAGATGTGCCCTGTTGGATTGATGTTTTTAAACAATTAATAGCTCTGGTGTCTACTTTTGGTTTGTGCCCTGGGTTTGCCCCAGAAGACTGCATTTGTTGTTAATCAGGATAAACCAACAGGAAGACCAGAGAGCTGTCCATGGGAGAAAAACAAGCCATTTTGAAGCTGACAAAAGAGAGAATTGATCAGAGCCATTGCACAAACATCGGGCAGAGCCAATGTGAAACTTTTTTTTTTACTTATCAAATTTAACAAATTTAATTTGTTAAAGAAGAAATCACCCACAACTACACTTCAAACAGGTCAGCCAAGGAATACAACAGCGGTTGATGACAGAAACGTTGTAAGATCTGTGATAAAAATCCCATAAACAGCAGTCAGAGGCATCACCAAGAGCCTCCACAGGGCAGGGGTGAGGGTATCGCTATCCACCATTTGAAGAAGACTTTGAGAGCAGAAATCTTAAGGTTATACCACAAGATGCAAACCACTCATCAGCAGTAAGAATGGAATTTGCAAAGAAATACAAATATGAACCACAAAAGTTCTGGAACCAAAGTGATGGAAAAGACCAAAGTGTGGAGAAAGAAAGGTTCTGCTCATGATTCAAAACATACAAAATCATCAATGAGGCATGGTGGAGGTAGTGTCATGGTTCGGGCTTGCATGGCTGCTTCTGGAACAGGCTCACTAGTCTTTATTAATGCAACTCCTGCTGATAGCAGCCGAATGAATTCAGAAGTCTACAGAAGCATTAAAAGAAGCTGTGGTACAAGCCTGGAAAGCTTCACAAAATGATGAAGAATGCAACCGTTTGGTGATGTCAGTGGGTCCCTGGTCACAGGTAAGGGATATACACCCAAATATTAAGTGTTATTTGCTTTAATTTACTTTAAGACTACCTGTTCCACTACTTTTGCTCACCTAAAAATTGGCTGGTCTGCCACCAAAGTTGTCATATTCGAAGATGTTTAACACACATAGAGGTAAATATCAGGAAATGAAACCTGAACTTCTGATCAGTCGTCTCATATTCATCTTTTAATCTCAAACCCAAATGTCTTCAGTGTGGAACAAAAATGAAAGAATTGGCCCTGCTGTTCCAATACTTTCAGAGGGAACTGTATATGCACATATGGCCAGATTTTATTACATCATACTTCAATATAATTTTATATTTCTCAGTAATGCCTCTTTTTTTGCTTTTATAAGTTTATTATCGGTCATCCATCATCCTGTATATGGAGAGATCCTATATTCAGGATCTGTTGTTTCCCCAATTACACTTGCTAATTCTCCATTCTGTTTTAGAGCCAACACTTGGCTCATCCATCTATCAGCTTCACCATTTTTTCTCACGCTGCATATCACTGAATTACTGTCAGTCCACTGAGTCTCAGCCAGCTCCAATTACAAACAGGAGATTAATGAAAAAATGTTCCTCCCTCTCATCAAAACGATCAGGATGAATTCAACGGGAATCCTTGGCACAGCTTTGAAAATGACGAGCTAATTTAATGGCTTTCAGCTTGATGTAATTTGTGTGTTGAGCCAAATGAGGTGTTGATGGGTCCAGCTGGGATGTGAAGGAGGTGAGGGTTGAAAATTATGGGAAGTTTTTTATTGAGGTTTGGGGGTGGTGGTGGTGTTTGCACTATAATTGGGTCACAGCCTGCAATAGGAATTGTCTGGAATATGATTCATTGCTGTTGATACAGTATGAAGGGCATATATTTCAGCTGTCTTTTTAATGCAGCATTATGAACGTCTAATTAGAAAGAGATGTTGTTTATTGCAGTATTTAAATTATGTATTATTCCTAGATGAGGTGAATTTAGACAATTTAACGGACAGAACAACATAGTGTTTTAGTAACGCCCATAGCTGTCCAACTGGGTCGAGATTTGGTGACTTTGAAGGCCGTAACATGTGATTTATATCGTTTTTATACTCGTCAAACCATTCCGTGACCCTCGTTCCCTGTGAAAGGGGACATCGTGGAAGAGATCATTCCCATCAAGATAGAACTGTTTCATTGTTAAAATGCAGACCTCCTACACAAAATGTGTAGAGGTTGTCAGGTCTGAGACAGTTATTTATTGTTTGGTATTTTCCAGCTCACCCCCTCCCACACCCACCTGCAATTCCTTCACTTTAAATACCTCTGGACTCGAGCATGCCTGCAAATTGTCTCCCACAGCATAACAAAGACAGCATTTTTTTCCCCTTTATTTTGTCACACATCTGCACCTAGTATTAGTCCAATCTTTACTTTGTGCCCCAAATGTGAAACTACTGTAATCCTGGCATATTATTTCCGACCAAAATATATTGAAATAAATCATGTGTCATAAAAATGACTTCAGGATATACATTAGCCACACTGCCTACCTATACTCCAAGAGCTTCTGCTCTCATGCTGCTGTTGGAGTGACCTGCTTTAATAAACCTGTACAGCACACTCTCCTCTTGGCAGTGGTGTGGTAGAGAGCGCTGTCCATCATGCAGTGGGTGCCGGCAAGGGGTATGTGTCTGTGTGTGTGTCAGTGTGTGTGTGTGAGAAATCCTGACATCTCCCTCCTGTGAGCCACGTGGTTTAGTGTAGCTGAAGGAGGAGAGCGGTGATTTTAGATAAAAGGGTTGTTGTCACAGCCTTTTTAGGGAGCAAGTGATGAATGGGGACTGAAACATTTTAAACTGGGAGACATTTAGATAAGTTCAGAAATATCACAGAGGGAGGAGTAGCACGTTGTGTCCACATCCCATCTATACTATTTTTCCAGTACGGTCTTAACCATAGCTGGATCTGGATAGGAAACAAATATTAATTTTTTTCACATGATGCACAATCATGCATGATGGAAACCTGTGTGGGTTTCCTCTGGGCACTCTGGTTTCCTCCCACAACAAAAAGACACAGATCAGAACAACTGGCTACTCTAAATTGCTAAAGTTAGCCCTGTGGTAGATTGGTGACCTGTCCTGGGTGTACCCCACCTCTTACCCTAAGTCAGCTGGGATTGGCTCAATGGTTAAGAAATGGTTTCGATAATGGATGGATGCGCAATCAGACACTTAGTCGTACTGTTGTATTTAAAAACACTGTGCATAGCACTTTTACTTTATAACACGTACAATAAATACCATAAATATATAGCTTGTTAGGTCATACCTTGCTTTCTGAGCATTTTAATGTGTACAGAAAGCAAGGTATGACCTATGTTCGGTATATATGATTCACCAAGGACACAAGTGAGCTTGTGCAGTGCACTGTACATGATTAATAGCAGTGCTCTTATCTACTAGCTCTGTTTTCAATTTAATTGCACATTGATGGTTTTAAGAATATAGCTGACCCTGATGTGATCCCCTACTGCTTGTTAAATGTGCCCACAGTAAAGAATTTTTAATGAGCTTTTCTATGGGTTTTTTTTTCCAATTCCTGGCTTCATTAAGAGTACATGACATCTTGTTTTACATAAAGAAAGGATTATGCCAGAGCAAGCCTGTAGGACCAGGAAGTGTCCTTGTGCAAGAAAGTGAACTTAACACCGTTTTGCTCATAAGAGTACCTTTTTTGTATCCGGACCCATCCAAACACCAACTATGATGCTCACCTGTTAAACTACTTCTGTTTAACTTTGTGATCTCTTTTTATGTGTGTAATCTCATAAAAATGGCACTGCAGCAGTAAACAATCCACAAACCAGTTTCAGACTCCTCCTGTCCATTTTGCAGTTACATGGTTTAAACCAAGCCAAAGCTTTCCAGACTTTTTGCCCACGCCTGTGAGTGTGCTTGGTGCATGCTGCAGAATAGTGTCTTTGTTTCACACTGCTGGTGGATGCAGCTCTGATCTTTATATGGATTTGGTGATAATGATCTCTTACAAGGACGCTGGCCTGTAAATATCTGGCTTGTTGTTCTTAAAAGTTAAAGATTAAGTCCTGACTGATGATCTTGGGTTTTCTAATGCATTGCATCAGGTTATATCACCCACACCAAAAAAGTCTCCCAGCTAACCATGCAGCTTGGCTTGCATTATCTTTATTTAGTCAGCTGTTTGCATTAACTTAAACTATCATGCTAAGATAGCGTTGTTTTGACCAGGTGTGATGTATAAGAAGTCAAAACAAGAGCAAGAGGTAGTAGTCACATGAAGCTCAGCCCTTTATTACCTTCCTGTCACTTACTTTCCAAACAGATGTAGTATATTCCATATGTAAGGTAAGTGGTAGTGGTTGTGGTGCAGTGGTAGCTCAATGATTAAAATGCTGGACTACTGATTTCAAATCCCAGCACCTCTGAGCAAGGATCTTAACCCTCAACTACTCAGCTGTATAAATTAGATAAATGGAAGTCGGGTACTCTGGATAACCTGGTAAATGGGAATGGCCATAATGCCATGAATGTGTATTAGATTAACTAGCCTGTTTGTGGATGATGTGTAGTGGACATGTAGTGTTGCATGATGACAGAGAGACCGCAGGACAGAGGCGCCACATGTAAAAATGATCCAGTGGAATATGAAAAAAAGTCAGTTTCATCTCAGTCATTCCTATTACTTTTTATCTTTTTATTGGAAAGTGTAAAACTAAAAAAAAGGTCAGAATGTCTGTTTGATGGTACAAATTCAGAGCGGAGGAGGGAGAAGGTGAAATGAGCGAGCAGGATGGAGAGGCCACAAATATAGAGAGGCAAAAAAAAGGTCCAACTGAGCACCAGGTGAGAGGTAGTGAAGACAAAATAGCAGAGCTTCTAAATAGCACATGGAGCGACACTGTTTACCAGATTGAGAGAAACTCCCCTTGTGTTTTTGTTTTGGACATCAGTCATTAATGAATTAATGTGAGTCAAACCTTACAATTCGCTCACATTTATTCCTTTGATATTTTTAACCAACCACATTCTAATTTTCCATATTTCCCGTTGGAAAGAGATGTGACATCCTATACACACACACACACACACACACACACACACACACACAACCCAAACATGTACACACACAATTGACTATGCCCTTTTGCACTGAGCTGCAGAGGTATTTGTTTTCTTCATTGTTTGCACATCAAATAAAGGCGGCTTCTTCTTATCATATGCTCTCTTTGGTGGCTGAGCACCACTAAGAGTTAAACCCGAGAAACCTGGATACTGATTTAGACCATCACTGTTCCTTCAATCTGCTCAAATGGAATCATTTGCTAGGGGACATTTTTTTTCCCTTGATTTCTTTTTAAAATGTCTCCAGTGCACAAAATCAGACAAAGCAGCTTTGTGGTAAAAGGATGAGCTGGAGCTCTGTCCTGAAGGGTTATGTAATGGCTCAGTGAGGAGCTGCTATTTAGCTCAGCCAATCTCTGTGGGGACAGATTGAATAGTGTATGCGTGTGTGAGGAGAGACACTGTGTGTGTGCGAGCGTGAGCGTGTGCACGTGTGTGTACGAGAGTTCTAAGAAAGATGCATAGATTGAAGTGTATGTATGAAAGAAGGCAGCACCCCACTTACCTGCAGCTAACTTCTCCCTGCTGTTCACGCTTGATTGAAAGCTACTCAGCGGTGCACTTTATTTCACTTCCCTCTTTCTCTCCGTCTTTCCTTCCCTCTCCCTCACTCTCTCAGCTATGCTCATCTGACTGCAAAGGAGTGTGCCGGTGTATTTAGAGAGAATAGCCATGCAGCAGGGTGCGCCTGTCTCTGAGCTTCACACTCTCAAAGCTCAAATGGATTTTTATTCTTCCTGACATCATAGCTCAGCCATTGTTTACGATCTCCTGTCTTGTCTATGTGCAACACACACAACACACAATCACAAAAAGGCAGTATGATTTTCTAAGGTGGTCAATAGCTCTTGGTTCACGAGTAGTGTGGTTGTCATGGCAGCCAGTGAGTGAGGCAGTGCTAAACCTCTCTAACTCTGTATAGCACAGATTTCGTGTGTCTACTGGTTTTTAGCCCTTTGCGAGGATCAGATGTGTCCATATTGATCGGGATACATGATCATGTTGATCTGGTGGAGGTTTGTAGGTGGTCCTCAATTTTGGAAAACAAAAAAAAAACCCAATGCAGCTTTTATCTGAGTCAAAAGGGTTGCTATGGGTGCTGATGCATGTGTGTCTCTAAATGAAGCTGACCCTAGAAACCTCTTAATTAAAAATTACAAATATGTACTCTATAATCAGAAGGGGTGCATAGTCTAGTCATCTAATAAATCCAAACTATTTCAGACTAGATGAAGCCAGTGCTACAGTCTTTTCTTTTGCTTTAATGGATTGTTTACACCTAGATATCACTTTGCGTGAAGATGGGAGGTGTGTGTGTGTGTGTGTGTGTCTGGCTTTTTTTAATCATATTCCTTCCTGCTCCTAAAGGGATTCCACACGCAGTTATTTTAGTTTTTCATCATTAAAGCTAAATAAAATGTAAATAATTTTTTCTCTGTGGCATAATGAATTCCGTTGTGACCTGTACTGTATGAAAAAAGCGATTGCAGAGCTACGGGTTGAGCACAGCTGTGCCGTTCCACTCAGCTAGTTTAGAGGCAGATCAGCAGTATCCGCAGTATGTGTAGGCTCAAAGAGGCCAATCCATAATCCTTTTCAGAGTTCAGAGTTGACCATGGCAGAAAGACCTCCCAGAGGTTGCTGTAGTCATCACACACTCCATCCATCATTAAGCTGTAAGGAGCTTCTGTGCCAGCATCAACTATTTCAGCTGATCTGCCAGCTCGTCCATAGCATGCGTTTTAAAAATGGATACCTCTTTAAATAATGTCATTTAGCACAGATTTATTTAGCAACTGATTTATGTAATTTTGTCATTGTGTTGTCTAAAGCCGGACATTTGTAGCTTGTGTACAGCTGTTGGGAAGTGCACTTTGACGAGTCCTCTGCTGCACAAATGCAACAACCTAGAAATAGCAATGTCCCTAATACCCAGCAGCTTATTCAGCTGTTTTAAATCTTATACTTTCCTCTTCACATGTAACACTGTTGATATGATTGTAATTAGTCTGCATGGCCAATGTTCAGTCTGCTTTCATTATGCTAGGATGGCCTGACCGTAAATGCGATAATTGAAGGCCCTTTCATGCTTTTTCTATTACTGTCTCTATTCTGAATAAACATATAACTAAGCTCTTAATACATTATTTAGTTTTTTTATACGGCACCTTCTTCAATGTTTCCTTATATATAATGAGAAGTAATACACAACTTTATTTTGCGCTCAGGCTAAGCTGTCAGGTGCGTTGTGGATGTGTCCAGTGTAAAGTCTGTCGCAGCAGACGGTGTGGTTTATCCAGTGTGGCAGGCAGAATGTCGAGAGCATCACCTCACCTGCTTGTGTTTTGTTTTGATTTCTTTCTCAGGGACACTCCTGCTGCCAATGAGAACGGGAGTAAAACAGGCCGATCAAAAGCAACGTCTCGTTTCCCCCGGCTGGGCCGCAGTTCCGGCCGTGATACTCGCAACCCGGAGCCCCAGAGTGGTGACCTTTAACCTTCTATTCACACAATATATGTTGAGAGAGACTGACCTCTGAATTCCAGGTGGTCTGTTGTCTGAACCTTCAGAACTGAGGCTCGGTTCTGTAAAACTGTCACCTTTTCAGTTATGGATATATATATGGAGACGAGATGAGTCGAGGAACTGCAGTCCAACAGAATACTTTTTCTGTTTCTCTCTCAGTGGTGTGGTGGAGCTTTCTGTTACTATGGTGCCTAGTGTTTTATAGCGAAATCATCAAAACAGCAGGATGTAACTCTTGCATTGCCCTACGTCGCCGATGATGCTTTAGTGAAAGTTGTGGATTCACTCTGAAGTAACTTGCACATGACCATATACTCAACTTGACCAAAATAAAGGGGAAATTCCTTTTTTATGTTTTGTTACAATGCTATGCTGTATGTTGGACACAGTAATGAACTACAGTACTCTCACACAAAATGGTTTAATAGCTGAGCAAATACAATCCTTTTTACTTTTTCCATTGTATAACTGTTCCATAATGTTCATGATACATGAGGAAAACTGGATAGATTATAGTGGAAAATATCTGAAAATCCTGAAAATGCATCTTCTGCCTGAGGAACTGATTGAACTGTCTGTATGTGGCCACTCTTGTGGAAGTTATCGCGATTCTGGAAATTTCCTTTATCCTTTCCCTGATGACCCAGAGTTTTGTTACACAAAGCCAAATGCACAGTGGGACCAGATCAGCTGTAACTGCATTGCTGGACACCACTAAATGTATGAACAAATCATGTTTCTCTATTTTTATGTTTGAGCACAATAATAATCCTGTGTATAAACTGAATGCAATTTTCCTTTTATTTTACTTCAACTTGACAAATGACAATGTCATTGTTTATTGACTGTTATGTACACTAAGATGAAAGAAATCATATTCAGATGAGTACACATTGAAATGTATTCCTTATGACATCATCGCCATTAGCCTGCATTAGTTTCCTGTCCATCTGACAGTAGCTTTTGCCATAACAACAGCTTTATTCTGGATATCAGTTTTGCAGTATTTTGTACATTAGTACTACTCAGCATACTCGTGGTTTTCTTTATATCAGCAGTGGCAAAGCTGCCAGCCTTAAACCAGTGAAAAGAGCAAAATGAATAAATCAGTAGAACATTTCTGCTCTGTGTCCAATTCTGGGGGATTTTACACCTGTAACAGGAAGTAGAACAAACTGTAAATGTTTGTAAATGATGGGCCAGAAAATATTTCCAAATACAGAGATTGACGTAGAAACCAGGTTCACTGGTTGCTATAGTTACCTGATGGTTTAGCATCCATAAAAAAGGTTTTGGGTTCTACGCTTTTTCAGTGGTTATGTAATTTCAGAATAATGTGTGTTCTAAATGGGGGTACTGCCAGATCTGAAAATGTGGGCATATCTGCTCAGGAGTGGATGACTGCACAGTCGAGCGAGCCCAGGCCAGTCGCTCTACACAACTCTGTTTAGATAAGCCCTTTTATGTAATGTCAGTCATGTTTGAGGTTGTTAATCCATCAACCAAAGCATTGTTCAAAATGGTGCACGCTCGTTTCACTTGTGTTCTTGCTGAATGCATTATAAATGTTGCCCTCAAAGCCGCCAATCTCAGATGTTCACCTTCCCTGCTCCCTACAGTACTTCTTAATTCTTGAGACCAACCATACTTTTTTATTCATACTCCTTCTTACTCTTTTTGTTCCAGTGAACATGGTTTTCTATTCAATGCTCCTTTGTCTGCAGGCAGAATAAGTGATGTTGACCTTACTCAAAACAAGGACGTTGCATAAGTATCTCTTCTAGTAGGAGAAAAGTGAATATAACAAAAGGAATGCCTTATTTTGCCTTAATCCAATTACATGGACTAATACAGGCTAATTGTATAACCTCTTAAAGAATTTCTGAGACTAAATCAGGTATGACATTAGAATGCCAAATATAGCCTAGATTAAGATGCTTTATTATATTTGTGTCTCAGACCATATGGAAAGATATTTCTAATGATGAGCATAATCACAGAGGGAATTTAAATCTGTGTCTGAGCCTTTGTGATGAATAAATCGAGAATGCTAAATATTTACAAGGGAGCAATTAAATATTGGGATGTTATGATCGACATCAGACAACAAGAATTTCCGAAATGGGCAGAATGGGCTGTCAGCCAGAAAAGTGAACAACCAGCAGTGTTTCCCCATTAACCTCTCACTAAAAACAAAGGCTTGATGGGGAGGAGAAACTGACATGTTTGTAACTACAACATTTGCATAAACAGTTAGGGGCTGGAAGATGAGCCAGATTTGGATGGTAATCTGTTCATATCTCGGAGATCATCTGCTGCTCTGGGGCCGGTCTGCCTGGAAGAGCTTGAAGCAGACTTTGGGTTAAAGTGCGAGGCTCTCCTCCACCGTGGAACATGACACTGATTATTTACATGATGGATTATGATTTAGGGATGCGATTCCAGGCACATATAAAAACTTCATTGCATCGACGCTGGCAATGCTGCATGGAAATGTCTTGTACTCCTAAGGCTCCATCTCCATTACAACACACACTGAGTGTTGTTTACATTCTGCTGATATCACATATTACAGCAAGCGTAGACACTCTGGTATCTAAATGTGCTAGAACTGATCTGATCCTGTTTGAGACGGGCACCAGCTGACATTGCAATCAAATCTCAGTGGTGTGTGGCCGTGATCCGTGCATGCTGTGTGCTGTTCTGTAGGGATTCCATTTATTGGAATAGATCCACTTGTAATAAGCAGGCACAGATGCAGTGCGCTTCGACTGCTTGACTGAAATCGGATGACAGATGCGAGACGGAGACAGCGCCTAGACCATGCTACACTAGGTGTTCTGTGTCTGAAACTCTTTCACATTGTATCCAAACTTTATGGCACATGATGGGGAGAAATGCCTATTCTGGACCACTAAAAAAAACAGCAGGCAGTCCAACAAAAGCCGTTCCTGTAATGAGCAACTATTTGTGCGCTGTGCTCTAAGCAGCCCTTTTGTTTGTAGTCGATGTAATTATCACTAAATTATGGTGATTATGCTGATTTGGGCTGAGCCATTATGAGACACAAACAAGGCAAATAGCAATGAACAGGTATAGACAGAAGAGATTTAAGATTTTAAGTGCACACCTCAAAGTTAAACACCAGGGCATGTGGGCTGTATTTCAGCACTCAGTGTCAGACGTCATCTGATAAGAGAGAGGTGAATCGGAGCTACACAGCTATTATGAGTGCTTCTCAGGGTGTGTACTGAACACTATGGATCAGCCCTGCACCCTGCTGTGTGCCTCTAGTCGGAGTCGAGCACACGTTAAGGATCTGTCCCAGTACATGGTCCTTATCCCCTAACCAACAGGGCTTAGAAATTCATACACACAAAACTAGGTGTTCTTTACTCTGGTATGAGATCTCTCTTTTACACTTAAAAGCTCAAAGTTATTTCACTTACAGTGATGCTCTGGAATTTAACCCAAAGGACACAAAGATTGCCTTTCAACAAGAGATCTACAATTACATTATATTCCAGCAAAGCTATTGTAAAGAGAGGGCTAAAGCACAGACTAAGTGTACACTTAATCACATCAAGTGGTAGCTGAGGGTGGGAGCTGATACTTCAGAGTGGTAGAAAAGCAGGGCCAAAAAAAAAAAAAAAAAAAAAAGAAGTATGTTGGACACAGCAGTCTGCTGCCCTAGATACAGCAGCAGCGCTTTGATATTGTAGCACAGGGCTCTCCTTTCATGTTTCTTCTGATTTTACAAGAGCAGCCGCCAAGAGCTTCTTTCTTTACACTAGGCATAATTCGGTTCATAGTGAGAATTAGACCCCTTTTGAGGTGTAGCTAGGATTATTGAGTCCTTTCGTGTCCTCTCACGTCAGGCTGAAGTGTTGTATTTGCTGAATGAAAGGACAGACAGGCTCTCAGGTAAGACTTGTTTGAGACCACCGAGTGATGGAGGTCGGCTTCATTTAAAACGTTTTGTCTTAAGACAGGAAAGGACCGAGGACTGATGAAATGCTCTGCTAGACAGATGCTCTATCTGCTGTCAAGGATGGATCCCTACAATGAGCAGACTGGACTACACATAATAGCTTAATTGTGCCAAATTGTCGTTTATACAATAATTAGGCATCTTTCTAGACCTGTAATACTATTATAATTTTAATGACACATTCATAAACCCTGGAATAAAAATAGCCAAGCTGGGTTTTGCCATTTAAGCTTCGATTTTTTTCTGGCTATGAAATTAGCTCCACCCCTTCTTTCCTAATAGGCGACTAATAAAGCATGCTGTGTTTGTGCTACTGCGGTTGATGCCGAGGTCAACTCATCGGTCAAATTAGAAATGAAGATGTTAAACTTCATAATTTTTAAGAACACTTGTGAATTGAACTAGGCCAAGCATGTGCAGGCAATTTGAAATCTGCATTAGCTAGTCCTTTCAAACACGCACTTGTTATGGTTTGCATCTAAATTATTTACTCATTCAGCTGCAGCGAGGACTTTATTCTGGTCAGGGTTGCAGTGGATCTGGAACCTAGCCCAGGAACACTGAAAGCGAGGCAGAAACACACACTAGATAAAATATACAAATGAATAACATGCACACACACATTCATATCTAGGGAGAATTTCGAGTCACTAAACCACCTACAGGCATTGTTTTAGGAGTTGGGAGAAAACTGAAGAACCCAGAGGAAACCCATGCAGAGACCGGGAGAACAAGGCATCTAAATATGCATAAATGGACTTATCTTACTAGATTTTATTTTCTTGTTTTAAATATGCACCTGCTTTTGAAACACATCCCAGAACTGTTGCTTCCATGTGGTTTTTTCAGTCAACTGTGGAATGTCTTTTTTTTTTTTTTTTATGCCAGTTCAACTCCGTCTACTAGTACTAGTAAACAGGTAACATTAACTTAGTCCAGGAAATTAACTAGATTAAGAAAGGAAGCAGCATTTTGTATGTTAATACCAGCAGATGTTCACCGTACAGTCTGTTTTGTAACCAGCTGCTGTTCCAAACCTGTGCAGAAATATGCTGATTCATTATTTAATGTCATGAAACCCCAGGCCAAATCAATTGTTCCTGTCATACTGGCCTGTTTTCTCAATGCTGTCCTGAGAGTCATGTGCCGTGCTGTAAATGTAAAGAGCCTTTTCACTCATTTTTAGTGTTACTCCATCTCAAGTTGCGTACTAGTGTACTAAATAGTATCTCTAAATAGTGTTCAATGTATTACTTCATATAGTGAAGAACTACTTAGAATGATGGTATTTAGATTTTATCACTGCTGAACTGTAAACCGACATGACTCACATGCTAATGACTAAAGAGATTTTTTTTCAATTATTGATTTAACTAAACATTTTTTCTGATGGTATGTGATCTCATACATTTGTATATTACTGATAAGCATTTAGCTGCTTAGGCAAACAATCTAAAGTGCATAAACTGTGCTGTTAAACCATTTAGGAGTGGTATATTAAAATATATAATATTCTGTCTAATTATAGACCTATTGTACCTATGAGACACATTTCAATGAGTTAAGTTTTTTACAGCCACTACCCAATAGTCATGAATATTAAAAAAAAAAAAAAACACTCATTAATATTCATTAGATGATGGTGAGTTTATACTATTATCAAAAGTACACAATCAATAATAGCATATTTAATTGTAGGATAGTGAGGTAACGTTCGCTCACTACCATTTAATTGTAAGCCTAGTCATTAGTGAAAGTAGCCATAAGTGTTAATGCACCACTTTTGTAAATCATCAAATGCAGGACAATAGACTTCAAAGAGTCATCTGCAGTTACTTTTCATTTATTGGTGGAACCTGCCACTATTCCAGATAGCATGTATAATTGTATTTGTAAATGGTTTTATACTATTTTCCTTTCTTATTGTGTTAGAAGATGATCAATAGGGAAATTGTTTGGGTGGACAAATGGGAAAGAAAGAGAAACTTCAATAAAAACATCTTTAAAAGCTAAACCATAATTGTATATTGTTTTGTAGCCTAATTTGGATTTTCCCAGCAGTGGCTGTGTTATCTACTGTTGTTGTTCATGTTCTGCAATTCAGACAGGAGACACCGATTAGTTAGTCTATTGATTTGCCTTCTCAGCGCTAGCCTAAATACAATTTATATTAGTAAAGCGCATAAAAATGAGTGAGGCTTTTCTCATCCATGTGCTTTCCAGACACTACAGTGATTTACAGCGAGTTTGTGGTTTGATCAACATATTAATCAATTTATCTGTCAAAAGTTATTCCTGCAATCCAACAAAGGCCATGACGCAGAAATGACTGATATTCCTTTAGTTCCAAAAATGAGAGAGGTTTTTATCCAACAAGCTTCCTTCACTGTCACACGAACGTATTACATTTCACACTCATTTACTGTGGTGTTTTCCCTCTTTACACACATCCCAGGCAATTCCTCTCACCTTCCTGCGCTGCAGTTATTTTCTGTCTCAGTGCACACACCTGGTACTTGTTCAGTCTGTTCAATGATACAGTGTTTTATCACTGCATCCACTCAGCAGAGCCATGCCATTTTTCAACTGCTGAAACCCAGAAAGGTGAATCCCCTCAGATTGCAACTTTTGTTAATCACCACTTGAACATGATAAATCTAATATCAGCCTACACGAATGGGAGTTGTTGAACTATGAATGTGCGGGTGTATAAACCTTTACAAGAGTATTTTTAAATTGTGTAAATCAGTTATCACAGTCCCAATGATCTTACATAATCTTTTCATCCTATTCCTGAAAGTTAGTTTTGTGATGGACCCCAGGACCTGACACAAATCATAGAGGTTATTGTTCCTGACCTGGAGGTTATAGGTGAGATTCTTGCTCTCCACCGCCCACTGTGAATCACAGCTTCTTTCTTTTGAAAGAAGTTGAACTCCACAGGGAAAGAATTGGTATTGATGTACCTTCACATGCACTGTTAATGCCCTTGAACAGAAACTGTAGTTTTTTTAAAGAACTTTTTTTTTTTTATTTGAATCAGACTCGGGTGAAAGTATCATGTGTCCTGCTATCCCATTAGTCTCATTTGACAAGTTCCTGCTTTTCTCTGCTGAATTACACCACACCTTTATATTCACTTATTCATCTTCAGTAATAGCCTGTCCTAGGAACAATGGGCACAAGGTGAGAGAAACCTGGATGTGATGCCGATCCAATAAGGGCAATTTAGAGTAGCCAGTCCACCTAGTGACACGTTTCCGGGAATAAAAACAGGAGCATCTGGAAGAAGCCCATGCAGATATGAGGAGAAGACGGACAGAAATACCACCCAGACAGATGCTGAGATCAGGATCAAACATTAGGTAAACTCAGTTTTGATTGCTGTGCATTGACACCAGGTTTGGGCAAATTTCAGGCTCAGACATACGAGTGGGGAGATGTGTCTTAGTTTGATATGCCTGCATAATCTGGTACTGCACTGAAATGCTTCTCCGCTACAGCACAAGTCACAATTACTGTAGGATCAAACCTAGCCATGGCAAACTGGTTCATCAGAATGGATAATTTTATCAATGGACACTCTCAGGCCTCCAGATTTTCTCTTATCTTAAGGCATCCAGGCACAGCAAATTGCCCAAAAAGACCCATTTTGTTTTAAACATCAGAGTTGATGTTATCAGCCAACCGCTATCTTTTATATTTACAAAGAGACTATTTACAACACGAGAAGCCCCGGTATCTTGGTGCCACTAGCGAGGTGGCCCTCAAGACACAAGATCTATTACACCCACTAACCCTAAGCTGACCTCCCAAGAAATCCCAGAACAATGAAAGACTATCAAATGGTCATCCAATCGACTCAACCAACTTCTCTGTCTAAGTGCCTAACTTTGCAACTACAAACTTTCTGAATGTTCTGTTGTTTCACAGACAGATGTTTAACCGAATTGGAAAGTTAAGCCTTCGTGAATCGTGCATTCCCAACCCCCCAACCCCCCTGCACCGACACATCACGTGCTCCTCGGGATAAAAGACATGCGCTCTTTGAGGAGAGAATGTGTAAGAATGCTACTTTATCTGAAGCAAAGTGTGTTTTAATTCACCCCTGTGTTTGTTAAGGGACCATAACAATCAGTACTTTAATCCATGCAAATGAATCCTGTATATATAGTTATCTATCCATTTTGCTAATGTCAAAACTTACTGATTTGTGAATGTCTCAAGATTTCCTCATCGTGTTTGATGTTGGTGCTTGCTCGAGTTATAACTCAGTTGTGTCTTGTTTAACAGTTTAGAGAATTTGATATCAAAGCTGAAAGTTTGAACCACATGAAATCACATTCCTCCGGTCACCCCTCATGAGGAGTACAAGGTCAAACTCATTGGCCGGACTGCCGGTTTGCATTATTACTTATGCATGACCATCCTGTTACAAAAACCATCATGCAAACATGCAAACTTCGGAGTTAGGGAGTTGAAGAGTTCAAACAGAGGTCAAGGGAGAGTTCTAGTTTCACAAGAATCTCCCCGGAGCTTTTCGTCCTTTCCATCAGACACGACTGTCCACTCTGCACACGCTCCGCTTCCACCTGCAACAACAAGAAGATCCTCCAAGAACGCCACAGCCACTTCTGAACACGGAGAAGAACTTCCTCCCGCCGTCACAGCACTGTGAACTCTACAAGCTACGAGATCATGCATGCAATGGTGCCAAAGTAACAAACTTCTATACTATCATTCTGATAACTCGCATGCTTTCTTACAATTTCACTGGCTTATCTTCTTGCATAGATTCATTACTTTAAGTTTGCATCTACCTCAGAGTGTCTCGCTGTGTTCTCAAACATAACTGGTTAAGACAGTAACCGGATATGATATCTCCATGTAATATCGTGTAATTTTGGGTAATTTCATTTCCACATTTCACTCAGTTCACCATTCATTTGTGTTTTTTTGTAAGTGTTTCTGTTTAAATTGTCTTGTAGTTTAGGAATAAATGTTAGTCCGTGTGTTATAAAGATTGGTGACTTTGTGCTTACTTTTCTCACAATTGTCGGTCTCTATTTTGCTAGCTTCCGTTACCTAAGCTTTTCAATAAAATGAATCTTTCCCCTAAGTTACCACAGAGCTCCTTTTAACTGCGCAGTAAGAGGAGTTTCACACGGTATTATTACAAACACCTATCCATGACTATATTCGCTGGATGAAATAGTTTCTATTTAGGTTATGCAATAATTCTGTATTAATTAACTAATTGCCTCTCTTAATCCAGAGCTAAAAATCCCTACATTACATAAAACCCTGATACCTGAACCAAGAAGCTCCATGAGAGGAATCAGGCTCTCAGTGGCACTGTTATCCTCATGTAATCCTCTCCGCAGGGACGCATGCTTGAGCAGTATGGCACATGCAGCTGCAGGACATGTTGTTTTGTGATGAGGACTGCTTTCATCCTTCACACACTTGCCACAATACCCTCACTTAGTTGATATGATGAAATGGTTGCCCTTCACTGCCTTGGTGAACATTCACTAGTTTTCTCATTGATGTATACATGGATCAGCCATAACCTTAAAACCACCTGCCTAATATTGTGTAGGTCCTTCTTGTGCTGCCAAAACACAAAGCACAGACTCCACAAGACCTCTGAAGGTGTGCTGTGGTATCTGTCAGCATGATGTCAGCAGCAGATCTTTTAGGTCCTGTAAGTTGTGAGATGCGGCCTTCTTGGATCTGGCTTGTTTGTCCAGCACATCCCACAAATGTTGGATTGGATTGTTTTGGGGTATTTGGAGGCCAAGTCAACACCTTGAACTCTTTGTAATGTTTTTCAAACCATTCCTGAACAATTTCTGCAGTGTAGGAGGGCACATTGTCCTGCTGATAGAGTCACTGCCATTAGAGAGTACCATTGCCATGAAGGGGTGTACTTGGTCTACAACAATCTTTAGGTAGGTGGTATGTGTTAAAATAACATCCAGATGAATGCCAGGACCCAAGGTTTCCCAGCAGAACATTGCCCAGAGCATCACACCACCTCCGCTGGCTTACCTTCTTCCTGTAGTGCATCCTGGTGCCTCAGGTAAGCAACACACACCCACCCAGCCATCCATGTGTGGTAACAGAAAACGTGATTCATCAGACCAGGTCACCTTCTTCCATTGCTCCATGGTCCAGTTCTGATGCTCAGGTGCCCATTGTAGAAGCTTTCGGTGATGGACAGGAGTCAGCATGGGCACTCTGACCAATCTGCGGAATCGGACCAGAAGGGCTAGCCTTTTCTGTCCACATGCATCAGTGAGCCTTGGTTGCCCATGACCCTGTCACTGCTTCACTGGTTGTCTTACTTTGAACCTCTTTTGGTAGGTAGTAACCACTGCATTCAAGGAACCCAAAAAGCCCTGCTGATGTTCTCCAAACTTGATGATAACTTAAATATATATACATATTTGGTTCAATCCAGAGAAAATAGAAAAAATGTTAGCAAATTTATAAAAAAAAGTGAAAAATTTTATTTTTATTATAT
>JAQQZR010000006.1:7753708-7767268 GCA_030068235.1 Notoglanidium macrostoma | reverse complement strand
TATGGCTTGTTTCTTAATGCTTGGTATAATGTGCTATTTGGAACATGCATCATGTTTATAAGATGGTGTTTTGTGTGCGCACGCAGCCCCGAGTCCATCCACTGGGTAAATCATGTACCACTGCACATCACCATGGAAACATGATTTTCCTCTTCTTCTGGTAAAGTAACTAGTGAATAAATTTTATTAAACTGAAAAATTTACTTCACATGGTGAACATAATCAACAAACAGAATACTGTGTTTGCATGTGAGCATACATTCCTGTTGGAACTATGCACCTGGTTCAACATTATTCATCCACTGTCATTTAGATAATCAGATATTTGTTATGTTCTGGTTCCATGTTACAGCCTACTGACTCCCACTTTCTAATAACAAATGCAGTAATGTGTTTTTTTTTTTTTTTACAGGAAACAGATTAAAATATCCCAAGCCAAAAAGTTAAATTAGTCCAGAGTATGTGATTTGCTCTGTATACCTTTTTAAAATATTACAAATAAAACATTTTTTAACAAAGAAATGCATGTAAGTGTAAACAGACAAAAACTAGAGACAAAGAGCTTGTTCAAATAGAATGTGTGCAGTGTCAGTAATGTGGAACATTCAGTGTTTCTATGCTCATGACTTCTGGCATGACTGAAGGACGAAACGTTTTCATTAATGCATCTGCTCCACATGGCTTCATGAGAATTCCCCAGCGATGGCCAACACATCTGTGCTATTACAGGGGTTAATGTAATTCCTGGAGTGATAAGACAACATGAGTACATCTGCATGGATTCTGCCAGGAGGTGAACAGCATCTACTTACCATGAGTTCACAAACAGTCCAGCTGGGACCAGCATATGAGGATGGCAAATGGAATATGTAAAGTTGGGTCAGAGTAATACCTAGCTTAGATTTCACACTATACTGTGGAGATATATGTAATATACTGCATAGTACCAAAACAGTGGCATGGTTGCTTTTCACTATATGTAGACAAATGTGATTTATTTGTTTCTTGCAGGCACACTAAGAATTACAGATTACAAGAAAGTCTTCAATATATACATTTTTTATGCAACAAATAGAAAGGTATCATCTGAGTTATTAAACAGCTTTGAGGAATATGGAATATAATTTTGCTTAAAGAACAGATTACAAATTTATAAAGTTGTTGTCAGTGTCATCTGTGTGGAAGGGGTTCGGTGTATTGATTGATGATACTTGGTGAATGAAAGTGTATGCTGCAAGCCCAGTGGAAATAGAAGAGCTCTGATGAATATTATATATGACTTTTACATGTGCTAACATGCACATCTGGATCAATGATGTAGTGACACTAATTCCAGCTTTCCTACATACCCCTACTCTCATCAGAGATCTATCCTCTGGTAATAATTTGTTTCCTACTAAGAAAAAGTGTATAAAGGTCACAAGCAATAAAAAAAGAAGACCTTAAAGGCAGATCTAAGAAGAAACAGTGATGGTTAATTAATGTAATTTAATGAATGTAAAGCATTATTGAGTGATTAAATCTAAGTGGGGTCACATTTGGGATGGATGTTAATTACTATCTGTAATAAAATTGTAAAATTTAATGACTCAGCTCTGTCCTTAGATTATTAAAGAACCAGGTTAAAACAATGGAGAGTTTTAGTTTGAGAGTTTGAGTTTAAAACATTTTAAGTCCGAATACAATGCAAAGATGCTCTGTGCATGACACCCTCAGGCCTACTTTGTTTTTCCGTGCAATACAGGTAGGTGAACTGCATTGTCATCCAATCCATATGTAATGCAGGGAAATAGTGTGCCTCCAGCACTATATTGCAAGGCAGACAGCAAAAAAGTAGCTTATAAAAAGCTAAACATTATGACTGCAAATTACATGTAATTGTAAACTTTCACAAGAAGCAGCTTATGAAATAACTTTGGAGCTGATTTTTTTTATGTTATAAATAACTTATCATATACTATTTTATGCTTTCTTTTTACTTATGTTTTTACCTGTGGCAATGAATATGCAGCTGTGAAACTCTCTCTCTCTCTCTCTCTCTCTCTCTCTCTCTCTCTCTCTCTCTCTCTCTCTCTCTCTCTCTCTCTCTCTCTCTCGACCTTTTGCCAAAATAGAGAGGCGATTACAGAGCTTGTGAGAAGGGTGAAATGGGTCATCCAACAATGATAGAGTCTTTGCAGATGTAACTTTTGAAGTAAATGTCATGAATACAAGGAGGAGAGACCCTAATGGTGTTCTCAGTCATTTTCACTGTCTGCTGCAGTGTCTTGTACTCTGATGTAGGGAGTTCACATAAAAGATTTTGATGCAGCTGGTCAGGATGTCCTTGATAGTAGATTTGTGGAGTGTGGTGATGTGGGTGGTTAGATGTCACCTCTTTGTAGTTGCATTGTTGTGCTTTCTTTTACCAAAGTGAAACCTTCCATGAAACCCCAGAAACGCCAAGCACTTGACTGTTCGTAGAGCTTTCTAGAGCTCTTCATGTGCAATGTGGAGTGGCCAGCATGAGTCTTCCTGAACTCATCAATCAGTTGTGTTCACAGGCAGCTCCCCACTTCTCTCTATATGCTAATTCAGCACTGTTGCTGATGTTGTGTCATCAGCTAACTTGCTGTCATTTGAACGACACTTGACAGTAAGTGTCAACAGTGTGAACAGCAGTGGACTAAGCACACAGCCCTGGGAGACACCAATATTTAGCATGGTGATAGAGGAGGTGTTACTGATCTAGACTGACTGAGGTCTCTGAGGTGACTTAGCTGAGGACAGACAGAATATCATATTATTCAGCAGAGTGCAGAAGCCTTCCCTGCAGGCTTGTTATTCTGTATTTCTTACAGCACGTCAAAGTAATGTAGCACATCTGGGAGGGAGGCATCGCTGTCACAGACATGCCATTCTATTTTGTAATCAGTGATGACCTAAATACCTTGCCACATTTCTCTATTGCCTATGAAGTGGACATAAATTGTTAATGCATAGGATCATTAGTTGGCCCTCACTGTCCTGAGACTGATCTGATGGCAGAATTACAGTTCTTCACCATCATGTGAGTTTCATTGCTTCTCTCTGAACATACAGTGACAGCTATAAATATTTGGACATGGATAACGTTATAGTTATTTTAACTGTCTATCATAGAATATTGGAGTTTGGGTGTATTGGAGTATATTGGGTATTTACATCATAATCATATTATACTTTCCCGTTTTTTAAGAGACCAAATGTAATTGGACAAACTAACCCGATCCTAATTAAATTCTCATTTTCTATACCTGTTTGCAAATCCTTTGCAGTCAATGACTGCCTTAAGTGTGGAACCCAAAGACACAACAGACGGAAGGTTTTTCCCTGGTGATGCTGTACCAGGCCTTTACTGCAGGTATCTTCAGTTCCTGTTGTTCTTTGGGCATTTTGTCTTCAGTGTTCCTCTGAGAAAGTGAAATGCATGTGCAATTAGATTCAGGTCAGATGATTGACTTGGCCGTTGCAAAACATTCCACTTCTTTGCCTTTCAAAGCATGCTTCAGATCATTGACCATCTGCACTGTGAAGCATCATCCAATACATTTTAAAGTGTTTGGCTAAATCTATGCAGATAATATAACCCTATACACTTCAGAATTCATCCTGCTGCTTTTGTCAGTAGTCACATCATCAATAAATCCAAGTAAACCAGTTCTATTGGCAGACACACATGTCCATGCCATAAAATGATTTGTTATGCATGAGCGGTTCCATATTCTTCTCCTCATTCTGGTTCGAACTGATCTTTGCCTCATCTGTCCATAGCATGTTGATGCAGAACTGCTCATCTTTTTTATGGTTTTGGTAAGCTTACCAATCCAGATTAAACCTCTGTGTTTATTCTGTATATAATTTACTTTGTAACGTAATTCCTACACCATTCACCTGTTTGAATGGAAATACTCTCAAATTAGAACTAAATGTCTGCAATTTGAGCTTATATTCATTATTTTATTTCAACTCCAATAAACTGTGGTAGACAGATCAAATAAACTCACCAATTTCCAAATATTTATGGTCCTGACTGCATTTTGTTCTGCTTGATCGGTCATGAATGAATCCGTTTGGTCAAACTTCAGGTCCATTCTTCCATCTGTAATTCTGCTGATCTAAGCTGGAATTAGCTGTAGCAGCGTAGCTTTCTATGTGCTGTGGATGGTAGTATAAATAAAATATATATAAAGTATAAAATATAAATAAAGTCCAGTTTTGTCACCCCTTTGGGTAAAAGGTCTATATGGTAGAATTTAATAATTGACTTCTTCAGTTATGAGAAATAAGTAGTAGTATGTAGTTTACAATATCCTAATAGAACTGTAAAGACAGCCAGCATTGGTTCTGTGATGGATACATAGAGCAATTATACAAATGATAGCAGTTTCCTTTGGTAGGTAATACAGCAATTCCTTAAACTGTATAATTCTTTATAAGCGACTTGAGAATTTTGTCAATAGTAAAATATTTATATCACAAATATCTTATTACAATTGTGCAAAATACACAACCATAGAATGTCTCCAATCCCAATGTTCTATTGACACATCCTTACTTTTCTTGATTAATTATCATGCTGTAATACTCCCAATCCCGAGTGAAGTCCAGGGTCGGTAGGGTGTTGTGGTGTTGTTCCCCTTTTCTGATTTAAAGACAAAGTAATTGTCAAATTTCCACCAAATGAACACATCTTTTCACCAGAGGTCATGATAATGAATCGGTGACTGTAACATTGGCTAGGATTTTACTCAAGACCAGAGTGGTGATGTGCGACTAGTGAAGTGTTGTGTGCACATGTGCATGTAGTACAGTGTTTTTATTTATACCTTTAAAACTACTGATTGTCTTAAAAAAATTTATAATTATTTTTTGATTGGATTATTTTAGGGTGTTAATTGAATAATCTTTCCTTGCTTTTTCAATTGGTTTTATTTTAAAAGATATTATATACAAAAGATATTTATTTAAAATATTTATTTAACGCATTTTAATCAGCATTTTAATCAGCACAACTGCAGACCTTTTTCTTAACTAGGCTTAAATAAATAGCAGTTCACTAATTACAGCATTAGTGACATTTATCAGATAATCTGTAACAGCATGTTACATCATATCAACCAAATGAATATTTATACTAATTCAGTGAATGGTACTGAATAAACACTCAGACTAACTCAAGGTGATGGTATGTAGCCTACATAGTTTGCTGTTATCACTTTTTTAATCACTTACCACACTTTTTGCAGCTGTGTGATTGTATTTCAAACCACGATTTCTTCAAATCAGTGATTAAAAAAGCGTCGCTATTTACTTAACAAAACATAACAAAGTTGGACAATTCCAGAAGGGACATCACATTTCTCCTCACATTCTCACAAATTAATGATAATATCACTCACAATAAAACAGAAGTTATGTCATGAGGCCAGATGTATAGTGCACTGTAAAGAGTTTTATACTGTAGAGAAAGTCACACTGATGTTTCTTTTCCACCATTTCATTTCACTCAAATGTTTGTTTCTCTGAAGTGATGTAGTGCGTGCACAGTGTGTTTCATAACATAGTTTATCTAATAATGAAAATATTGGCAATTATTTTTATTATCGATTTTGTTGATTAGTTGTTGCAGCCCTTATGCATTTCATAAAGTTGTAATCCTCTAAATAATCCCCATTTTTACTAAATGTATTGGTAATCTGATTACAGCTTTATTTCTGTAACTATAAGGGAATACAGTTACATTTTTTGTATCCTAATAAAGCTGTTTCATGTATTCCATTACTCCCCCAGCCTGGTGATGTTTATAGGATGAAAACTCATTTCTGCTATTCAGATGTGTTGCAGATACTGCTTGTACACTTTATGGGCTAATTGCATGAACACTTCCATATTCTTCTTAATATTATTCCTGCATTTCTGGTTCATTCGCAACACTCGCAGTGCGAAGATTTTATAGTCAGTGTGTGCTAGAGCTTCCAAAGATAAACATCAATGATGTAGATGTAAGAATACTTACAAAGCCCCTTCTAGAATGCTGGAGAAATCTTCAAACTATATGCTTCATTATGCATGCACAAGTAGGAAGGTAAGAAAATAACTATTTTATATATAACTCATATAAATACCTTATATAAATATAGGAATAATTGAGAAAAATTAAGGACAAGTTTCTGTCTCACTGTACTAACGTGTATAAACAATGCTGCTGGAAATGTGAGAACTGCACTATTTCAAAGCAGAAATGCATCAGAGAATGGAATAAAGGTAGCCTGTCGGGAACAAGCTTCAGAATCACGAAGGTTGCAAGGTCAAACGTCTATTGGCTACCTGCAGTTCAGTGTAATCACACCTCTGTATGCTGGTTTCTCGAGATCAACACTGTTACTCAATAAACTTTTTGAAGCTAGATAAACTATTTGAAGCTAGAATTAACAAAAAGTTCATGACATCACCTGTCACGTTGTCCCTACCACCTGCTTCACAGTCTCAGTGCTACACGAACTCAGTGTCCCAGCAGTGTCCGTGGCCCCCAGATATGGCCTCTGAGGACTGCAACTCCAAGCAGTCCTCTGCACCTCCCTGCCAACAATCTCCTGATTATTGATTGTTTGCACCTGTTTTGTATTTAGTTCTAATCACTGCTCACCCTATTTAAGGTCCTTGGTTCAATAATGTTGGTTTCAAAGCGTTAACGTGTTCACAGTTATTGGCAAGCTATTGTTTCATGTTTTTGGGCTCTCTGGTTTTTTATCATTGCTTGGACTTTTGACATGTCTTAGTTTGGCCTCTAAGCTAAGCTCTCCTATGTTTTTTGGACTTTGCCTTTGCCTAACGTTTTTTGGACTTTGTTTGCCTGTCTGGTTTTTCATTAAATTTCCCTGCTTTTACATCCACTGCCTTAAAGCTTACCACCTGATATCACCTCTTAATTCACATAATGTTATTAGAAAATGTTATTTGAAACACTGGCAAATAAATATGGTTGGCCACTTGCAATGCCTGTCAAGTCTCTGTCTTTATAGGAGGCGGTTGTTGGCCATGTTTAGTGAAAAGTATTAGACTCTGTAGCTCCTAAGATGTTACTGTCACATCCTTATCCCAGACTCTCATGCCATCATTCAGTATATTTACATGCACACAAATATTCCACTTTTATTCCAAATATGACAATATTTGGAATTTGATATGGGTCATGTAAACAGCATATTCCATTTGGATATTCTGAATTTGGCCTTATTCTGAATCTGTGATTCAGAATTAAGAATTCTATTTCCCAGAATCTGCAGCCACTTAACAAATTGAAATCTCTACCACTCAAGCAGTCAATTCACGCATGTTCACTACTACCCACTTCCTTTAAATAACATAGACTTTCTTCAGAACATTGTGAAATCTTGCTCCTTGCGTTGTTCAGTGGTAATTACCAGCCTTATGTTTATTGGATTGCTTCTGGGTTTTTTTTTAAATAATGAATGAACACAATGAATGTGAGAACAAGCTAACTCATTTTACTGATGAACTATAATGGCAATAATACAATGATTTCAAAAGTGTCTGTCATATTTTAAATAACATGTACGTAATAATAAGATTTACACATGTTCCAGTACAAAACTTTGAAATGATGAGGAAAAAACAACAATTTCTGTGTAAAATGTACTTTGTTGTCTGGTCTCAGGGGTTACGTTTTCCTTTCAACTCCTGCGACTCCTACAACTTCCAAGGATTCTTCCATTACAGTATTTACTGTACTTCACCAGCCTCCAAGGCATGAATCTGAGTGAAGATTGTAAGTAACATAAGCAGGGAAACTGAGGCAGGCAAACCTTTCAAAAGAAGCATATTCCCACTCTGGGACATCAATGCTACAAAGGTGCAAATTCTTTTTCTCTCTCATGATGTCTCTTTGCTTTACGTAGGACTGTTTTCAACCACCCAAAAATCTTATATACTTTTCTCAAAGTTAATTACAAACCAGCTTCTAATTTGTTACACATCTATCAAGGACCAGGATATTAAAGTATTCTGGGGTCAGTCCAGGGTCATCGCATCATATCTCATGGACTGTAGGATTATGCTGGGTCTCTTACCTGCTGCAGAATAACATTACATATGAAATTACAGACATACAGCATTGATTTACAAAAGACAATGTAACTAAACTTTTGAACTTTCATTAGGAGGCCACAGGCACAACAACAAAGTCAATATGTATTATATTCTATGTCATGATGACAGAGGCAGATGGAGCATTATCCTATAACACATTTTGTTGGACATATTTATGGTTTATATTTATGGGTGCTTTTTTACTATTGAACAAAAAAAAAAAATCAACCTGGCAAGTCACTCAGAAGTCAATTTATTTCATGACGCTAAGTGTCTTTGTTTGGTTAAACTATGTTTTATCGAAATACACGTAAGAACAGCATGTACATTCTATTAGTATAAATCTACTTATGTGTTTTGATTAAGCTGGAGCTTAGTAACCATGTTACAAATTAATTAGCATAGTGGTGCTGTTAGGAGCTGCCCCCTATCTGTGTTGTTTAAAATTTTCCAGTTTTATTTCCAATTTCATTCCTAAAAATGGGTTCCTAAGAATTTATTCCTGAGAAAATGGCCTGCTCTCATTTCTCACCCCTTTTAGCCCAGTGTCTGTGGACATGTAGCTTTATTGTGTCCTCTTCACTGGTTACTACTGAATAACTGAAAAGCAGTAGCACTCCACCATGGACATTAGCTCCACTTGTTTTGGTACAAGACTTTATTATTGAATCACTGAACCTGCTTCTTTCACATGGCCATCATTATTCCTTATTTTTGCTACAGTGTATCGTGCTGCAGTCTCACTCACTCTGAGATGTTTTCTACAGTGCTCCATTGTGCTCCAGCAGAAATAATGTGCTAGCATGGGGGAGAGAATAGGGCGTCCTGTGGAGCCCAGACCAGCAACTATCTGTTCTGTGCAATCCACAGAGGTATTCTCTTTCTGAACAATACATGGCCCTGCTTCCCTTCTCTCTGCCTGCACAATAGGTGTGTCCTCAGCAGCCGGCTGCCTCTAGCTGAGAGAAAGCTTTCTCTCTGCCTCTTACCAAACACATTCACTCACATAAGCTTGCGGCAGAATCAGCCTCAGCAAAGTGCATACACGCATAATCCAATGATTTTTGTTCAGCTCCTTTTGCACATACTGCATGCCGACATGAAGAGAAAATCCTTTCAAAACAATGGCCCGTGAGGCATCACAAATGAACTCATCCATTTGTTTATGGTTGAACAGCTTGCACCACTCCTCTTGCATATTGTTGCCCTCTTGGATGAAACGTGAGCAAATGCGACAAGTCTCTCAAGGCTCAAGAGTTCACTCAACTTCCTCTTTTAAATGATATTTAAATTGGCTGTTTATTTGTTTTTCATCTGGCTTTATTCTGGCTTTTATTTTGCTTTTCATTGTTTTTGTGTGCCAGTGCTACACACATTATCAAGCAGAAAGTGAGAGAGGAGACAGAGCGAATTTGTAGTATAAATGAAAAAGAATCACTCCTGGCATTTCTAGCAACTACAAACGAGAAAACTTAATGACGCTCATTAAAAACAAGGTTTATTACAACACACAAAGGCCATTAACTCATTCTATGATTTATTCATTGCCCTCATGGACAGTGAATATGAAAATAGCTCGGCTTGCTTTGAGAGTACAGCAACAAATCATATCCAAGTTTATCACACTGATGTGTGACTGTGATGCATGACACATGGCAGATACACCAAGATTTGCAGAAGCTGTTTTAGAACCAATTTTAATTACAGCATTACCAATATTTAATACTGTGAAATACATTTTATTCTGTGAGACATTCATATACTTGTAGACTTGCAGAGATCATATTTGCATTTATTTATTATTTCTTTCTGCTCTGACTGTCACCGATTAGCCTTTATGTGTCTGTCTTAATCACACACATAAAATAGTGTGGAAGTGTGTTGGCCTGATTGAGTTTACTTTATCTCAGCAGGCTCTAGTTATGGCTCTTCAGTTGTTTGATATCACGCAGAGCCGTGTGTTGTGAAAGCACCATGGGCAGCTCTGCATTTGCTACCCTGTCACAGGGCTGGAGAAACATTGAGCCCATTTGATTGGTTCATTTCCCTAAATGTTTCAAATCTAAAAGTTCTCTTCACACTTCATGCCTGCTCTCATTCTCACACATTTTCACACAGCAGCACACACACTTATTCACACATAGAGAATTAAGCCTACAAACAGGGGTTCATATACTGAACCTCTGAACAGATTATACTGAGATGCTTTGACTTATGTAACAAGAAAAGACAGATGTTTTCTGTGATGTGCTGAGCCCTGGAGTGTCTCAGTTGGCTAATGAATTTTGTCTGTGCTCTCAGGATACAAACTTGTAGAAGTACATAGATTAGAACTGTACAATAGATAGACCTGAAAAACAAATCTGACATCACTGGTAGAGCGGTGTTTAAATATTAACCTGCAGCAAAATACTTATATCTGATCTAATGTAACCTAGATTTTTACTGTGGCTGGGAGAATAGGAAGGAGTGGTTGTCCTAGTTCGGTGCAGCTCATGCACTTATAAGCATGTGATCTATTACAGATCAAGTGCTCGGTGCTTGACTAACTGGATTCACATCTGTAACAGCATAGACAGCTGAAAGACAGCTATGAGCGCAGAGCCCTAGGGACCTGG
This sequence comes from Notoglanidium macrostoma, assembly GCA_030068235.1. NCBI lineage: Eukaryota > Metazoa > Chordata > Actinopteri > Siluriformes > Auchenoglanididae > Notoglanidium > Notoglanidium macrostoma. The sequence continues at coordinate 7,756,520 of JAQQZR010000006.1, read as the reverse complement.
AGCATTTCCCACTGCATATATACATCTCATCGAGCCCTTGAGGGGCAGCAGGGATTGGCTCTGTCTGCACTCCATTTGTGTTTTCAACTGTCTCGGCTGACACACATGTGATAAAGCCTCTTAGGACTCCTGCAGTGTCCTGGTCATAAGGCCTGCTCCAGTTCACCCATAACACACTCTGGGACTATTACTGCTAGATGAAATCAGCTGAAATGGCACAGATAGCTGAGGTTGATAGGACCAAATGAGTTCAGATATATGACTCAAAGTCTCATCACTGAGATAAACCGCACATAATAAAGACATCACTTTCATTTCTATAGCTTTTTGAAAGCCATAGCTGCAAAGACCAAATCATGTCACAACAGATCTGACATATTTAAGCTAACAATTGCTGGGTCAGTAACAGTAATTTCTCCTGTCACACACACACACACACACACACACACACACACACACACACACACACACACACACACACACACACACACACACATATATTTTCTTTTTTTTTTCTTTTTTTTAATTGCAACTTAACAAGCAATGAGACCAAGCTGTCCAGCAATAAATGCAAACTGCCACCAGGTCAGTTTTTACATCAATATCTTATTGTAATCAACAAACTCAGATGTAACATTATATTGTATTTCATATACACAACAGTTATGGAATTTGTAGCTCCAAAAAAAAAAAATCCAAATGAATCATTAGTGAAATGTGGGCTTTGGCTGGATACTGTGAGTATCTTCACAAATGCATCATTAGTATTTACGAATTGTCATTATGCCTTTATTATCATTTTTTCATGCAGTGTTGATTTATTGTGACTAGAAAAGTCTGTATTATTATGCCTTCTACAAGATTAAATGTTCAACATGGAATGTTTTCATGGGGAAAATGAGTTATTTGTCTATATATTCTTTTATACAGAATTAATCCAACATACACTGTAATGCCCTTTTTTTACAACTATCCTGTAGAAATGCTTAAAATACTGGTGGCAAAGTGTTTAGAGTAGCGAACTTTTAAATTACATTAATTTACCAGAAAATAGATATAATAAAACATAAAATATTATGATAATTATCTTTATATAGAAACTGACAGTTATTGTTTTAACAGAAATTTAATAGATGGTGAACTGACATAGAAAAACTGTAAAATATTAAGTAATTAACCTTTTAGGAAAATGTAAAATTGCATTACAGTAATTTACATTTTGAATAGAGTTATAGTTCCACAAATTACTTATTGAAGAGGTGATGCGACACAGTGGTAAACATGTCCCATCCCAACTTTTTTGAAACATGTTGCTGGCATCAGATTCAAAAGGATCACATATTTTCCAATAAACAATAAAACTTCTGTTTCAATATTTGATATGTTGTCTTTGTTCTATTTTCAATTCAATACAAGTTTACATGAATTGCAAATCATCACATTCCGGTTTTAATTTACATTTTGCACAGCATGCCAATTTTTTGGGAAACAGCAAACACCTGATGCCTGATTTTGCGTGTGCATGCAGGAACCTCAGTAACGTGAGTGGCATTATTCACACCCTCACTGTGTATCAGATCTTATGTACATCTGAAAGATTGAAAAGCGGCATCCACTAGACAACACATCAGAACCAAAACATTCCTGCCCTTCAGGTTTCTGGGTTGAACTGTAAATAGTTTAGCGATTTCATGCACAGTGGGTTTAAACACATTCATAAGCACTGTCTCACTGTCTTTAATTTAGTTATTATAGATAATTGTTAAAGGTTAGTTAGTAACTGCAATGTCATTTTTCTTTTTATAACAGTGTAAACAATTTTTTTCCAGTCATTTACAGACTATTGTTTATATATGTGATGAAGATGGACAGGATTTTAACTGTGCTGCTGTTTCTGATATTTTACTTGTTTGTTTTTTTGACAACAGAAGAATCTCTGTCTACCCATTAGGATATTATTTGGTCTAAATCTTAATGTCTCACTAAGATAGATCTCTTGAGTTAATGAGTGGTTCATTTCATAAGTCATTTACTTTAGTTGTTTTTGGTCGAGGAGAGTGATGAAAGTGATTTAATACAGATACCCAGATGCTACTCAGCAGGCATGTAATTAAATGTGGTGTTGTGGGAATCTTGCTGCTGCATTTCTTTCCATCAAATGGGAATAAATGTGCAATAGTGAATGCACCTGTGGTGGTGTGATTGTAACTACAGTATACCTATGCAAAGTCTTCGACAGGCATCATCAGGGAGAATTATTCAGCAGGTGTATGTTTTTTTATTCAGATAGATGTGATACATCATACAGAATATGGTACAGCTTAAGCAACTTTAGTGCCTTCAACCCACTAGAAAACACAAGCACATGGCTTTTAGGTACAGTCCACAAAAAAATGAATAATGCAAAGTTAAATTATAGTAATGCAAAACACATATTTAGAAGATGTGTGGTGTTTACATTTGTTTTAAAACATTTAATTATGACACAAGTAATATCTACTCTTAAGCGTGGTTGACAAAAGCTTCCCTTTTCTAAAATGCAATTTTCTCTGATTAAACTAAGTGTAACATACAGTGTGTACCATCCAACTATCTTGTAGATTGAAATTAAGCTAACCTGTGTATATATATATATGTATATATATATTTATATATATATATATCCCCGGGTCACCCAGGGTGCCTTTCTGTGCGGAGTTTGCATGTTCTCCCCGTGCATGCATGGGTTTTTTCCGGGTGCTCTGGTTTCCTCCCACAGCCCAAAGACATGCAGATTAGGTCAACTGGCTACTCTAAATTGCCCATAGGTGTG
>JAQQZR010000006.1:7724056-7747377 GCA_030068235.1 Notoglanidium macrostoma | reverse complement strand
CCCCCCCCCCCCACCCCACAAGACATAGCATTAATTAGCTGGAGTAATAACGTCAGTGGAAGGTCCATGATGCTTGTGTGTTGGTGTGTGCGTGTTACCTAAATGGTTCAGATTGTTTTTCTTTTCTTGAGAAGCAGTGCAGCTCAGCAGTATAAAGCTCTATTAGCTCTCATTGTCAACTAGGTCTTGCCTGCTCCCAGGTGAAGTGTTTGTGTGTGTGTGTGTGTGGTCTGTATACTCGCTGTACTCTCATAATGAGCTGGAGGAGCACATGGCTAATGCATTATCGTTTATATTCCTGTCATTAAGCAGGACTAGGATAGATTTGAGCTCTGCTTCATCACTGGTTGTTGCTATGGTTAATGGAGGCTGCTTGTAGCCATAATCCAGCACTTTATGGGGGAAAATCTGCTATGCCACTCTGCTTGGATCTGTTCATCTCTGCCATCTCTCAGCTGCTGACTAATGCTTTTGTTTTGGATCTATCTTGGATAAGTGTGCCAATGAATTTTTTTCACGCATAAACAATGCAGGCATGTGATTCCCTGGATGCCCACAGCGCAGCACCACCCGCTCCTCCACCCAGCTACAGTTGTTGCCGTGGAAACATACAAAGAGATTTCAAAGCAGACTGCACGAGTTCTGTCACCGTGGCAACAGTTGGCTTTCATCCAGGCATAGTTTGCTCTGTTCAGCTAATTTTGTCCAACTGACCACTGACCAATTTATTACACATAGACCATAACTGCAAAATATGAAGACTGCATTCGTATTGAATTGTATTGTTATCTTGCTGCATAAAAACTGGACAATATTAGTGCATACATGCTTAACACTTTTTTGATATCCTTCATTGGTCATCTCTCATAAAGTCTTTTCTTTGTTCTGTCTATTATTTATATATATACACACAGTAGTCTATTATTTTTTAATGTAAGGCTTGTGCACTTGCCTGATACAAAGGCACTCAGACAGATCCTGTCAGAAACAAAGAAGAACTGATATTAGAATTTCCAGTGTGCCACTCAGCTCTTAATCATTCAGGATATCATTGCACCATAAAGTGAAAGAACCAATCTGAATATTTCTTTCAAGATGTTACCTCCTGCTAACTGCTCTTATGACCTGCCATGGTTTATTCATCACTTTAATAACAGACTCAGTCTTCTAACACTATCCAAATTTTCATTTCAAGAAGCATTATTTGAGTTCATGAACAAGTGTGTTTTAGAGGCAAAGCACTCCCTCACAGTGTCATCTCGACTTAAATTTCCTTAATGGTCACTCAGACTTACAGAGGACTGATACAGCCAGACAGATTCAGCTTAGCCTCTTACTTCTGCAGTGTAATCAATAAGACATTTGATGGCCTTTAAAGAAGGTCTACTGAAGGAGCTTTTTATCTGGGTTTGAACAGAGCAGATGGTGAGCCACAAATAGGGCCACACTGAAATTCTGTGAAAGGAGGAGACTGTACACTCTGACTCTCTCAGACTGCAGAAGAACTGGATACATGATTGGAAGACCAACAGCAAAAATATTTAACTTTTTTCAGTGTTTCAGAAGGAACACTGAGTACCCAAAACTTGAGTAATCTTCCCAGTCATCAGTGAAATTCTTTTTGATCTGTACTCACATACTGCTAATCTCATCAGCAATCCAGTCTCTGTGCTGGAAGTACACATCTCAGTTCTCAGTCCTACTACACAGAGAAATGACACTTCAGGAGGAATTTCAGATAATGTGAAAGATATAACAAGATGCAGCGACTTGAAATTTCTATATGAGATCACTGTCTGCTGTAACATATTACTGGCATCAGTGGTTGTTTTGTGCAATTAATTTGGTTCTTTCAATCAGCCCATGCAAGAAGGTCCTGCTGTAATTAAAGATGGAAAACTCAGCTAACTTTTGTTCCAGTTTCAGCATGCACTCAGAAGAGCAGATCTGCAGAGACCATATGTAATTAAGCCGTGAGAATACTGGTACCTATATGCCTGTTCGCATGGGTTATTGTCAATATGTTTGAAATTAAAAAACTGAGAAAACAGAAAACTGTATAGACAGCATGGCTGAAACAGTTTAGCATTGCAGGTACCAACAGCAATTCATTACAGAATATAGATTTGATGAAGAGGAGAGGGTTTTTAAAAATAATCTAGTTGAGAAGACAAAAAGTAAACAAAAGATCAGGAGACAGAATGCAGAGCTTACAGTAAAATGTGCCCGTTCTTTTACTGCCACCTAAGAAAATGGATTAGAGCATTAGGCTTTTGAATAAACAGGATCTCCCCAGGCAGTTGAAGTGGTTTAAGGAGATGATATAGATCAACATTATGGTGACATTTTGGTGAACAGAAAAATGCTTTGTTTTTGCTGTGCTTAATATTTCCTGGTGCTCTATCATACAAAAGACTTAAACGAGACCTGAAAAATTCATAGCAGTAGCTCAGGAATACATCTGAAATGAAGAACGGTGGCAATATTATCATATGTTACTATATAAAATTAATCTTCAAATCTCTTTAAAGCTCCATTAATCTGTACATCTGTAACGTAACAATATGATTCCACCACCATTCTTCATTGCGGGGATGTCCCTGCTGATGAAAACAATGTATCCCTACACTATGATGCTACCACCACCATGCTTCACAGTGGAAATGCTGGCATCATCACAAAATGCTGGATTGTTGTCAGAGCGAAAAAATCTGATTCAATTCTGTAGCAAATCTAGCCTGCAAGCTTTAACGTGTTACTAAATCCTTAGCTATGTTTAATTCTCCAACAGTATCAAATAACATAATCTCATTTGAGAAATGATAATATATTCACATCGTAATGCATAACATGACAAAAGCCATGTTTAGTTTAAACAGATTAATGATTTTATGTAGACCTTATTTTATGTAGAAATAAATTTTGTAGCTATTATTCATTTCCTAATTTTCTCAGTCTTAAACATCTTTGTGATGCGTAAAGTGTAATATTGATTGTGCTTTTTAACATTTAGAATAATAGTTATAGTATAAGAATTAATCATTATTATCATAATTATAATTATTATAATAATTGTAATAATTAATTACATATTAATAATAATATAATATTGTAATAATATTTTAGCACACAGATGAAACAGTGTTTGAGAGAGACATGATGGTGTAGTGGGTAGCATTGCTGTTTTACAGCTCCAGGGTCCCTGGTTCAATCCTGCGTCCTCAGGGCTCTCTGGCTTGTTTGTAAAGGTGGCTCTTAAAAGCCATGCTGGTACACTACTCTATCAGTAGATTTAGTACTGATTGCTCCTCGGTGTGAGTTATGTAATTTGATGCTACTATTAATCAAAGATATTTTTTTCAGTTTCCTTATTCAGGTTTAGAAATATAGGTAGCAGAAAATGTTTTCTTTCTTTGCTGTATCTGATGCAACTCCATGAAAGAGTATCAGGCATTATTTCTTATAAAAATGTTATTAGTAACTAGTTAATACTAGCTAGCTATGTTTGGTGTGAAGGTTTCTATCTAACTATTTAAAGTATTTCATTCTCACTCACTGAAACATTGTAATTAGTTGTACAATTCAGATTACTCTTCATCATCAGGAAAAATGACATAGACCTATACTGAGTAATCACTATAAGAACTATGGTAAATGCAGTGCAAGGGAAGATTGCTAGTTTAATGCAGAGCGTCAGCTGTGTCTTCATTGCCGTGACTGAATGGACCACACAGTCTGACAGCTGAATTTGTCTGGGTGCCAAGCAGACTGCAGACCAAGAAAGCTTGATTCTGCTAATTAGGTCACTTGCACCCACTGCCACAATTTTAATTTTTGGCAGTGTAACAAAGCCTCAACACAAATGAGTGCATTCAACCACTGGATAATTTGAGGCACCTGTTTAGAGGTGAAGAAGTGCCAGATGAGAAATGGATAAGAGACCATACACTTGCTCCAAGATCCTGAATCTAATCAATTAGTGCTTCTTTTCTCTTCGGCTCATCATCAGAGAAATCCACACATTGCACACTGACACTTAGGGCTCCCTTCTTGCTCTAGCAAAAACTAAAATATCATTATGGACTTTTGTGCAATCCAAAAAATAGAATATGAGTCTGAACTGAACTCTCTAGAGAGCAAATATGTCATAAAATGATGATATTTCACTAAATTGTTTTCCATAATGCACTGTGGTGCAAAGAAGAAATGATGTCTTAGAACCACAGAACAAAAAGCCAAAAATCACAAGATGAAATGTGCGTATATGAATTCATTCTTGATCCAAGTCTAACATACAAAATAGAGGCAGAATAGTTGATAGTTGAAAGATTAACTGGGGAAAAATGTGTCCAGGAATTCACCAGGCTTTACATTCTACAAAATACTACCTAGAATGGGATTGTTCCAGTTGATTTGCCACTTTTGAAGAAATATAACACCAGACCTTAAATGTTTTGTACTCGCTTTTCCTGGTTTGCAAGATTCATTTAGCTAAACGGAGCTAAATTCATAATAGGAATATAAGCTACGGTGCTCCTAATACTATATAACTTCCTGTTAACACTGAAGACAACAATGGCGCAATATTATGGAGAAAATGAAGAAATGCTTATTTTATTCCAATATCATTACTTAATTTTGAAAGATATCATTATTTCCAAAACAACCACACCCCTTATACTGTAATGCAGCAGTATAAACCTTTTTTTTTTCATTTGGAATGTACAAGTGAGTGAAAAAGACAAAGAGATCAAATTAAACACAACTTTAACAAGCTAATTCTTGGCACAATGTACTGTATCATTTGCATACATATACTGGCAAGAGTATAAATATATATACTTTAAAAATCAATTTCACCAGAAGGTCTGTGTGGAAAAAAAAGCTTCCCCCAAACTACTCACTATTGAAATAAAAGTGCTAAAACCCAGTGGTTGCAACGTAGCTGCACATACATCTATTGTCATGAAGAAATATTGTACAACAAGCTTTAATGCCTTCAAGAGGATACAATACAATACATAAGAAATCATTTGAACTATACCGAATGGAGATCAAATACTTGTTTCCAAAGCTAAAGCGCCATCAGGCACAATTTGTAGCAGAGCGATCATGTTAGTTAACAGTGCTCTTTACTCTACAGTCTCCAATTCACATGCTACCTCATGGCACTCCGCAACAAATACAGCAGAAACTGGCTAAGACATCATCCCATTTCTTAAGAATGACATTTCTGGGGGCTAGTTACAAAGTAAATGAATGAATTGGGAGTCCATTAATCTACACACAGTGAGGACTATTAGTATGAAAAGGAAAAGGTACAGCCCTAAAATACCAGTCTGTGGTATAACAGTTCACGTATTTCCAGGTTGTCTTCAAATAAGGCATCTGCCACTAATTATCTTTAGATACAATGAGTATGATCTTAGTCTCAGTGGTGTATGAGACATAACTGTGCTAAAGAGACATCATGTACATCAGCTCTGGTACTGTAAAGAATACTGGCCCTGTGTTCAACATGCCATACTAGCCCTCGAACCTTTGGGTTCAACACTGCACTTATTTCCTTTTAATTACTGGAGTAAACATTTATTCCCAATTATTCTTCTTGTGTCAGTTTATTAGATTACTTTTATTGCTTGTTTACTTTGATTTTTTTTTCTCATTGAATTGAATTAAAACCGCTTATTATCTCACTGATTAAACACAAACATGTCATCATTGGCATGGGTATAAATTATAGTGAGCATTTCACAAAAACAATGGAATGTTCCTGGTTCAGCTGTTGTCATTGCTTGCCGACTGCCTGGTTGTGTTGCCGATCATGGTGTGACCGGCTCACGTCTGCAGTTACGCCTCCATTCCACAAGGGGCAGAGTGAAGGTTACTGTCAGGATAATGATCCGTTTCTCCTGCTCACACAGACTGATGAGCCCTTCAGAGACAAGTCATTCCTTCACACAGTCACTTCTGTCTTACTGTTGGTTATGAAGTATGGCTGTGTGGGTAGGTAGTGGTGACTGCGGGCAGTGTGGAGCTCGTTCATCTGACCCACCATGCAGGGCTTCCTGGGGCCATAGGTCTTGCGCCGACCCACAGTCTCTGTACCCTCCCAGGCTTTCAGCATTCCTGGGTTGGCTATGGTGTTGGAGCTGTAGGCCATATGATGATGTGGCACATGGGGCTTGATGGGCTTAGGTTTCTGTTCATTCTGCTTGGGGATGGGGATCTCGGTGACGTACGAGGCAGTGGGCTCTACATGCTCCATCCTTATTGCGTGGAGGGGCAGGCTGCCTTTCGCTCCCAACTCTGTCAAGTGGCAGTGCTGCTTGTTGTAGTAGCCCCCGTTGACTTTTGATGCTGACAGCAAAACACACAAGAACACAGAGCTACATTTAGGAAGCAATTTGTCTTATTTGGTCATTCTTTAAGGGATCATTCACTTGTGAAAAAATAATTACATTTACATTTCAAAAACACATCCTCACTAGGTCAGGGACTAGGAATACCACCAAGCTTAATTCCTACAGGCAGGGTTTAGTACAACATGAAAGAAAACTCAAAATGTTTTTAATAAAAGTCTTAATTCAAGTGGTTGGTGAAGAGGTTGATCTGGCCATTGTTTGAAGACTGTCAGTCACTCCGCTGTTGAGACAGCATGTTCATTCCACCACCTGAGTGCCAGGACAGAGAAATGTTTGATGCATGTCCTCCTTGAGAGAATATGGGTCCAATCGAGATATGCTAGAGGCACAGACAGTGTAGTACAGTGTTGGGTGTGATAAATACTTTAAGGTAGGTGGGCACTGCTGTTTTTGGCTTTGTAGGCAAGCATAAATCTTTTCAATTTCATGCAGTTAGCTACAAGTTGCTACAGTGGAGACAATGCAGGAAGTGGGGTGTGGGAGAAATTGGGGAGGTTGAAAACAAATTTGCAGCTGCATTCTGGATTAATTGCAAATCTCATCAGCAGGTCCAAATTCACATATTCACTTTCATTATTATATAACTTTTTCTGATTTTCCTATTAGTTTCAGTGTAGTTCTTATGAGTATACATAACTCCTAGCCCTTAATAAATAGTAGTTTTTCTTAATAGTTACTTATAGTTTTCTGAATAGTAGGTTTTTTCTCAATATATGAGTATCTGAATGAGTGGCTAGGAGGTTAAGGGGTTAAAATTAGTTCCATGTTGACGCATTTTACATGAATATTCCCAGACTTTGTTGCAGGTTATATTTAGATACCTTGACAGGCATTGCCAGCTCAATAAAACTGATTCTATTTCACATCATTCATTCATGTCACAACATTAACCAGTTTGTCACATGATGCTCCTGAAATGCATTGACCATTAAATTCTTATAGTAAGAAATGTTCATTGATCTGTAAGTTTGCATTCTGAACAATACAGCTGCATGGTCAGGATCTCAAGGCTAATTTGGCCACCCCTTAGGGCTCTAATGTTCTCACTGGCATTTGTTTATGAAATGTCTTCTTCTGACCTTTAATCTGTCGTGCAGTTCATTGCAACGAGATGCCTGTGTCTGACTGCATGCTCACACTGTGCCTCCTCCATTTGGAACACTAATGGCATGTTTTGCTTGTTTGTAAAAGTCCTCAATTAAAGTTGTTTGCAGGGGGTTCCAAACAAATATCAGCTTGGTCTATTCAACGCATCTTCGATTGCCTGTAAGAGATTTCAATTAAGCTCAAATGGGTCTCAAATGATATTGAGCAAGCCAACAGTATTATTGGCTCAGTGAGCTTAGTTTTACTAGTTGATCTATTCAGCAATGTCCAGCTTGTCTCTTTGACAATGATTCATGATGATGATTCATGTTCACTATAGAATTGTTACTTGAAAGCCCAACACAGTTGTAAATCCTGCTGTGAATTTTCAGTCTGTGTTTGCTGGTTGGTTGCTTTAATGTCCTTGAAGATAAAGCTTTCAGGCTCATTTGTCTTGTGTAAAGTGAAAGAGACATTGGTTGTAGAGGACTTTTGCCCACTGATGCTTGGCCCCATGTATCACTCTCAAAGTCATTAGTTCTGAGACTGATGTCCCTGATAGAGTTCAAATATCTATTAAACTGTTGCATTCTTACAATGAGGGTATTTCAACATATACCCAATGGTTTTGGGTAGCTTAGTACTTAAAGTGTGACAGGTGTGTTAAATACATGATCACAAAAACTCCAGTGTAAAATGGCAATGAGATATAGGTAAACTTTTTTTCATGGTATGGTGCATATGCTGTCAAGATAGTGGTCGTCAAGCTGGATTTTGAAATTGTCAGAGAGATGTAAAGAAACTGGGCAACAGAAAATGCAGTGAAATCAGATACTATCTGCAACTCATTCAAAATAGGTAAGCTCCTTAAGCAGTGGAAATGATAATCAAATGCCTGTTTAGCATCTGCCAGAGTCATTTGGCACAAAGTACACACTTCAACTATGAACTTACAGAAATAATCTTGGATGGTGTTACAGGAGAAAAAAAATGATTTCCTACAGCATAGCAGAACTGGTTCCAATACACTAAATTTCTTGAAACATAATGTGACGACTATTTGTGAAAGGTCTTAAGGAACGGTAAGCCCATATTTATTTACTTGGTTCACAAAAGGAATGGCATAAAGCTTAATTTCTAATTATAACCAAAAATACTCTGCCATATTCAAATCTCATGTTGCAATGCTAAATACTCAGGACCTATTTTTGTAACTTATATTTTTCACTCTACATACATTTGTTATTGTTTGACTATGGTTACTAAATAATGTTTGACTAGTTTGACTATGGTTACTAAATAATGTTTGACTAGTTTGACTATGGTTACTAAATAATGTGTGGAAATAATAATGTGGTGAGACTTACCACTCATACTAAGCTGTCATACAGGCTGAGTAGAAGGGCACTTGTTTTACTTTTTGGTTCATTTACGAGTGGTATGTGGCCTGAGATTCATTGCCATAAAATGATATAAGCTATCCTCCTAGGATGCTGTCCCTGATGTGTTCCTTTATTACTTTCTTTTTTCTCTAAATCCAAGGAAAATTCAATACCTGCTGACCTTAGAGATGCATTCAAGGTACAGCAAAGATAACTATCGATTGGTAGAACTGTGACTTATCAGCTCCCTTTTGCTACTCTGGGAATTCTCAAGGAAAAGCAATTAAATAAAAAAAATAATAACAGTAACTCCAGGGAGTCCATTTTTCTCTTTTAAATGATTTCTCAGTGTGACACTCATGATGAGAAGAAATTAGGTGGTCAGACTGTGCTTGCAAGCTGCACCAGGAGAGGAAAGCACACCTGCAGTGACATGACTGAATATATTTCATGCTCAAATGATACTCTTTTCCACTGGGCTCTAGCTAAATGAGAGATGCAGAGGTAAGTGGGAGACGATGGGACACTCATGCATCATAATGCTGGGAAAGAGCCATGCATTGCTTGAATGCAGTTATGATTTAGTTGACTGTTCTTACAAATTGAAATGTTGAAATTATGTCTAAATGTCTAAAAAAAAACCTGAATGAGATGACACTGAAATAAAGTCATCTATTTTTCAGGTAAACTACTGGTATTACAGTACAGCAAGGAAGTCAGAGTGTATTATAGCACACGTTCACTTACTGAGCACTTTATTAGGAACACTATACTAATGCTGGGTAGGGCCTCATTTTGCTCTCAAAACAACCTCAATTCTTCCTTCCTCAAAAAGGAAGGATTCCTCAAAATGTTGGAAATATTCCTTTGAAATTCTGGTCCATGTTAATATGTTTGAATCACACAATTCCTGTAGATTTTTCAGGTGCACGTTCATGCTGTAAATCTCCTGTTCTACCACATAACATAGGTGTTCTACTGGATTCAGATCCGGTGACTGAGAAGGCCACTGAAGAACACTGAACTCATCGTCATGTTCATGAAACCAGTTTGAGACGACTTTTGCTTTTTGACCTGCTGCATAATCATACTGGAAGTAGCCAATAGAAGATGGGTAAATTGTGACCATGAATTGTGGCACATGTTCAATTCTCAAATAGGCTGTGGCATTTAAGTGATTGACTGTTATTAACGGGTCCAAATTGTGCCAAGAAAACAAAGCAGTTATAGAAATACTCAAACCAGGCTGTCTGGCACCAACAATCATGCCATAACCAAAATCTCTGTGATCAAATTTTTTCCACATTCTGATGGATTTGTATATAGCACTGCTGCCACATGGTTGTCTGATTAGAGAATTGCATGAATGAGTAGGTGTACAGGTGTTCCAAAGAAATTGCTCAGTAAGTGTACATTGTAGTAAAGAACAACACGTACAATACAGAATCTGATTTTTAATTCAGAACCATGCTATATGGTTATTAGTCCTTTTCAAAGAGTGTTAACTACACCTTGGCCTTACCAACAGCCTTTAGTGAGGCGTATTTATTGAGTTCTTTGCTGGGCGGCTGCTGCTGCTGCTGCTGCTGCTGCTGCTGCTCATACACATGGGCCAGCTGGCTGAGGACAGGGTAGGGGTGGGCCTGGATCATGTTGTGTATTTGGGCTCCCTCTAAAATAAAAAGAGAAAGTGCAAGTTGGTTAGAGTCTTGCATCATTTCTAGACTTCAAGTATTGAATATATGTCTGAATTGTTTGTGACTGTTAGGAATAGAGGTTTGGGTCTGGTCTAAATTTCTTTCTTTTCAGCCCTAATAACATCACCTTGGGGATCTTATTACCTCAGACAAAGAAAGAGGGCAACAAAAGTATCATGAGGATTTTCAGACCCAGTATTTGAAAACCTTTTTTTTTTTTTATCACAGATCAGCAGAGGCAATTATTTCAGCATTTTGTGCCTCTAAAGGACAAATTAGCAAACAAAAGAGCAAGTGGATTGATGCTTGCACTGCATGTACATGGTCAATGTCACCAGTCCTTCTTCTATTAATGTGGCAGTCACAGACGGAGACAAATGATTAAACGATACACACGTGCAGGCAGCTCCAGTGAATTCAACACTCACCTTGCCCTAGTAGGTGGAGATAGATTGTCAACAGTGAATGACGATCAAAGCAGTGTAACCTGTCTGGCATATCTGTCAGCGAATCGCTCCTGTTGTGACTAATTAATCACTTAGCCTTGCTGCAGGGTTGCTGACAAACGTCGGCGCCAAGCGCCATGCAATGACTCACACAACACCAGTCAACGTGCTGAATCCACCTCCAGACTGTACACTCAGATACGATATACCACACAGTATTTCACTGAGTAAACAAAGGCAGCAATGTTGAATGGATTTTACCTCCATAACTGGAAGCTGTTTATGCCTCTTTCCTAAGCACTTTATTCAACATGTCTCAACATTGCTTCATTAATCACACATGTAATGTAATCCAAAATTGTACATTAGGATAGGATAGATGTGGCAAATTTATGACTTTCATATTAGTGCTGCATTTCCCCTTGACAGTTCAAGTTTCACAATTAAATATTGACTGATGTCTGTATGGGCAAAAGTGCTTAGTTTGTGTTATTAACCCTCTGGCCTCAAGGGATGCACACTGCAACTTATAGCTTTCCATAAAAGTGGAAACCTTGCGACTTTAAAAACAAAAGCGTGTGCGAAAAACAAAAGATCTGAATAATATCTTGATATTTTAAAATGTAAAGCACTGCTTTAAAATACACAAAGAGGGCTTCTAACTAAAATATGATATGAAATATAAAATACACAAAAATGGCTTTCTAATTCAAATAAATTGTCAGTCTGAAAAATTGTTAATTTTAAATTCTATTATTCAAGCCATAAAACTATAAAAGGGGGACAACGGTCAAGAACTCACATTTTTAGGGAAAAGTCTGAGCTTGGATGTGATATAACTTGCTTCTTTTTAGTGCAGCCTAAAATATCACTCAGCTATGTAGTGGACATGGTGAAAAGCGTGAGGTTTACATTTCAAGAGTAATTACATACCAAACCAAAACCCGATAGAATGTAGAAGATCAGAAGTGACAAGATAACATCAATAACAACACATTTTTATAAAGAACTTTTGCTTGGACAAAATCGCTGCTGTTACAGGCTGTTCATTTTGTTCACCACAGATTTCTCAGCCTACTCACTTGAAAAATTGACAAAAGTAGCAGCTAAGTGGGAGTGATCCCATGCTTGGTTTTGTTCAATTGCTATATCTCAGCGTGTTTTGCTTTGTGTTTGGAACTGACTCATCTCTACAGGGAAAGTTTCCTCCCAAGTTTTCAGCTGCAAATTGCCTCTACATCATCTTATCCCCATGCTTGTCTCTTGTCATGTGAACACATCAGTGTTTTGTTCCATTTATGATGTATAATGTGACACATGGTATTCACCACCCCCATGCTTAGAACACAGTATTTGCAATCAATGGAAGTGAATGGAAATGAAATACTTATGCAGCTTCTATCAGACCGGATTCTGCAATTCATAAATGGCACTTCTATAGGAAAAGCAAAGAACTGTGCAAAAAGAGTACTCTCACTTATGGATACAGTTCTATGTAGCACTGCAGAAAAGGAGACACCAGTTCAAATCCATTCAACGATTACCTAAGAGTGCACCACAAATACATTATCTTGACACGCCCTCATATAAACAGTTGGAACATCAATAGTATTATGGAGGCTAACTGTATCAACATTAGGTTCTGTGGTCATTTTGCATGGAAGTGCAGTGATAGTACACTAGATTTATAGAGCTCTGTGGTTCACAATATAAGGAATCATCCAGAGAAAATGATTGAGAATCGACAACACCACCAAATAATAGACACTTAAAATGTGGTAAGTAGAAAAGAAATGTATACATTTGTCTATTCGCAGAAATGGCACAAAAATAGTCAAGAATAGGCATAGAATTAGAGACAGTATTTGGAGCTGTTACTTTGCCCAAACTGTTGATTTACAGCTGAGGTGAAATTTTGAGTGGGAATTTTGAGGAAGGGTTAAGACTGAGGCATTTACAAGAGACACGAAAACAGTTTAACCTTGAATTGAATAAAAGCCCAGCATGGTTTCTACAGTAACCACATGGATTTCAGATAGAGATACAGTGTACTAGGTCTTGTAGAAGGTGTGAGGTTTGTTAGACTAGTGCTATAAACACTGATGTCCTCATAATCAACTCCATGTGGTCATTAAATAATTTATTCTCATTTCTGCATAATAGTATATATTTGCTTTTCAAAACAGCAAACAAACAAACAAACAAAAAACACCATCAGTGTACTGTTGTGAATGCCATACCAAAGGCAGTGAAGTGTCTTTTAAACTCATGTTATCTGTTACAGGCAGACTGACAAAAAGCAGACTGCAAGTCTTTAATTTATTAACAAAATTATTTTATGCGAAATAATTTAATTTACTTTATCATTTGTTGGGCTATGATAGCTAAGATATTACTCAGCTAGCGATACCAGTAAGTAGCACATCATATTGTCTTTTCTCACAACAAATGAAGAATATCCTTGAATGACAAAGATGCAATCCAGTTGATGAGATCTCGCTAATCTGAGAATGTATTTATTCATATTTATTTTATTTATTTATTCATAAACTGAACAAAATCCCTAGTTTACAAAGATGAGCAAACTATAGTTGAACATTGATCTAAATAAAAAATAAAGAAATAAAGAACGGGATGATGAGCATGCTATGTGATAGAATTGTAACATTAAAAGACAGCAACAAGTTTGGGGCAGGTGGTTTCTAATTCTCTTCATTTTCAAAGCAATTTCTCTCTGACAGCACAATCAATCAGAATACCAAATGAACATGCTCCAATAAAACTCAGATATGAGCAGAAGCTGACAATACATCATTTTCAGCACACCTTAAAACAAGAACAATGCTAGAACAAAGCTGGGAATGGGTTTGTATGTGAGTTTGTGGCCAGAAGATTCATACCTTAAATATATTTAAACATGATATACAGTTTTACATACATGTAAAGTGGATATACTACAGATGCGGACGGGAGAATGAAGGTAGTGGGGACATGAGATATAATACAAGAAATGAACAGCAGAATAAAATGAAGTAGGGACATGACCCATTTCCACCCAGCACAAACCTACATCAAATTTACATTGTCTGCAACAAACAGTGCAGATCATTTATTGGACTATGCAGAAGTATTAGGACTCACAGATATGGAAATCAACAACATCAGCAATGGACTACCACATGCAAGCAAACAAGGCAGTGGATGGTATAATTCAGTTAGGTTTTAATTATAGCAGTTCCCTGCTTAAGCTCCTCCTCATCTCCTTATCACAAAGGTGTGAATATAAATAACATAATTCTTAATCCTGATCAGGGTCAGGGTAACACCAAATACACCCTGGGTGAGGTTCCAGTCCATTGCAGGGTGCACACACACACAAACACACACACCCACACCCACACATTCATACCTAGGGACAATTTAGAGTACCCATTCCAGAATATATAAAACCCCACACAGACAGTAACCCAAGCTGAGGATTGAACAAGGGACCCTGGGGCTGTGAGGCAGTAATGGTACCTGCTATGCCTCTGTGCTGTCCATGAATAATTGTGCTGCCTAAATAATCAAAGCCCTTTCCAAAACCCCTTTACTTAATCCTACTTAGTGTATGTGCAAATAGTAAGTGCTGTGAACCCTGAAAGAATAAAGCTTACTACAAATTCACAACCCTGTTTTTCTTCTACCACTACCTTTTTAATTCTTTATCAGCCTGAAAAGAGGTTTTCAGTTAGATTGCCTTAAGCTAAGCATGCATATTTTCTTATGTGATATCTGGGGCAACAGCCCCTTACTTTCTCCCAGCCTAACGAAATGAATCTCTAGCCTTAATATTTGGAATTATCCCAGCTTTTTACGTAATTCTAATTCCACCCAAACAACAACAACTACAAGAACTAATTCTTCTTTTATTTGTACATAAAATAAGGACAATGATTTTGTGATCCTTTTTATGCAAGGACCCTGAAAAAAATTTAAACAAGCATGCTGTATAAAAGTTAGAGAAAGTACAATAAAATAAAAATTATTCATAAAATTAAAACATCCACAAAATCTAAATTATGCAAAAAATATATAAAATGCATAAATGTAAAATTAGCGCTATGTAAAATAAGAGATGCATGTGCCCTATTTCTATTTCAAATGCTGATTTGCAAAATGTCACCTCTTTGAGGTGAGGCATCCATCAAGGCTTGTTAGGCTGGTGAAATCTGGTTCATGAGTATATGTCTCTCCTTTGCTTCACCCAAGGATTTGTAAGCAGAGGCAAGTGCTCCCAAGTGGCACAACAAAAAAAGCATTTGCCTTATAGTCTAGAGATCATGAAATTGAATCCTGACGATACCACAGCCATCCGTGGCCGGGAGCCCAACAGAGCATAATTGGCTTTGCTCTCAATGGGGTAAGATGGCATTACTCTCTCCCCTGTCAATCAGAGCAGCACTAGCCTGTCTTGGGCATTTGTGAGCACCATGTACTGTACATGTCAGATAGCACTTTTCTTTCGATTGTGTTCAACTGCCATGATATAGCATGATCAGCAGTTAAAAAAAGACGGGGGGGTTGGTTTCATGTGTTGGTTCAAATGTAAAGGCTTCCTTTCGCCAGCAGAAGGTGTTCACTTTACTCCCTCTTTCTAGCTTTCCCTGGTTAGATCTGAAAGTGGAGAGTTCAGTAATAATACTCTGCACAAACAAGAATGTTTTCTTTATACTAAGTCAAGATAAATTCTTTCAAGCAGCCATATTATTCTCTCCTGAATATGGCTCCTGAGTGTGGGGCTTCATGCATACTTTGAACTACATACCCTACATGCTTTCTTTGTTGTTGGATCTGTAATATCTTGAGAGTTGCTGTTCCTGTGCTACTCTGATAATATTGAGCAGTCCACACGTCCTCCTACCAGAAGTCGGATGGCAAGCAGAATATTGTATCCCAATTGTATACACCCTCACATATTGTATCCCACTCTCATGCACCAAGATGTGAGTTGTTCTTAGAATGAAGAGCCTACAATGATCTTTCATCAAGCAGACCATAATTGTAGCGCCCAATTCCTTATCTCTTTGAGGATTCCGACACATTTTACCAGAAATACCAGCTGTCAAGATATGCAGGTTGTGACCTTCTATAGAACCATCACCTCTGGGCAGTGATGGATGTGGTATGCCATAACCTTCTGAGTCAGACTCCTCTCCCTGACTGTCCCCAACCAGTTGTGCCAGATGAGTCCCAAGCTGGGGGTGGGAAAATTGTCAGCCAGGAAAATCCTGGACAAAGTTGATCCTGGTAGAATATGGATAGCAGGATTGTGGGATGTATGATTTAATATGCTGCACAAGCCTGTAACCACTCAGATCAGTGCTCTCTCCATTCTGAGGGTGCACACTGGCTTGAGGCTGAAACCCACCAGCCAGGGCCTTACTCCTTCTGATAAGTGACCTTTCTTGTGGTGGAGGAGTTGGTATCCACTGCTGGTACTACCTGCATCGCTCCATTGGTGGTTCTTCCTTTCAGTGTCTAGGAAAATGGCTTCCAGTTTCTAGCCACACCATTAACAGTCTGATCTTGTAGAGCTTAGTCTCGTCAACTTCCTTTAGGGCCTTTTTTTTTTAATAATATTTTAGTGCTCCATTGTCAGCACCTTGATTACTTGGGCAGTTGACAGAAAGTCTCAGTGGGGTTAGTGACACATCATGAAAAGATGTTGGTTCATCTGCTGAACTGTATAGGTATTCTGCATATAGCCACAGTTGTTGAATTTGGGTGCAGCAGTGGTCAGTCTTTTTCTTAGTCTTAGTAAATGGCATCAAGCTGGGTCATTTTTGGTCAATTTGTCATACTGTTCATATCCTATACACGTGGTGATACATACCACATCGTTTTTCATGACTAGCTTAGTTAGGAACCTACACACCCTGCAGTGGGACTCCTGTGCCTGTTTGTAGTGGGTTTACAGTAGATATTCAGTAATGTTTTCAGACATGTAGACAACTCCTCAGTGATGCGTTGTTCTTGGACTGAGGAAATGCTGAATCAGTTGGTCTTTTGTCTGCAGAAACATCAGCCAAGACATCCTAGAGAGAGATGATAAAACAACACTGCACAGTTTCTACTTATCCTTCATACTTATCATTTCCATCCACATCATGCCAGCTGGGGTACATAAGGAAATCAGTGGCCTCCAGCCACTTTAATCCTGCCCAGCCCTGCCATGAGAGCATGTGCTATAGTTTGTTTTGTTTTAGCTGCTCTCTTTGGTGGCACTGGGCTTACTGTCCACAACTGCTTATCTTATGGCACTTCAAGTGCAGTAGTCCCACTGCCAGGCTAGGGTGTGCTATTTATTTGACCTCTGTGTAGTTTATCCTTGTATCTGTTGAATCTGTTGTACCACCATAGTTTCTGGAATGCTCACAATATGATCATCTACAGGGATTGAATATGTCAAGGTTACTATAAATCAGACAACAAAAACCATGAGACACCTTTCCAGAAATTCATTAAAGATGTATGAGAATATTTTGGGAGCTGTACATCTTCGGGGATGATAGTATGAGAAGGGCAGCTGGGCCCATGAGTGATTTTTGTTCCACATCAGAGAGGACTTTTCATGTTTGCCACTTGTTTTTGACATTAGCAAAATGTAGGCAGTGCAGAAATAATTTCAGCACTCTGATTGCAAGATGCCAAGTATTATCTCCTCAGAGGCTTATCTTGTCCACTCTGTGATGTTTATTTTTGTACTTATATCAGGGTATTAGCCAACAGTCACAGAAGCTTGTGTGGCTAAATTCTATGTGACATTTTGTCATACATACAAAGATACGTAGGATTACTGTATCAGGCACAGTGAACTAAGAAAATCTGGTAGTCTATACAATTTATAGCTTAAACGAAATGAGATAGGTCTGTGATAAAAACTAATAGACTAGTCATGCTGCCTTCATCTCTAATATTAATGCCATTAAACCTTGTTAAAAAAAAAGCTTATTTCTGATAATACAAAAAAAGCTAATTGCAACACATTATAAAAATATTTCCATTGATTTCAAAAGATATCACTATTGAAACATTGCTATTTTCACATAATGTATAGTACTCAGTGCATATATGAGAAATAGATGCAGTAGAGATAGATCAGAATGCTCACATCTGAAAACAATGAGAATCATTTGCTATGATTTTTAATATCAGAGATAGCAGCTTTGTATTGCGTATGTTGTCAGCGTTGGCTTTTGATAATGGAATACTGTGATTCCATTGTAAATCTCATATCAATGATTCCCCTGATTCCTTTATCAATTCCCACCCACTAGTTAGCTGTCCCCTATCATGCACCAGCTACAAACCATAGAAGGTGAAATCTAGCATGAGTTTCTTCTGAGACATGTGAAGCCAACCACCACATCTCATCACAGGGCAGCTGAACACACTCAGAGGAAATCTCTAACTGGCCTCTTCTGAATTCATGAGATCACAGGGGAGAGTGTTATGTGATCCCTCTCAAACAGAGAGCATGACCAATTTCGCTCTCTCGGACTCCCGGCTACAGATGGCTGTGGCATCATTGGGATTTGAACTTATGGTCTCACTTTGCTGTTTCAGCGCTCGATATACCCAAAATGTGCGCTGTGACTTTAGTTGTGTGTGAGCCTGTATTTTTGTTCATACAAAGGAAACTGGTAATCATGATGACTTATGTATCCACTGAAAAACAATCACAGTGTGGCATATCTACTGTTTGAGAACTCTTATCTTCTCTTCTGGAAGCTCATAAGGCCAGCGATATAGTGCCTTAGCAACCATGTTCAAGAAGCAGTTCTCCATGGCAGAGGATCAGCTAGTAAAAATGGAGAGAAAAACTGATGCTAAGGCATGAATTTCTTCTGAGGAAAAATATAAATCTTGTAGCATGGAAACCCATATGGAGCCAGAAAATGCCTGTGAGCAAAGATTAAAACTCTTTCGCCAACTAAGAACATAGCAATTTTGCCTGCAGCTATCATTCCTCAAGGCTTAATATTTAAGACAGAAGTATGGTGATATTACCTACCATGTGAACAGTAACATGACTGATTGATTTGAAGCAAAACATTTTCAGTGATGAATATTTGCTTATCATATTTGGGTGTTTTCCCCTAGAAGTTTAACTTAACTTTGATAACACTGTAAGATTACCTTGAAAAAATTTGAAGAAATATGTCTTAAGTTTGAAGAACCTGGATCGAAGCTCTTGCTGAAATATCTCAGATATCATCTCTCTCTGTCTCTCTCTCTCTCTCTCTCACATACACACACACCCCTAACCACACAACTGTACAACTGCACAAACTCTCAGACAACCTCTATCCCATCCATTGGTTTTAAGAGACTATAGTAGATGTGTATCAGGCACAGTGGCCATGCTGTGATCTATGCATACCTGCTGTCCATTTTATTAAATGAACCCACCTTGTTGGTCCATCTACATGGAAATCATCTTCTTGACAATCATGAGTGATCAGTGTCTAACTATAGGACACAGTTGACTGGGTGTTTTCGGTGAACTGACTGTTCTTAAACCAGCAGTGCTACCGAGAATTTTTTTTTTTAAACTTCAGCATGCTGCTTTACCTGATATACTCATACTCTAGCAACAAATGTGCTACTGTCAGTAGCTGTATATGTGCAAAATGCAACTACATGGTAAGTGTACCAGATAAAATTGCCATTTAATGTAATTATAGCCATGTGTTACACCAACCTGTACTAGTCCTTTGCTCATAGGAATTGGTGTTGTACTCGTTTCTTATTCTTACGTATTGTATCATGTTATACACTATATGGCTAAAAGTTTGTGGATATGTGACCATGTTTTTTGAACATCTCATTACAAATCTAGCCCCCTTTGCTGTTATAATAACCTTCACTCTTCTGGGAAGGCTTTCTACTAGATCTTAGAGTGTAGCTGTGGGGATTTGTGCTCATTCAGTCACAAGAGCATTAGTGAGGTCAGGCACTGGTGTGCAGTCTGTGTAATAGTTCATCACAATGGTTCTTCCACACCAAACCACGGGTATTGTCATACTGGAACATGTTTGGGCCTCTTAATTCCACTGAAGAGAAATCGTTAATGTTACAGCATACAAAGTCATTCTATACAAGTGTGTGCTTCCATCTTTGTGGCAACAATTTGGGAAAGAACCATATATATAAACTTTTGGACATATGGTGAATTTTCAGTCAGAGATAGCATCTTTTATACACATTATATACTGTAGGTATATTCATAATCATCTCATTTATACTCATTACTAATACTGAACACAAGTAATTTGAGGAGGACCATTTTGAGGAGGCATTTTCTAAATCTTACATATGCTAAAAATCTTCCATAATGGTGAGATTTTGTCCACATAAAGTCTGAGCTGAATAGACAAATAATAGAAATTATTCCAATCGCTGCGGTGTGAAATGATAAAGAGTTTAACAGTGCTAAATGATCTGCTGAAAGAGGTCCATTAATATGTCACTTCCTTCACTGCAGAATACCACATGTAATGAGATGCATATTTTTTTCTGTGTGTGTGTGTGTGTATACAGTGACAATGCACGCAATCCGTTATGTGGGGAAAGTAAAGAGGAAAGAGCCCAGCAGGTTCTGATCAATACAATACATAATTGAGATCATCTATGAAGGAAATTGGAAAGGACCTGGTCTTAAAAGGATGAGTCTAAACTGCAGATAAAATATGAGTTGGGGACAGGAGAGGTTTGATCTCTCGACCACAGGGCAATGTGCTGCCAATTTACAAGGCTCTTTCCTTTAAATGCATAACTAACATCTATAGCATTTTACTTTCTGAAATATTAAAGAAAACAGACAATATTAAAACAATCATACTACAATACAGCTGTATTCTGTAATGATTTATAATTGCACTGGAGTCATTCAAAAGAAGATGGGTTCATGCTTAAGTTTGATTCCTCTCAAGGGTTATTCATCATGTCATCTCAGGGAGTTTTTCCTTGTCACTGTCACCTCTAGCTTTCAAATTAAGACCCTATGGACTTCTGTAAAGCTGCTTTTATGACAACATCTATTGTTAAAAGCTCTATACAAGCTAAATATTTTTGGTTCATTTTAAATATGCATATGCATTTTGTTCCAGACTGGTTTCAACATAGAGGTTCTCTGGATGGTCATTCTAGCATTCTGGATGGCTATTCTTCCTAATGTTATTGCTCATGAAAAATAATAACGTGTTAGTTAGATACTTCTTTCAACACAGTGCTTTAGTCATGTACTAATATGATTAATATTGTGATTTGTATCTGACAATTTTGCATATAAGAACTACAAAGTCACAGAGGAAGCTGGAATGAAGCCATATCTAAAATCCTATTTAATGCTCCTGAAGGAAATTAAATTCATGATCTGTGTCTGTGTGAGTTCCAGAGACAGCGACAGAGATCTACAGATAGTCAAATGGTGCATTTGCATATGAGACAGAAGAAAATAGTGAACAAAAGGCAAAGTATAATACCCCACATTAATAGCATTTTTTCCAGCGTGTAATTTCCCCACATTAACAACATTTGTTTTTTTCTGTTATTTGCTACATAGTGAAACAAACCTTTCATTAATACAACTCAAAGACAGAAATTCATAGATTGTACATGTATTTTCTTATGCAGCTCCCCCCACCCAATTCATTTATATGTCATAGCCTTTTTGCATATTCCTTTAGATTGAGACTGAGAGTACTTTTAATAACAACAGCACTTGTTACAACAGCAGAATTTGTGTCTGAAATAAAATTAGCACTGGCACCAAATACAAGGCCTGTATGTGCCCCTGTTTCTGTGACGCACATCAACTGACCACATGTCCCTTCCCCCCAACGTGTTGGCGGCCCATGAGGAAGTAGACTGCCAGCCTGTCCTCCGGGGACAAATTCTGAGCCAGTATTGCTCGATGGAGTTCTCCAGTAGCGTGGACCAAGCTGGTCCAAATACACCCCCAGCAGGGGGCTCCTGTCATGTTAGCATGGCAGTGTGAGTGATTTTGCTCAGTGAACCAACAGAAATATGCTGCCTGCCTCAAGGAGCATGAACCATGCCCCAGTAATCAGGGTGGGACAGAGCCTCAGGAGAGAGAGGGCTGATATGCGTCCATGGCCAAACACACCATGTTTGACCCGAAGCCAACAGCCCTGGGAAAAACGAGAGAGTGAAAGAGAAAAAGAGAGAGAGGTCGTGCCGTGCAGTGTATTATATGTAAAGTGTTATCACTGAGAAACAAGTGCAAAACACATGGATTCTTTACAATGGACCAGTGAGAAAATGAGAAGTCCTTCACAAAGGCTAAAGATTAAGGCGGATTTCTCACCATAAGGAATTTCAGAGTGCTTAATGGAGCTTTAATCCCTCTTTGTGATTTTTGCTCATCTCTAGACCCAGGGCTATAAGCAATATCTTACTTATTAGCAAGAAACTCAACTCCTTCCACAGAATAAAGATTATTGCCTGAAATTAGAGTAGTTTATAAACCATCCACATGTTTATTATGGCAGGGATTACACAAAAGCCAGGTATTAGCATTTTATTTTGCATGCATTTCAGAATGAAAATTTATTAAAAAAAAAAAACTTGGCATATTTATTAAATAGGTGTGGAACTGCATGAAAACTTCCTGATATAACAGTCATAAAACCCAGAACAAAAGGTCTTTAATTTTTAGCAAGGTCTTTAATACACCGCCTGTACAAAAAAGTCACCACCTGGCTTTAACAAAGCAAATATGTAAGAACCTCCCATTGGATAATTACCGCATGGATGATTATGCTTCAGCTGGCAACCCTAACCTTATTTAACCCTAACTGATGTAGTGAGTAGCTTCTCATTTCTTAAACAACCATGTCGGAAGACACATCCTGTGGTCGTGGAAAGGATGTTAATCTGTTTCAGAAGGGTCAAATTATTCGCATGCATCAATCTAAGAAAACATCTAAGGAGATTGCCGAAACTACTAAAATTAGGTTAAGAACTGTCCAACACATTATTAAAAACTGGAAGGATGGTGGGGAACCATCATCTTCACAGAAATGCGGTAGGAAAAAATCTTGAACGATGGTGATCGGCGATCACTGAAACGTTTGGTGAAATCAAATCGTAAAAAATCAACAGCTGAACTCACAGCTATGTTCAACAGTGACAGTATGATCATTTCCACACGCACAATGCGAAGGGAACTCAAGGGATTGGGACTAAACAGCTGTGTAGCCTTAAGAAAACCACTGA
>JAQQZR010000006.1:7708765-7722048 GCA_030068235.1 Notoglanidium macrostoma | reverse complement strand
TGTGTGTGTGTGTGTGTGTGTGTGTGTGTGTGTGTGTGTGTGTGTGTGTGTGTGTGTGTGTGTGTGTGTGCGCGCATGTGTGTGTGTGTGTTTGTGTGTGTGTGTGTGTGTGTGTTTATATGTACATAAACAAAAAAGATTGGGAAGAAATAACAACTCCCTAGGTCAGCATTAGAAGCTTTCTCTAATTTCTCTTAGAAGCTTTCTCTAATTGTTCTCTTTTCCTTTGTTTGATTGTATGAGGATTTTATGGCTTCGTTCACTAAAAGAATTCCTATTTATCTGTAGACATTCTGATATTCTGGAAAGTGAACATAATTTCAGATTTTTCTGGCTGTAAGAGTGATGAGACTGATCAGCATGTGGAGTGAGTACTATTGTTAATAAATCTGAAATAATTAAGACTGTGAGAGAGACTGCTAGAGGCACACAATTTTAATCTGTTCAGGGTTTTTCAAGCACTCTTTCAGAAATTGAAAATTGGATCTGTGCAATCAAGGTTATAATTCAGAGATGACTTTCAATGCACTGCACTGATGTCAAACTTATTCCTTTTTCTCTGTGTCCTTTTTTCCCCATTAAACATAATTGTTTCACATTTTGGATGATCACCTTTATTTCTTGTCTGAAATGTCTAAAATGTCATGAAAGATGTTATTTGTTCAGCATCTCTGCTGGAGCTTTCTCTGGTGGCATCACCTAAGATTTCCTATTCTTGGAAATGTAGGACACGAAAAGCCCTGAATGGATCTAAATAGTAGAAGAACAAAAGCATGAATGAATGTGTGTAACTTACACGTTAACATTCAAATCAAATAACTAGATCACTGTTTTCCTTTCTAACAGCATGTCCCTTGGTTATTAGTTTAACTCATTATAATCATGTACAGAGGCTGTGAGGAACAGGTCAGAGAGAATAATACAACTCAACATGAGTCATTCTACATTATTAATCTTAGCTTTGATAGTAAGTGGTTTCTGAATACACTGTGCTTGCCTTTGCCTTTTAATACAGGCCTACAATATACTTGTATCACACGGACACCTGAGGGCTTGTTTGTAGTTGATGTGAAATAGACAATTAATTAAGCCATACACTGAGTAAAGTAATCAAGAGCTTTAATGAGAATTTTAATAGCCTTAATGTTGTACCACCTACAAAATGTCCCAAAGCTCTGTTGTACTGTCTGAACATATAATTATGAATAAAAACAAACAAACAAAAAAAAAAAACCATCTGGAATTCCAGTGTTTAAAAACTAGTCACTGTATACAAAAACTTTCGATTAAAACAGTTAATTACAATAAGCCCGTTAGAAACACATCATGATGTTTACAATTTACTCAGCATGCATCCCTTGGGCTCCTCATACATAGCCTATATACTGTATGTGGTTTGATAAAGTTTAACTAATACCTTATAAAATGAGAACAAAAGCTAATAATCTTCTGTAAAATAAGGATCATAAAAAGAGTTTACAGCTATTACATTACAAATGTCATAATTAACTCTGAAATAAACACTGATGCTTGGAGTATCATCATCTAAGTGATGAAACAAAATGAAAACTAACTACAGTCTTACATTCTCAATGTAAACCAAAATGGTTCCTCTAAACAAAGATTTAATAACCACACAGGGGATGATGTTATCACCATGCAAGGAGATTAAATTAGAGATGTGTTTAAACACTCCACAATGAGCCATTCACTTTGAGCTACTTGATTCCAGTGTTGTAAAATCACAACACACAAAACCACAGCTGCAGCACAAACCACCAAACCATAAAATATGCTTTCATGCTCAACAGTTCTGTTCCTCCAAACATAATTTTACAGATTAAAGGTTAGAAAAATGAGCACAATTAGAGGAAAGTTCATTTTAAGCATCCAGAGAAACTATACTATAAAAGTCTGTATATTCAAACACAATATGAGCTGTATTTCATTTCTGGCCTTATTATGTGACAGGACATGTTGAAGGACGTCTCTTTTTCATTATACCTTCTATATTGTGTAATTCCATCTCAACCTAGACATATAAACATGTTTGAAGCATAGCGATGTGTTGCTGCCTCATGCTCCTGCACAGCTGATGAAACATTATGGTAAGGCAAAAGCAACTCCAAATGTAACTTACGCATATTGTTTGCCCTCGCCTGCATGTTGTCATAGTTCTGTACATGTCTTCCGATGGCTTCTTCATGTTCAGCACCTTGCATCACACTTGCTACAGCTCTATTAGGGAACAAACATTTTTGCTCAATTAGTGAACAATATGGGCTATGCCTCCAAAGTTGACTTGCTTACATTAACATATGTAACTTTTTCCATGTGGACCTCAGATAATGTTATGTAGGTTAAAACTGTGGTCACCACCTCTCCTGCTGGAGGTCTACCTTCCTGCTGATATGCCAAAAAAGCCTGATCCAGCTTTTAAAAGGCATTTGAAAAAAGCAATCATGAGTTGAAGCAAATGTAGAGGTTTAGGCAGTCTCATACACATTAATCAGGTTCTGTTTACTTTCTTATCTTAAATTAGATATTTTAGAATTTTAGAAATAGATCATGTTAGCATACAGAAAGGTATTTTTCAGGAAATAGGTCAACAATGGTGTCTCACTTTAGATTTTAAGACCAATGATCACTGAGACTGGAGACGCGCCAGTGTGGCTGCTGTCCAAGGTGCTGACTTTAAGAGCCCCTTACGAGGGATGCGATATTCATGGAGGCCAGATTGTATGGACTATTTACAGGCAGTGACGGTTAAAAACCCTTCAAGTTTACTAAAACTACTCCAAACTGTAAGTTTGCCAAATAATTATAAACTGTTAAAATTATACTAACCACAAACAATCATTCAAAAACATCCCACAACATATTTAGCAGCTCATTGCCATTTTGTCCATTTCAGAATGACTAAAACCAGCAGTTGACAGGTGTCAGTTTTCCACTGCTCACAACACGAAGCTCAACAGACTGTAGTAGTATGAGAATGCCTTGAATTTAATTCTAAACAAAAAAGTTTTATAACCATCTTATAGGATTTTGGAAAAGATTGACCTTCTCATAAAAAACTGCAGAGTGCGTAATGAGAAATGCAGTGGTCATGTAGTTGCTGCGCATGTGTCCCATAGCGCACAGCAGACAAGCTCACCTCATCGCACTGCCAAGTCTCATTTAAACCTGGCCTTCTTCCAGTTATGTTTTGGTCTAACATTTTGTTCGGCGTGTAGATGTATAGACAGATGTTTAAGTCCTAAATACGACTACAGACGATGTGTGGTCTTAACATGAAATGTTATATCATCAGTCAGACACAGCGAGTGCGAAGAAGGCAGTTTCAAACTCTTCTCTCTTATTCATTAGGCTATGGGCTAATTTGAAATAACACCATTTGTTTTACGCAAATCGGATATATAGTTATATATAGTTATATAGTTAGTTCAAAAACTCCGAGTTAAGTACTTTCAACCTACCGAGTCATGTTTTCCCTATGAGGTCTCTGCGCCTTTTCCAGTCCAAGTTTGGTAAAAATCCCGACGAGTGCCATGATGGCCACTACTCCACAAACGACGTATACGATTAAGTTGGTCTTGTCCTTGGTCGGATCGTGCCTTGGGTCCGTCTTCTTGTACGGCGTTTGGCCCTTTAGCCACACTGGCGTGTCGTAGTTTGTGCACGACTCCTGATCCAGGCGCGAGCTCTTGTACGCGCAGCAGAAGCGGAAGCCACAGGTGCCGCAACAGTACAGGTAGGTGCCCGTGCGGCACACGAACTCCGGGTCCCACTGACCCATCACGTCGTAGTAGCCGCGACACGCGTCCTGCGTGTGTGGCTTCTCGGACACGCCGTTCTCTTCGGAGCCGTTTGAGCCCGACAACACGACGAACCCCTCGAGTCGCCGCTCTGCTTCACCATCAGCCCTGCACACCAGCGCAGTGACCTCCACCAACAGGTACTCCCACAGCAAGACCGTCCATCTCATCCTGCTCCCTTTCTGTCAGTACCAGTGGCTAGCAGGTGGAAGAAAACAGAAATTTATGTACGAATTTGGACCCATGCGGAGTGCTTTTCATCATTTTTCTTAGATTTCTTGTCTTCCAGTTTTCTTGGACCTGCACTAGTAAAGTCCAAAGGGGTTGTTGTTCGTTCAGTCGAAGTGCACTTTTTACTGTACTTTCAGCCGTATCAGTGCAGCGCGCAATGCTGTGTGTCAGGGATGCTGTGTGCGCGTGCAGAGCCTCCGAGCAAAACCGCGGGCAACAGCGGACTCTGCGCGCGCGTCACACTGAGAGAGAGGGAGAGAGAGAGAGAGAGAGAGAGAGAGAGAGAGAGAGACCAAGAGACCAGAAATATAGAGTGAGAACGAGAGAGTCTCAAGCAAACAGGAGAGACACACCAAGAAACCCGAGAGAGAGAGAGAGAGAGAGAGAGAGAGATAGATAGATAGATAGATAGATAGATAGATAGATAGATAGATAGATAGATAGATAGATAGAGAGAAACCCAAGTAAACAGATTGAGAGAGAGAGAGAGATGAAAATGGATAGAGAGACAGACAGACAGAACTAGAGAGTCTCAAGCAAACAGAAGACACACACCAAGAAACCAGAGAGAGAGAGAGAGAGAGAGAGAGAGAGAGAGAGAGAGAGAGAGAGAGAGAGACCCAGGCAAACTGATTGAGAGAAAAAGAGAAGAAAACTGATAGGGAGAGGCAGACAGACAGAATGAGGGAGTCTCAAGGCAAACAGTAGAGACACACCAAGAAACCCGAAAGAGAGAGTGAGCAAGAGAGAGACCAAAGCAAAGTGGGGGTTTGGGGGGTCTTGTTACTACATCCAATACCCATATTGTAATTTGTTATATTTCGGCCAGCACTGATCCCACCGTTTTATCTGCTTTATTTTGGATGTTGTTCTCTGATACTGAACTGATCCTCTTAGCAACAGAGTCAACTCTCTCTCCAAGCTTCTGTAGTCAAGTTGTGAGAAATATCAGAAGCACGATGGCTGTGTGCTTCAGGAGAAGGTGTGTCTTGTGTTTGGTTCAAAGATACAGTAGACTGTTGCATCAGTCATCATCTCAAGAATTCATGGCATAAAGTATGTCTATCAATCCAGCTTTTCACATGACCACAATGCTGATATTAGGTGTCTGATTTAGACTAGCACTCCACACAGTTACATACCATATGCTATACCGAACAAAAGGCACATAGGCCTACAATTTGTGATAAGTCCAAATTAGCTCTTATTTGTCTTTATAGGTCTGCTAAGACTTACTGTATATTATAATCAAGCTTTCTCTTCATAAGAGAGAAACCATTGCTTTCCATCTTTAAGCTGTTCTTTAAGTGAGATATAGTTTGTTATAATGTATCCTAGCTCAATTTCCAGACTGAACTGACTGCTTTAAACTTAGTCAAGGTGTAATTATTTGTCTAATTTATAATTATAGTATAAGGTGCCATGTGTAACATGAATATTTTTGTATTCAGAGAAATTCACCTTGCAAGGTTGTTCATTATGTGCTGAGTGGCACACAAGATGCATTTATGGACCTAATAAAACTTTCTTCACAAAATAAAAAGAGTTTTTTTAATCCACAGGAACATTTTGTACATAAAATGAAACATTTTATTGTCAATTCAGTGAATTTTATCTGAGGAGAACAGCAAGGTGCTATTTGGTTTTGTCATAAAACTAATATAATTTTTGGTAAAGAAGTATCTGACTGGAAATGTCCACACTAAAAATGGCACTTTATAGTATAGACCCTTCAAATTGTTCAACTGAAGGGAAAATGCCAAATCTGGCAACATGGGCAGAGGGGAAATTATACTGAACAAATTAGTTTAATCTCATAGACCCTGCAGTTCAACGATTTAGTGTTAATTTTATATCTGTTGTGGATAAACATGCTCCTGTGAGAAAATGCATAATTGAAATAAAAGACACTAAATAATCAATAATCAATATTTTCAACTAAATTAGCTTGTATTCATATGAACTGTTGACCACAGCGTGAATGAGCCAGAGCCGGCAAAAGTAACTGTTTATCATGGTAGACTACATTCAGATTTGTATGTAATAAATTCAGACTCATTACCGGGTCAAATCACAGCTTTATCTTTCATCTGTCACTCAAAGTATTAACAATCCATCTCCCTTTGACAGCCATCTTCCACCTGTCTTTTTAAATTCAACAGATTATTTTTAATCCTCAGCCATATTCACATAAAGAGATTACTGTCCATTATTTCAATCAACACATTATTTCCACTGGTTTGCAGTGTGTTGGTGTGGCAGGTAACATTGCCATCTCAAAGCTCCGTAATTCCTGGTTCAATTCTGTGCTTGTCTTCCTGTCTGTGTGGAGTTTGGCTTGTTCTCTCCATGTTTGTGAGGGTTTCTTCTGGGATCTCTGGTTTCCTACCACTTCACTAATCAGCCAGTAGATGTTAATGAAGGTGTGTGTGCATGATGATGAACTTGACTTCCCATCCAAAGTGGCACACCTAGTGTTCCCAGAATATGTTACAGAACCACTGTAACACTGACCATGATAAAGATCTTACTGAAGATGGACAAATGAATACATGAATGAATGCATATCCACCTCATGGTCATCCTAGAATTGAGAGTCACAGCCACAGATAATCCATTCATCCATCCATTTTCTATGCCACTTATCCATTGTGGGTCGTGGGAAAGCTGGAACCTTCTTGCAGTGAGGCGACAGTACTAACCACTACACCACTGTGCCACCTCACCACAGAATAACTGAATAAATTCAAATTATTTTGTTTAAAATATCATCAATAGATAATCCCTTAAAAGAAGCTTTAGATAAAATTGGAGCTCTAACAAGAAGTACTATAACAGTAATGACTCCCGATACAACCTCCCATCCATTGCCATGCACACAAAACTTTACTTCCCAGAATCTATGATTGCTAGTTTACTTAATCTACATAGGCAACTAGGTAACTATTGCTATAACTATTGCTAGAGTCTCCCCTAAGGCTAAATTCCAAACTGTAATTCTGAATCATTTTTTAGAGGTACATCTACAAAATGGTACAGCTACCTCATATAACACCTTAAAACTGGGCACGTTATTAAACCACACATGGAGAACCTGAAGATAAAAATATTAAATCTGGCTGGCTAGAGTGACATTTTGCACAAGTTCACAATGATTCATATGGACAAAATTAACCTTGGTGTTTTTCACTTAATCAGGTACTTCAAGCCCTTGTATACTTATCTCTAGGGGGTTTCCATTAACCTGCTTAATGTGCAATTTGAAACTGCGAACGAAAAAAAAACAACTAATGGAAACATGTGAATTTGAAAAAAACTCAAATATCACAAAAAAGTTTATATGTTCACATGAGGTGGTTTATTTAGACAATTTGAAAAAGCAGTATTTTGCAAAATTGAAACATTTTTCACATTTAAGTCACATGACATGACATGAGGAGGTGGTGGATGCAATCGAGATCACTGTGCCAACATTTATCAGGTCTTGGACAGCCGTCGTCATGTTTAAATGAAATGACTATCGTGAGAGGAGAAAACCCAACTTTAATCATAACGTCACTCAGTGGAAACTCGGACCATTCACTACTGTGACTTTTTTTTAAATTGCTTCTATTTTGTTCAAATCTGCAATGGAAACCTGCCTACTGTCAACTGTATGAGCATGATAACAACAACTTCATGATGAAGGACAGATGGATAAGTGCTCTTAAATAATGTGTATTTCACTTGTCTGGACTCCTTCTGGTTTTCTTCAGCTCAGTTAAAAGAAATTAAACTTAATTAAATTTCATGTCTCAGTTTGAAATTGTAGCTTAGTTTTGTCACACAATACATTATTTCCACTGGGTTGGGCCACCACAGGACAGAACAGCTTCAATGTGCCTTCACGCAGAATGTACACATCTCTGGAACTCAACTGGAGAGATGGATATCATTGTTCCTAAAGATTGGTGTTTTGCTGATGGTGGTAGAGAGCAGTAGAGAATCCAAAATCTCCCATAGGTGTTCAGGTGTGTTAGATCTGCTGACTGTGAAGGTCAGAGCATATGATTTACATCATTTTCATCTTCATTAAATTCTTCAGTGAGCCTGCATGCCCTGTATATGGTAATTCTGGGTAAAAACATTTTATCATAGGCTAAAGGTGATCAGAATCATTTTTGTAGTGACCCAAAATCATGTCTGCAAAATATGCTCTACAGCAAAACAGAGCCACCATTTTCCCCTTTAATTTGTCACCTGTCTGCATTTTCACTGCCCTAAAATGACAGATTGGAATGATTCATTATCTATCATTTGTAAAAAGCCTTACTGCTCACGGATCTGTGGGCATCGTGCCTTTGTACGGCGCAGAGGCGGATCTAGGATTTTTTACAGGGGAACCAAGGGAACTACAAACACACAGGGTCTTGTTGAGTCATTAAAATGAAAATGCTTCTTCATTAAACTAGATACTTAAATTGTATACATAATTAGTATTAGAACCACTATTACAAATATAAAAGCATTACTTGAGGTACAAAAACAGTAACGTCTCTTTTTAGAATCTTTTAATGTGTGCTGCATTTTAAAAGGATTTCCTCTTTAGATTTCCACACTATTTTAAGAGATAATTAGATTCTCTCTGTTAAGCCCAATTTTCTGAATGTGCTGAGGATTCACTCATGCAAGACACAGTTCCAAACTGTACTTGGCAGGAATGGCCTACAACTCCTTTGCTCTTCATTTGCGTAAAACATTTGTTGACCTTATTTTTTCCATTGACCTTATTATCTGTTGTGACATCATCATGCTCTTTTCACTATTTGGGTTTAGGTGGTTTCCTGGTGAAGCTTGGCAAGATTACATTAACTTTATCATCTTTTTCAGTTTATGTCTTTGTGTGATTGTTCACCTTTTCTTGAACTTATCTTCTGTAAATTAAGAAATATATAAATACGACTATCAATAGCTGACATTAGTAACCTGTCTTATTTGGTGTTTTTATTGTAAAATCAAAGTGTAGAAAAAGCATTTTGTTTATAATGTACATTTATGCCCAGTTCTGTTGTGTTGCTATACTTAAATGTGGTGTAAACAAGTATTTTTCATGTGCTGGCTGAGTGTGAGAACTAAATGTCACTACCAGCGTGATGATGGAAATTGTGTATCTAATACTGAATGGAGTGCATTCAAGTGTAGCCACGCCACCTACATATAATCAAGTGTGTTATTAGGCCCTCTCTTGTTTTCTTTTCCAGAAACTCAGGATCTAGTCATTGTTCATTTCAGGGCCATAGTTACATGAAACACTGATATTAAACAGTATGTCAACATTGCATACATTCAGTGGCCAGATTATTAGGTACACTTACCATATATGTTTTGCTTTGTAGGTATCCAATTATTTACTCTTGCCCATGTGTTGCCATTCACTATTTATCACCCTCCCTACTGCATCTATCAATGCAAACAGACCACCAAAAGACCACTGTTGAGTGAGCCCTACAGTGATACATAATGTGTTATAAATAAAATACTTCAAGTTAAAATAAGTTATACTGCAATTCTCAAATCTGATTGGCCAGAAGATGTTGATTACTTTTCTACAACAGCACAGCTCTGACAGCACTGATGCCGTAATTCAAATGAATGATTTATATTAACGTACTCATTCTAATACATTAGCATTTCTATAGTAATTACTCATTCACAGGGGCTTGTATATAGCAAATATAAACATAATTGAATCGTAACAATTAAATTGACTAAAAAAGAGTGTTGTTATTTAACAATAAAAACATATAATTGATATAGTGCAGCTTTCTGCAAGGAGACGTTTATTTGACAAGTATGGTAGGAGTCTCGGGTGCCAGTACATTGTAAATGTAAAAGTTGTCAGGATGGAGGACTTTGTGCTTTCTGACTTGGTGACATGACAAATTGAATTTTTTTTTTTTGTCATATTAACTTCAAGGGAGAGAAAATAAGAGAGGGTGTTGTGGGAATGATTGTTTATAGTAATGTAGTGATAACAGAATCTAATTTGTCTTGCGGACATTCCACAGCATTAAATGTAACTATAGACAGTAAGATTGTAATCATTGCCAAATCAGTGTTGTATAAGAGGACTGAAACACCTCGGGACATGCTGTTTGGGATGCATATAGAAAACTAGTGTACTTTGTGTCAGGCCATATTACATACTGTAACTGTATGCCCCATTATGTTTTGTTCCTTTCAAAACAAAGCAAGCGTATAAAGCATACAAAACCAGCCTAAACACAATATAGAGCTTACAGATAGTATAGTATTTGGGTAGGGGACCATTCTCACACAGTAGTCACATGTTATACCATAGTCTGTTATGTCATGGTGTTTATAGTCCTACAACAGCAGTATTGTTTTTTTTGGTCACTTTATTTAACACCTTGTTGGTTCGCCTTGTAAGTGTATAGTTAGAGACTATAGTTGATGTTTTTCAGTGCACATTGTGTTCCAAGGTCCAGGGTTCAATCCTGATCTTGGGTTACTGTCTGTACGGAGTTTCTGTACGTGTGGTTGTCCTCCAGGTTCTCTCACCTGTTGATTGGTGTCCAATATGTGAATGAGTGTGAGAGTGTGTGCATGCATGAAGCCCTGCAATGGACTGGCATCCCATCCAGGTACCCCTGACCAAGACAAAGCAGTTACTGAAGATGAATGAATGAATGAATGAATGAATGAATGAATTTGTATAACTTCAGAGCTCAGAGTGCACCTGTACCCAATAAATTAGTACACGTACAAATGAGTAAAGTAGGATGTTTTTTAAGCTAAGAATACACAAAGCTAACTAACTGCATCTGATGAACCTTCGATGTTTACGTTAAGTCGAACCCACAGATATGCAGGGTTTGTTAATACATCACCGAAATAATCGATCAGTGACTTCACAGTGCTAGGCTAAAGCAGTTGCACTTCCAGGTCGATAAACTCAGGAGACTTCGGATATTGACATAGCACACAACGCTGAACTATGGCAGGAGACGAGAACATTTTTCTAAGAGCGAAACACCGGACGTATGAGGGTTTTACGGAAGGTACAGAAGCTAATCAAGTTAACATTACGATTTCGATATTGTATAAATTACCGTAACCTGATTTTTGTTGTTTAGAGAGAAGGCTAGTGCTGAATGTATGCTAGCTTCCAGTTTGCTGCTTTGCACTGTTGAGTTCTGCTGTTTTGTGATAAAGTTTCTTTGTTTTTCATTGTAGGATAAACAGCAGTAGGGTAGAACTCTGATATCACAAATGTCTAAGAGATTAAGAGTCAACCGCGGTTACCTTGACTTTATTCAAAACATTGAACGAAACCGAGTGCGCGGCTATTACGCACTTAGCGGTAATAATAACGAAAACACAGCGCGTCATTCATTATAGTAAAGATTTAAATTCACCATCTGTAACATGCTGGAGTTATAACGTAAAGGCCATGAACATATTGTATTCAAAGAGGTAATCAAATGATTAATGTTAATAATTAGTCCATAAACAGAAATGCAGAATGTTGACTGTAGTCAAGTAAAGTTAAATCTAGGAGCTTCTCAGTAACGTTGATAAAATCACCACACAATAAAATGGTGGTTTTAAAGAGGTAGATTATAAAGACACACACATCAGGTCACAGTGATTATATGCCTATAACATTTAATAGCAGGATGTTGAGTAATGAGTAATTCACACACGGATCAGCTCAGTGTAATGTAAGCCACTCTGATATGATCCTTAAAGTAACTGTGTAACTAACATGCTATGCAAATATAACTAAGCAGTTCAGAGTGTATTATATGATACCCACAAAATATGAGCTGAGTTTCCTGCAGCATTACTCTTCCAGAAATATCAACAGAAAACAGTTTGTGTTTGGATCTTACTGCTGGATTTGTTACAGTAAAAAAAAAAAAATCATTTAATCTGTTAATACTAAATTAATGGATAAATTATTACATTTACATTATGAGGACTTGTATCTTATTCAGTATAATATGATTTTAAAAAGTCTTCTATATAGCCAAAATGTATTTCACATCAACAAGCGATTGCTTAAAGACTATGTGGGAAACCTGTCCTCACCTAAATTTAATTAAACTGCAATGTAATATTTACCAATGTGTCTAAACAATTATCAATCTTGGTGAAATTAATTATTTTTTAGTAAATTAAAATATCAGATATCTCACTACATTATCATGCTGTTTGTTTATATAATATTTAACTATGTTTTCGGTGGACAGCACAGCCTGCATGAAATTCTCCTTTGTAGCCCATAGACCCCATCATTAACAAACAGGATGGCTGGGATCCTATGGTGGCTTCGAATACATTGTGTTGAAATGGGAGTGAAGATGAACACTCATTGATCAACAAGCTTTTAATACCTCATTTTGGGTCTTGCTCAGATGTACGGCTCCACTGGGAGTTAGCGAGTGCTTCATGAGTGGCATTTTGCATAGAAAAAAATATCTCAGTATTTATTGGTGCTTTTCTCAGACTCATGAGTTTACCATACGATGATTGAGAGACATGTTAAAGGTGTGGAACTTCATAACCAGTCATAGAAATCCTAACAAACATGGCTGCTGTCTCTGACTTCAACATATTGGCCCTATATACATGCTGCAGTAGTCAGTAGTCTAATTAAGAGTTTGAACAAGTATACTTAATTATGGTTTAACTAGTATAAAGTTATTATATTTGAAATGAGTAAATAAATTTAAATTATAAAGTTACGTTAGATTATTTATTATTATTAGATTATGTATTATGTTCTGGCTAGCTAGCTGTCACTACCTTCTTTAGTGAAATTTATCTATGATAGCACAGATTAGCTACTTTTAGCATAACATGGAAGATTTTACTAATGTTATGAGCCCGTCTTTTGAAGCATTTTTTTTCTTTTGAACATGTGGTGAGACTGTGAATTAAAACAGAAGGCCAGGTGAAACAGAATACACACAAATTCAATAACAGACACCTATGCTTTTTTAAAACCTACCATCAACCACTATTTACAGCAGGTGGCCAATAAAACAAAAATCATATGACTTTACTGCAAAAGTTATTGGTGGCTAAAGTTCAGTTCAGAGAGTATGTACACTCCCAGTCAAAAGTTTGGACACACCTTCTTTTTCATAGGCTTTTTTGTTTGTTTTCTACATTGTAAAACAATACTGAATACCTCAAACTATGAAGCAACACATATACTGAA
The DNA here is from genome assembly GCA_030068235.1 of Notoglanidium macrostoma. NCBI lineage: Eukaryota > Metazoa > Chordata > Actinopteri > Siluriformes > Auchenoglanididae > Notoglanidium > Notoglanidium macrostoma. The sequence continues at coordinate 7,708,770 of JAQQZR010000006.1, read as the reverse complement.
TTATG
>JAQQZR010000006.1:7695106-7708665 GCA_030068235.1 Notoglanidium macrostoma | reverse complement strand
CTAAGTAAAGAGAAACAACAGTCCATCATTACTTTAAGACATGAAGCATCTTTTAAGTAATAAAAATAAAGAAAAAATCCATTGAATTAGAAGGTGTGTCCACACTTTTGACTTTTAGTGTATGCACATATGAATCAGAAAAAATGTTGTGGAGAACATAAAATTATTCAATTAAATTGGTTTATAAGTCAAATTTAAGACCAAAATGTTTAAATAAAAGTAGAGGATGAAACTAACATAAATCAATTGTAGACTACATTATATTTCATCTTGAGTTTAGCATTTAATTGATTGAAATGACTTTGTTAGTTAATAACAGTATTTCATTATGTTCCTCATATGAACTGTGTGTGTGTGTTGCTTTTCTTTTTTATTAAGTTTTAAATTTGTCTTTAGTGAGTGTGGGTCAGTTAGATTACATTTTAATCATTTTGGCTGCCATTTACTTTGCCAATTAGAATGCTGTTTTATCTCTCTGTATGGCAGCGTTCCTCAGAAGCAACATGGACTCTACATATCCATTTATTTACTGTATAAACTAATTTAGCTGATGAGCTTCAAGTGAGGTAACCGCTAAATCATTTTTGGTCTTGGTTTTCAGAGGGTTAAAAATAGATTTTTGTTATTTTGTAATCTTACACTCCACAATGAATGATTTCTACCTGTTGACCTTGTTGTTTTTGTGCACTCTCAGGTAACGTTTCGCTGCTTTCTGAAAAACAACACTATAAAATCAGAGTTCTGCCAGTAGACAGACATCTTAACCTGTTCACCTTACTTCTGGTGATCCAGCGACTCTTATGTTGTTTTCAGGAAGGGCCTGGCCCAATTTTTTTTTATGAGGACAATGTACACTGAGGTATCCAAGAAATGCTGACTCAGCGCTGATTCTTTACAATCATCTTTGAATGTTCTACGAAGTGATCAGTGACTCTTCAGTGACCTGAAGTGCTTGAGGACTACATTAATCCAACACACTTATACTTCTGTATCGTATTCCAGATGACAGATTGTAATCCACTAATCAGAAAGCATGAGGTCCCTTAAAGAACATTATTTTTTATTTTTATCATTTATCTTTCATTTTTCATTTTTAAGTAGTTGGAGCTAGCATAGAAAGCTTATTCTACTTCTGTGTGAGTTTTTGGGCTAAAACTGAGTTTAAGGCACAAAGTTCAGAATCATTGGCTTCATGTTTCTTTTGTTTTTGTGCCACAGCTGTACAATATTGATGAAAGAATCCTGTTTGGATTTGGATTTCTTTTTACTTCCACCAAGGAGGTTATGTTTTTCATGCAGTTTGTTTGTTCGTTTGTTTGTTTCCCACCAGAACAAGCCCGCCTCAGTGAGACTGAGTGGCAAATCATAGTGCAATTAGCTGCCTTTAGTAGGGGAAACCGCAAAACTGGGAGTAAAACAAACAATGATCAGCTTAAATTAAAGGCAGCTGGACTCGACAGCAACGATGCCACTCAGTTTTTCTGCCACTCAGTGGGTGTAACTACAGTGATGTCACATGCATACCCTAAAACATTGTATTAAAGGTAAAGAAGTTTATTGAGAAGAGAAACTGCAGCACCAGAGAAACCTCTGTACTGTACACTTGATTTATATACTTTGTAGGTGAGCTGATGTAAATCATTGTGTAAGATGTTAAGCTTTTTTTTTTTGAGGATATTTGTAAAAGTTAATCGCAGAAATTTTATTACATTTTTCCAGTTATCGAAGTTTAGATTTATTTTCGAGTGCAGGTTTTCATGTGCTACTGACCAAGCGAGGTTGTTGATTAGTGAGCCTAATGGAGGGAAGCCTGGCCACTATTTATCCAGACATATAAAGTGGTTGCGGTTGCAGATTTGCATATCACAGAAGAGTCGACTGTCCTCGACAGTGTTTACTCGATCTCTGTTTGCCCTTCTAGTGATGTAATGTTTTACTCTTATCCCAGGTGTAGGAATGTTTTCATAGTGATTTGTAATGTGTGTGAGTGCTCTGTCATTTAGTAACCTAAAGAGAAAGAGGCTTTGCTTAGGGGCGATGATGAGACCTTGAGCTGCTCTTGTAAATGTATTTGTTTAAAATTGCATCGGTAGTTACTTCAGTCCTCATGAACTGTAGATTAAGCTTTAATATGGCGTGTTAAAAATTAGGCTAATGTTTAGATTACTTTTTAATGTGTGTAGGCAGAAGGTTTAACTGCACAAATCAACGGTGACTTTGTGTAGTATATACCGGTGTGAAAGACTGACAAGCTCTGTAATGTTAAGGCCCTCAAAGGACTGATGCTAAATTTTATAGGTGTGATTGAACTAATTTAGAAGGTTTGCCTGGCTTGTATAGTTATATATTTGTGCATGCTTTGTGAACCTGCAGGCTATAAATTTGACTGATATTCCCTTTGAAGCAAAAGTCATTTTAATGGCATCATTCATTTCACATAGCACCAGTCTTTGTAGTTAGAACAAGAGCTGTAATGCTTTAATGACTTGTTCTGTAGTCAGAGCATTTGTGTCTTTGTATCTGCTTCAAAGAGTTGCTGTTTCCTAGCTAAATGATGATTGTAAAACAAATTCAAGAACTTATTCTCTCATCCGCAGTAGGGGGATTCCCTTCTTTTCTTCTCTGCCCAGGATAGAATGGGATATTACCATAAGTCCATGTGGGAGGAAGAGAACGGTGCATGAAGAGCATGTATAGAAGTGTAGTACTTGAGTTGCTGAGAGGTTGAGTATGGATTTGTACACCACAAGCCTCATGAGGTGGAAGGTTGCAATTCTATTCCCATTTGTTTCTTCTAGCACAAGAGCTAATGCATTGTTTGTAGGCTGTATATTTTTAAGTCCATTGCACTGCAGCTTTGTTTTTCACATGCGCACCCTGTTCTATACTAACAGGTCACAGAGTGGGTCTGTGGTAGCTCAGTGGTTAAGACATTGGACTAGTGATTGGAAGGTCGTGAGTTCAAATCCCAGCACTGCCAAGCTGCCACTGCTGGGCCCTTGAGCAAGGCCCTTAACCTTCACTGCTCACTTGTATAAAAAAAAAAGATATTTGTAAGTCGCTCTGGATAAGGGTGTCTGCCAAATGACATAAATGTAACTGTAGAGTGACCAAACCCTCCTGTCAATGAAGATAAAGCTTTTTGCGAATATTTGAAAATACTTGTTTTGTGTCTTCTGTAATGCTGGATTATGTAAAACAATTCATCATGCAAACCGCAACATCGGTAGACAGGAATGAATTATTAATGTATTTCGTTGACTGGCAGTGCAGCAGCAGACATGGCCTTCTGTCTTCCGCAGATGAGGAGAAAGAGTGGAGCGGGCCGTTTTGCTTCATCCAGGCGGCTGACCCTCAGTTGGGATTGATGAAGGCTTGGCGGGTGGGAGACTGTGATAGAGGAGGAGATGAGTGGGCAGAGGAGGTGCAGCTCACCAAGCAGGCTGTCGAAGCCATCAACAAACTGCAGCCCCGACCCCGCTTTGTTGTTCTCTGTGGGGATTTGATCCATGCCATGCCAGGTAAGATCACAGTTCAGGAAGTCAGTATGAACTGACAAGTATTTAATTATGACTTTAAAATGACTTTAGCTTGGTTGTGCATTGGTGAAGTATAATACAGTTTTGCTGATAGGTTGTAGCCATACTGTTTACAGGCTGAAAAAAATACATCATGTTCTGTGAGCTGTTTCACAGATATTTCTCTACTCCTTTATGGAGGAGGCATTGTTTTTCGGGTTGTCCTTCTGTCCGTCCATCCAGCCGAGATTCTTGTTAACACAATCTCAAGAACGAGAAGTCAAAACTTGTAGGATTTCTGGAATTATCAAACAGGTCCAAGATCACAGCAAGGTCAGACATCTGAAATAAATTTTCTTCAATAGCTTTCTTCCTGTTTGTAATCCAGAAATGTTACTTAAATTCATGCTCTCTCAGAGTGACAAAAGACTATTGTTTGGCCAAGCACAGTACATTGTATCATTTTTTTTTTTTTCCATTTTTGGTCCTGGAGTACTCCTGTACTGAACACTTAAAGGCTTTTGCTATACTAGGTCACCTCCTTTAACCTGATAAAGGGCTTAGTAATGCTGATTAAGAGCTTAGTGAAGCTGATGAGATGGGTGTAATGGAAGAAGGGAAATACTAATATCTGGAGTAAAACCCTGCAATAGAGGAAACGGTAATTAATTTCTGTTTTACGTTATTTTTGTTTGATATCACATTTCCACAGCTGTATGAATCTAGACTGCTCCGGTTTATTAAATCTAAATATACAGCCAATAGCTGCAAAAATGAGCATATGAAGTAACATTTCACGACACCTGCCATCCCCTCATCCTCAATGCATCATCCTATTTCTAATGCATTGAACTTATGTTTGAAATCCTGTTTTCTAAGGTATGGAGTTGTTATCCTAGTGTGAGTCATGTTTTGTTTTGCTTTTAGAGAGATATGAATTACATGCGAATCAGTGAAAGACTTACAGTATATTCTAAAATGGGCCTTTCTTTCCTTTTCATAGAAAAGGTTAGACGGGGACAGGACTCTTGGGGAGTGTCTTTTCTGCAAATCCTTTTTACTTCTGAAGTTCCTCAGGAGGTATATCATCTACCTTTGAGAATATTTGCAGGCTTCATAGTTTTGTTTTGTTTTTTCTTCCTTGATGTAATTTGAGCCCTGCAGCTATATGTTCTGCAGTAGCTGCACTTTGTTGGTAAAGATATAATAAGTGGGCTGTGAAGGCACAGCTGGTCTTGTGGGGAGGTGTGGAGACCTTTAAACAGTCTGTTAGTGACAGGCCAAGCAACCAGACTGTGCCGGATACCTGAGATGACCCATCCATCATGCAACTGCTTTCCTGCTCTTCGAAATCAGCTGAACCCAACTGACATTTCCTCTCCTCTGCTTTGCTTTGAAGTGGACAGAGAAAACAGTTTTTTATAGCTTCTGGTAAAGCAGGAACTTGGAGAAAGGCTTGCTGTGGGGTTTGGAATAGCTAATCTGCCCTATACTGAATCATCTTTAATTAAAAAAAAAGTGTCTTGAAACTAGGACTGGAATTACATTTAAAATACACAATACTTTTTAATTCAACAGCACCGTTTTGGCTATAAGATAGTATTAAGTTACCTGGTTAGGCAGACTGCTAAATAGACATATTAAGATGTTTGCTTTTAGCTTGTATTATTTTATAAAAAATAACAATTCAGACATTTATTTTTAATGAGTTAGCCTGGTTAGCATACATGATCTTCAACAATACCTAAATTTCACCCTTATCTATACTGTATAAAGAAATCAGAAATATTTATAGGGTTATAATGTTTTAACATCATGCATCACACCCCTAATTGAAACATGTTGGTGTGATTTTACAACATCTGTAATAGACATTTCAAAATTTTGATTATAGGAAGGCTCTAAGGTGAAGGTTTGCTCAGGGACCCATTCATCATTCACTTTCCCTGAGCACATGCCCTAGCCACTTCAAGCTTGACTGGTGACCAAATTGCATTCCTTTTTTTTCCAGTAGCTGCTATTCAAACGTTCGCTTCTCATCTTATCATGAACCACAGAGAGTAGTGTGTCAGTAGTGTTCCAGAGTTGATGGATGTGATATCCGAGTACATTCCAGACTCCACAAGGGAGCTTGTTTTGGGAGATGATTAGACCTGATGCTTGTGGACTTGGAGGACGGGCATCACTGATGGAGGGCTGAAGAGGCAAGGATAACATTATGCTTTCTACTCCTTAAACCACATATGGATAGAAATGAAGTTCTCTGAACTGTCGGAATGTCCAGAAGCAGATGAGTCCTCAGTGTGTTTAGCTGATAGAGATCTCTTTTGGGAGAGCTTGTAATGGGGTTCTTTGGGGTTTGTCACTGATTGGAGACACAGAGAGCTGTTAAAGTTGAACACTCTGTACCTCTGATAAGAGAAAGGAAAATGGGTCCAAATCCACTAGCTTCACAAAACATTAGTTCACTACAAATAATGTTCTAAAACGGCCTTCGAACATTAAGCCACAGCTTCAGCTATGTCGTTTGCACAAATTAGCTTCTTTGCTGTTCATTTGGGTAATATGCCTTTGTACAGCTTTATCTTTTTTTCAATTCTAACATACAGACAACTCCATGAAACTATTTGTTTTCATAGACTGCATGGCATTTTGACCATCTAAGGCTGAAAAATGGTCCAAAATTCATCTACTAATATACACTTTAATAGCCGTTTTATTACACCTGCGCACCTGCCCTGTCATGCAGTTATCCAATCCGCCAATCACGTGGCAGCAGCACAGTGCATGAGATCATGCAGATACAAGTCAAGAGCTTCAGTTAATGTTCACATCAAACATCAGAATGGGGAAAAATGCGATCTCAGTTATTTTCAGCGGCGTGCTTGTTGGTGTCAGACAGCTGACTGCTGTTTTTCCAGTCTTCGAATATCCAGTTTCAGTGAGCCATTTCTCGGCTGACCGGAGTGGAATCTGATGTGGTCTTTTGCTGTTGTAGCCCATCTCAGTGTTAATCACAGTGTTCGTTAAGTTCTGAGGTTCTTTTCCAGCAGGTTCTGAGTTGCTTTTCTGCTCACCATGGTTGTAAAGAGTTGTTATTTCAGTTACCGGCATCGTCCTGTCGGCTCAAACAAGTCTGGGCAGTTTGGCCATTTTCCTCTGAGCTCTCTCATTAACAAGGCATTTCTGCTTGCAGACTTGCCGCTCAATGGATGATTTTTGTTCGTTTGTTTGGTTGTTTTTAATGCACCACTCTGCATGAACTTGGGTGATGGGTGTGCATTAAAATCCCAGAGGTTTCTGAAATACTCAAACCAGCCTGTCTGGCACCACATCACTGACCAAACAATTTTTCCCCACTCTAAAGTTTGATTTCAACATTAACTGAAGCTTTTGATCCGGATCTGTATGATAGTATGCATTGTGCTACTGCCACATGATTGGCCAGTTTGCATGGACAAACATGGACAATTGCATGGATATAGTCTTTCAGTTAAAGTGAATGGTGAGAGTATGTTTTAAATCTCAACCTCTCTTGTATAGAAGGTTGCTAGTTAAGTGTTATCTTTTGTAATTTCCACTTTTCCTCACTGTGCTTTAAATCTACCCCAGGGAAATCAGCAGGATGTCGCAATTATCACGTCGGCACTAACAGTCTTGGATTATGAACGAAAAGAATTTTTTCTTTGAAGACATTGGTTGGTTTCTGTGACCTCTGATTGCTGACCTGCAGTAAATATAAATTGAGTGCAACATGGGTGGTTGATTTTGAAATGCCTGACAATAGATTTTTTTGTACGTTATATTTTTTCCCTTCAACTTTTTCCCCCCTTTGATGATAAGAATAGGTAGCTGAATGTTTTCCTGCTGAGGAGGTGGTGGGTGTTGTACACATTTTCACAGCTATTTTGAGTGTAATGGATATTTTCTTATTGTTGCAGTTGTAATTCTACATCAGATTAATATTCGCATAATAATGATTGAGGTTCTGGATTTATGTTATTGGGATATATATATATATAGCCTTTTTTGTTGTTCTATCTGTTCTATCAGAGTGTTCCAGCTTTATTAAACCTATGGTGTTTAGACAGACTGCTTTAATCTAATATTTGTCTCAAATATTGTTGTTCCTAATTGTATTTTTAATAAGGTTAATCATGCATTAAGCAAGGTCAATAACTGCAAATCAGAGGCAGACCTTCTAGCATATGAGTGCGAACTGGATTCATGTAACCCTCCCATCCGGGACTAGGTGAAATTCTAAGGATAAATGTGTGTGGCTATAAGAAATCCTGGCATGAGTAAACACCGCTAATACCAACAAAACTGTAAAATTGATCAGTAACTTCAAAGTGCCAACCTGTGGCTACATGAAATATTGATTTGAATTACCTTTATCTATTAGTTACATTCATCTGCATGAAATGTGCTGCGTGACTCCACTCCTCTGGGAGCTGTAGCTAACCCTACTGCAGCGGCACATGTTCTGACTCTGATTAAGATCCAAATCTTTTGAAAGTTATAACTGCCTCACGGCGTTTAGAATGTGAGTGTAAATCTTGCTGAATTAATGAACTTAATTAACTGTGAGAAACGTATAATGTCAGAATGATAAGTATAATAAATTGTCAGTCATTACAGATGTTTACGTGTTATATTTACTGTTCCAGTGCAGGATTGCTGGGTAATAATTTCTCCGTTCCCAGCATACTGATTGCAAATGATACATTCCTGGTGTGATGAAAAGTCTGAGCAGTTGTGGCTACTATATGCAGACCTTTCCTCCTTCCTCTCTTTCTCTTATCCCCTGCCTTCTTCCTCTTTTTCTCGCCTTCCCTTAAAATTGAGCTTGGTATAGGTCACTGATAAATTGGTAACATGGTGCTTTAACACATTAAAAATAAACAGTATTTAAAAAAAAAAAAAGATATGAAATATATTTGGACGGTTTTCAGCTCGCCTGGGTGGAGTGCCCAAGTGTCACCTGCATGTAGGAAACACATTTAGCTACAAAGACGACATGGACAGGTTTACTGACATCAGATGCTCCTCAGGGATTGCTGGAGATGCCAGAATATCACTGAGATACCCGCAGTGATCATTATGCTCTACACAACAGCTTTACTTTTTATAATATTAATGTAAATGCGGCCTTGTAGACAGTTTGTTTCCACAAAATTTCTTCTACGTTTTGCCCATTAGTTAATGAGGTAACAGGAACACTCGTCATCCTCAGCAGGGAGGGGTCATTTGTTTAAAAAAAAAAAAAAATCTGTGTGTTCCTCAGGTTGCCAATTCAGAGAGGAGCAGGAGAGGGACCTGAAGGATGTTCTGCGGGCCACCGATCCGAACATTCCACTTGTGTTTGTCAGCGGTAACCATGACCTGGGCAACACTCCCACTCCGGACATGGTGGAGCAATATTGCCGTGCCTGGGGTGACGACTATTTCAGTTTCTGGGTGGGCGGAGTGCTGTGCCTGGTGTTGAACTCCCAGCTGTTCTTTGACGCATCAGGCTGCCCTCAGCTGGAGCAAGCTCATGAGGCCTGGCTGGAGAAACAGCTACGGAACGCTGCTAAGAGCTCAGCACAGCACGTCGTTATCTTCCAGCACATTCCACTCTACCTGAGAACTCCAGACGAGGAGGACGACTACTTCAATCTGCAGAGAGGCAAGAGAGAGAGTCTGATTCACAGGTTCCGCCAAGCAGGTACGGTTCTGAGCAGCATCAGCTGGCGAAATTCAAACTGAATGGGCACATGCATCTTCATAATGTTTATAATGTTTAATATTGTGGCTTTTCAGTAGAGTTGCACATGTTATTGTCTGTAAAACTGTGCTAATTTTGAACCCCAGTACACAGGCTGACTTCAAAACACCCTTACAGCAACTAAACTTAAAAAGCCCTTCAAAGTAACAACACATTTTGAACTGGCAACGCTGATGCGATTAAAGGTAACATGGCGTGAAATAAGAAAATGTTTTATTGTAAATGATTTGTAGGATAGTAACTAGAGTCACATTAGCTATATAACCAAAGCAGCAAATTTCTGAAGTTTGCTAAAGAATATCTGTGATAGCACTGTAACTGTTACTACACTTACTATGTGCTGTCAGTCAGTGTGTGTGCTGCATGGCAACGGACAATGCTCTATCCAACTGTGGCATCTTTGGGAACTATTTTAGTTGATGGAGCAAAACATAGATAAATATCAGTTACTCTGTATTAATTTCTTTTTTTTTTAAGACCATGTATATGTGCCCTATGAAATTTTGATCTGAAGACAGTTTTGTATAGATAATTGTAAACAGTTTTTCTATATACAATAATAATATTTAAATTCTCTATATTGTATGCAGTGGGTTACCCTTTTTTGTTTACATTACAGGTAAAATCAAAATCCATTATATTGGATGTAATTGATCTATTCAATATCTCAAATGTTTTCTTAAGCGAATAATGCCGAATACGTCTGTGTGGTTTAGAAAAAAGAGACTTTGTTTAAAAAAACAAACATTTTATTGCTCAGATACAGTATGTTGAGAAGGAAAGGAAATATTACTTTTACTTACTGCCCCATACATCATCACTTATTCAAAGAAATTACTGTCTTTCTGGACCAAACTCAGCCTGGTGTAAATTTTATGATTCAGTTTCCTGGTCTTTTTATTTCAGGTTTGTTTATGTGCGTTTACTCAAAAACATTCCCAGATTTTCCCAGATGAGTGCACCTCCAGGGGATGTGTGAATGCAGCACAAAGTGAAACTGAGACCATATAGCTGATACACATAGTCCAGTGCAGGAATAGGTTTTATTCGTTATTTAAAATAAGCAGAATTAAAGAAGGGTGTACAGAAATTTAAACGCTTTGTGCTTTGTATATTGCAGGACAGGGTGGTCTGTGCCACTGAAAATGCATGATACAGTTAGGAATTGTTCAGGATTTAATAATTAATTATGATATGTAACCCTGTCTGTATTATAATCAGCTGTGAAAACAAATGTTGGAAGTAAAGCGGTTAAGGCTAACTTCTCTGTAGTAGATCTCAACAGAGCTATTGTATTTTATCACTGCATGGATTATGAAGCTGCAATTATGAACCTGGACTATATAAGAGTCCCTTTACTTCTTTATTGATATTTATTTTTTCCATTTCAAAGTAACACCCATGAGTCATATTGTATGCCCACATAATATATGTTATGAAGTTAGTGATGCATGCACAAAAATACATTTGCTGGACAGATCCAAGTTTATTTCATGGAGCTTAGTACTGGTCATCACTTGTGTCCTTTTTGAACATCTCATTCCAGATTCAGTCTCTAATGTGCTTCTGTGAAGAATTTGCTTCTAGATTTTGGAGCGTGGCTGTTGGGATTTATGCTCATTCAGCCACAAGAGCATTAGTAAGATCAGGCACTGATGTCAGATAAGGAGGCCTGGGGTGCAGTCAGCGTTCCAGTTCATCCCAAATGTATTCACTTTGTGGGTTGAGGTCACGGCTCAATGCAGACCACTCAAGTTCTTCCAGTCCAACCTTGGCAAAACATGTCTTCATGGAGCTCGCATTGTGCGTGGGGAATTGTCAACCGGAACAGGTTCGGGCCTGTTCGTTCCAGTGATGGTAAACTGAAGGGCAAAATTCCAGCTAAGGTATTATATACAGTTGTGTGCATCCACCTCCGTGGCAACAGTCTGGGAAAGACCCAGATATGGATGTGATGGTCAGGTGTCCACAAACGTTTGGCCATATAGTGAATCACAGTTAATCCTCTCCTGTGTAGACATAGTCAGGCCGTTGATTTGCCTCAGCGCTCTTGATGTAAGTAATCAAAAATACACAGTGGCGTTTTAGAACAATTTTTGGGGAACTGTTCCGAGCAGACTGTGCTCACAATCCGCCTTCTAGAGCAAGATGTCCTTTTTCACATCCCCACTTTCTAAAGCATTTTTAGTTTTCTGCTTCGTGGCCGATCATCAAAAGATCCACAAAATGGGGGATAAAAGAAAGCATTTGTTCAAGGCTTACAGAAGACCACTGCCAATAATCAATTCCCTTGTGTGCTGTCTCAGGCTTTAGATATGTGATGAAATGCTGCTTTTAATGATTTGATCCGTGTTTGGTATGAGACAGTAAGATTGTAGGAAGATTGTCTATTTTGAGATATACACCCTGAGGAAAGCAGATCTTTGTGTTATGTTATGCGACTGCTGTAGTTTGTACCATTTGTGATTGTTTATGATCTCCCAGTGTTTAGGATCGTAATATGATAATGATTGTGCTTCATCGTATTGTCACAGAATATATGTTCAGAATCATACCATCTCGCAGAGTTTATTATTCTAGTATGGCTACATGTATGATGCACACAGTCTTGCCTCAGGGGCTAAAGGCATGATGTAAAAATAGCTAGCAGAGGAGAAGGACGTTCGAGCCAAGTACCTCTCCCTCACTGGGAAAATCACTCAATTCTTTTTAATCTAGTCCTGAATATCAGTCAGCCAGCGGAGAACAGCCCTAATTTATTTTCACTTCTAGTGGATCTCATGAATATATTTGTAACTGTTTCAGGGCCCTCGTGCTGTCCTAATTGGAAGCACTGTACCTTCTGAACCCTGCGGAAGACTGCTCCATCTATTATTGTCACCGTGACTCACTGCAAGATTTCCGGCTCAGTACTCAAAGGTGCTCGTGAACCACAGTCTGGCCCTCTGCGCTCATTCTGCAGCAGCCCTGGAGAATCTAAATGTTGTTCTTCGTGAATCCCTCAGAGGAAAAAGACAGCTCTCATTGCTCCCCTTCTTCATAGGTATAATTTGACGGGTACAAACATACAAGCTCAGTTTGTGTAGAAGATGAAAAAGTTTATTTAATGTGAAGGTTTTATTCCTGTCCTTTCAACATGCATATCATCAATGAATGAGACTGAGCTGAAATCTCTGTTTTTTATCTCTGAAGACCCCCCATTTAAGTCTCCATCCAGAACAATAAGAAAGCATACGGTTCACTTTAGAATAACTCATGTTCCTGTATACCTGGCGTAACCGTTCGGCTGCTGGTGCTGACTTGTACTGAGCTAATAAACCAACTGGTTCCTTTGTGATTTCTTTCGGCTTAAGGCAAGCCAATGTTAATTAGTGTGGTGTTAGTAAGGCAAGGGAGCGTTTGTCATCCCTGGAAAATTGGAGATAAATTAGAACCCATCCTGTTTTGGGCAGATGATGAAGAATGGGCTGAGCTCAGGGTTATAATGGAGATAATAACAGGTAGAATGCAAAGATTTGCTATATTATAGGATGACTTCCCATTGACTAGCACGACCCCAAGCAATGTTCTGCTCCGTATGGGCTTCCATTATGGATAAGTGGTCGATAAAGATGGTAATTGCAATCTTCACTTCTCATTAAGTGTCTCAGAATGAAGAATGTGCTTACAGTTATAGATACAGTTTACTGTCTATTGTCTGTACTGTTAAAACTCCAGCAGATTATGTTTTTAGTTAGTGTCTCACCGCAGTGTTATGGGATTCTCGGATCTGAACGCATTGATTAATTTTCTAAAACGGCAAAACTCTGAAAATAGTTCCAGCTGTAATTCAAATGATCGGTCTGTATTAATGCACTTATTCTAATACATCATCATTTTTATCACAACTCATTCACAGATGTTTCACAAAATCTATGCCTAATGATAAACAGATTAGACATTTATGTAACATATTTAACATAACTAAGTTTTCTGGGGAAACGTGGGGAAAGTTTTCAGGACAGAGAACTCTGACTTTCTGGGTTTCTCAGCAAAAGAAATGCTGCGTTTTTGTCTTATTAACTTCAAGTGAGAGACAAAAGTAGTGGTTAGTGAAGGAAAAGCTGCTGTAACACAACACTGCAATTATTTTTAAAAGTCTTGCTTCCTGAAAAGTTTTGCTGATTGTGACATTTACCTACTGGGTATGCACAGATATAGTTTTGGTTTTACTGCATCACGTAGGAACTCAATAACGTATTTAGTCACGTTTATGTTTCGCATAAGCTATT
>JAQQZR010000006.1:7675230-7695006 GCA_030068235.1 Notoglanidium macrostoma | reverse complement strand
ACTTTTTATGGAGTGGACAGTTCTGTCGAGAATAGTGCGACTCTTTGGCACGGCTGTCCCATTCACAGATGAAACAAAAGTACTTTGTATAGCCGAGCTGCAGTCCTAGTAACAGAGCAACGACTTGAAGATCTCCACAGATATTCCAGTTGTACCTGGTTTACTGGACGTGCTTCAGCAACAGTTCCATATTCTCATACGTTTCTTTCATGTGTGCTGCATAGCCGACAGGTACTGAAGGATAAACGTTGCCATTGTGTAGCAGAACAGCTTTCAGGCTTAACATTGACGAATCAATGAACAGACGCCACTCTTCCGGATTGTGATCACAACCCAAGGCCGAGAACAATCCTTCAATGTCACAACAGGAACAGAGACTGTCGACTTGTGCAAAAAATGTGGTTATATCGTGATGTCGACCTCGATACACAGAAGTGTTCGTACCTGGTGACAGCAAACACCATTCCTGCAGTCTCGGACCCAGCAGCTCGGCTTTTGCTTTTGACAGACCCAAATCTCTGACCAAATCGTTCGATCCGGACTTTATCAGATGTGGATCGCCTGATGAGCATGGTTCAAAATTCGGGTCAATATCACGGTCAGTACCCTGAATTGCAGTTTCTTCATCTGGTTCATCTAAGGTCCGATCCTCTGGTGGTTTCGGAATTGGAAGACTGTCGTCATGTTGCACGGGTCTCATTGCTCAAGGCAGATTAGGATATTTAATTGACATCTTTTTTTGGCAGAGAAACCAGACATATTAGTCAAACAGAAGTAACAGTCCGTCACATGGTCTTTCTGTTTTCGCCATATCATCGGAACAGCAAACGGCATCGTCTTTTGAGTGCCTCTGAGCCAAGCTCTCAGAATGACAGCACATGTCGCACAGCAAATGTGAGGCGCCCATTGCTTGTCTTGATCGAAATCCAGATGATGAGCTTTCTTCACAAGAGCACACAGATATAGCAGAATGTATCGCAGCTGTTACGACATTGACGAGACATATCACCCGACACCAAAACGTCTATAGCATCAAGCTTACTTACTGTTAAATTGCTACCGATACTATACTTTACTATACTGTTACTATACATACACATTGACTATCTATATTAACCAAATGAGCAGGATCGGTGTATGCAAGCCACCTTTATAGCATGCTGAGAAAGCGTCAGGCTCATTCAGACCCGCCCAGGATGTCAACTTCCACAGAACAGCTTCCAACCTGGCCTGATTCCATGCCTGGACATGCCCAGGCTGCACAAACCGTTGTTGATAAGTCACTTACGGGAGCAAAAATGTTTGGATACAAATATAAGAAAAAATCATGACAAAGCTGAAGATTTCTCTGAAACGGTACGTGATGCGTAAAGTTTGATGTGGTATTCGTGATCAGCACCCAAAAATCTATAAAAAACACCCAACATTGTTCCAGAAGCAAAAACTTTGTTGTGCAGTGTCACTGATAACAGGAACTAAGTTGTTTCAGAGAATATAAATATATATATATATATATGTTCCACAGCACTAAATGTATCTATAAATGGTTGAATTGTAGTTCATTAATACATTACATATTGCGCTCATTGGCGATTTGGTGGAATATAAAAGGAACCGTCAGAAGAATAAATAATCCACTTCAGGGTCTGCTCTGCTTCACGTAGTGGATTATTTTCTTGTAATAGCATGCCACATCGTGTTCCTTACTTAATAGCCATTTTGATTTTGGTTAGTGAGATTAGTCATTACATGCGTTTTCTTTTTTTAATGCTCTGTCAAAGCCTGTTCAGTGAAAGCTCCACAGCCATCTGTGATATTGGTCCCTCAGCAAGAGGAAAAATGTCCAAATGCCTCTGTCTCTATTTTTATGTAAAACCTCAGATCCTTTGTGAGAGCAATTTCAAACCACCCCGATTTCCTGCTCTGCATCAGAGTACATTTGGATGGAATCTTAATTACTTACATCACACACAATGCACAGGCCATCCCTCATTGAGCATTTCATAAAGGGACTCATGGGGATAAATGACTGTGATATATGAGCAGAATAAGTAATGCTCTCCCCGCAGATCATTCTGTCTTTCCTTCTGTCATGCAAATTATATATGGGCATAGTTAGGTGATTAATTCCCAGTGGCCTAATGATAACATATGCACACACATATACCCTCTCTAACTAAGAAATAAATTCTCTCTGACTTGTTTGGATAGAAGACAGCAGCTGAATTTACATATCGTCCATATCTGGCAGGCAGCCGCAAAATCCGTCTTCCTATGAATAGAGTCATCGGCGGCACAGTGAGTGTGTCTCAGGGGAACAGAAACCAGACCGCCGTTGTGCTTCCCTGTTCATTAGAACTTAATTTCATTTTGTGTGACAGTTTATTTTCAGAATGCGTTACTTACTGTTTTCTCAGGCCTTTGGCAAACTTTGGCTTGCTCAGCTGAAACGCACAACGGTCCCTAGGTGATGGTATTTCTAACCACAGCGCTGGAAAAGCTGACAGATAAATGAGATTGTATGGAAATTGCGAAATTATAAGCAGCACATGGGAAGTGTAAATTCTTCTTATGGGAATATATGTGGGAGCACTTTAACAAGGTCAGCATTGTGAAACTGTGCTGTACTGTGTTTCCCCGGACTGAATTTGTGGCTATATTTCCCTTTGTGTTCTGATGATTTTCCCTAATGGATGACGATCTTTGATTTTTTCCCCCCCCTGTTCTATGGCAGCTTGTAGTCTTTAAGCAGAAATGGTAGTTACAAATTTGCACAATAGTGCTGCTGCTAGGCACTTTGCTCTGATTGTTATTTCTGCGGCTCATAATTTTAAGCCAGCCATGGAGAAAAATCGATCTCCACAATTCGCTTCATAGTTAAACGATCACAGCTTGTTAATTCAGTTTTCCATTAGTGAACTGGGGAGAACATACACTTCCTGTTTCGGCTCCGAGTCCAAATTCGAAAACCAGAAATGAGCTGTAAGCAAAAAAGGGTCTTACACACCATCTAGAGACATCAGAAGATATATGAGGTTTTTTTACACATAATATTATTTTCTTAAACACCCACGAACACCTTCTGTTTAATTGTTGAGAATTCAACCATGCTAGCTTCACAAGTGACCATTGTAAAGACATCCCTGTATTCACAACATAAAGAAAGGTTCACACAAACCTGACGTCTGAGCTAGATTCTGCTAGTTTTCTCAGCAATTAAGCAGTGGTTTTTAAAGCCTCATTAGGTTACGAGCTGCATTGAGATGGTAGGGTTTTTACAGGAGATGGTTTTCTGAAGAGCACACTCTTTGGCACATTAATACACAGCATATGTACTACTTTTTCTGTTTCTCCACACTGCTGGTCCATTGAGTAAAAGGCTTGTTTAAGTAGTGTTTTGATCACCTCAACACACTCCCACGCCCGGTCCAGTTTTACATGTCTTACACCTCAAGATAATTATGCTATTTTCTCTCTGTTTATGCCATGTTTTTCTGTTTATGCTGATTTCAAGGCCTGAATCATAACCCATCATTAGAGACAAGTTTGAAATTTGCATAATTAAACAGCTTTCCTTTGAAAAAAAAAATGGAGAAGGAATGAAATTAGAATGCTTTCCTTTTGATTCAATAAAAAACGTTATCATTTTGAGCTATTTCTGCTGTATTGCAACACGGTTGTGGAATTGCTTTAAGGATGAGGGTGTCTACAGTCTGCATTCCTCAATTTACTTTTTCTCCAAAGTCAGAGTTAGCAGAAGTTTGTCCAAAATTTGCAAAGCGCATTTGATTGTGCTGACGTGTTCTGTACTTTAAGCTAATGTTTAATGGACGTCTGAATGATCCAGATAAAAACCTTGATTGCGAGGTAGTTACAGGCGGGAATCCCTGGCTCACGATGTTTCGTCTTTCGTACCATGAAGAGAAAATGAAAGAAAGAAAGATTTAGGACTCCTACACTTCAACACTTGTCATTCAGGAATCACAATTTAAGAACTAGCAGTAAATGCAGCAGCGTTGAAGCATTGGCGATAATATTTTGAAATATCTTCGTTTTGTCTTTCGTGCATACCTCTGGGGGAAACTCTGAATACCATGTAACCATTATATCACTAAGAGTCTTCCTGAAATCTTATTGTTGCTATTAGACGTGCGGGTGTACACAGTTTGCATACCTTAATATATCTAGTAGTACAGTATGCAAGTTTCAGTCTTGAACGATTTCACTATAAATAACTCTGTCAGCCAGAGTTCCTTCAAAATGGAGAGAGTGATTTGTGTCTCCCCTTCTGTGTGGCCTTCTCTGACAGCTTTGGAAATCAGTCCACTACTTTACATTCTGCCACAGCAGAACTGCATTGGCTGGTGAGGGGAAGAGGTGAGATGAAAACCTTCCCCGTGATTATGTAGATCAACACAGAAAATAGATTTCTCAAGAGGTCTCCAACATGGCCGATGTTCTTTGAAATGTCCGTCACTTCTCGCTGCTTCATCCTGACAGGGAATAATCTGCCATGGTTATACCGTCAAAAATAATTCCCCTTAAGTATGAATTGGCAGTGCTGTTTAATAGGCATATCACTGCCAATCAATTAGTAGTAATTTATCTTGACCTACCCTCATCCCTTGAGTGAAGCTAAGCAGAATATTAATGGCTCTCCTCCTGCCCCACTCTGTTTCAGGTGTCAAAGCCGTGTTCTCGGGTCACTACCATCGCAATGCGGGTGGATGCCATGCAGGACTGGACATGGTGGTGAGCTCGGCTATCGGCTGCCAGCTGGGCGAGGACACGCACGGAGTCCGGGTGGTGGTAGTGACCGCTGATAAGATCATCCATCGCTACCACACTCTGGACCAGCTGAGTGAGAAGGGCATTGATGAAGATCTGAAGAAACTCTTGTCTTGAATGACAGTTGCAGGCAGACTTTTCGACCTTTTTTGGATTAGATGTGTTGATTTTAGATAAGTAGAAAGGAACAAAGTCTGCTTTCAACTGGGAATGCCTCTGAATAAAAGCAGCCATTTTGTGTCAATATCCAGAAGGCATCTGAATAAGAAGCTTCTGCACACAGCAGGAGAAGGCAGTGAAAAATCACTATAACTTAAGGTGTCAACAGAGTGCTGTTTCCATTCTTCATTTCAAATCCCTTAGCTGCTGTAATGTTTTGGTCTTTCCTGTCAGAAATAAGGGGTTTGGGGACGTGATTTCAAGCATCAGCTACATAACTATCTCTCTTTCCTCATGCTTTAATCAAACATCTTGACATTTGAATCAGGCAAATGTACTCGAGAATCCCCTATTCCTTTAAACCCACACCACGAATCACACTAATAAGCAAGTAGAAGTAGTGTTCGAGCTGGTCGTTTTGTGATTTCATCCTCTGTGTCCAAGCCCATTACTCTCTCCCAACTCCAAGAGGTGAGAAGAGGCAATCTCCATGGCAACCATTGAAAGACATGACAGTTAATACTGTAACTTACAGACACTCATTCAGTCATCAGAAACCGTTGCTGATTTCCATCTCACACTTGTGGTTTTATCTCTCAGGTTCAGAATCTACTTTCTTGATTTGATGCAGGGGGGGAAAAAGCCAGGGAGTGTGTACTCATTAAGCTCCATCTGCCTTTGTGATGTACAACCCAACCTTGCCAGTTGTAAAGGGGAACATTGTGAGGGATCAATGCCCTAGGCCATTTTTTTTTAACATTTACTTTAAAATGCACATTGTATAGAATCACAAATTGTTAGCCTTTGAATCAATGTTTATGGAGGCACCTTTGGGAATCCTCCTGTTGGCAGATTTTTGCATAATCACAGGAGTGTAAATAAGAGCTGAAGGGAATGTCACAGGGATTACAGTAAACATTTGATCTCAAATTTACAATGTTAACACTGTTCTTCCACCTTTTTACTGAGTTGACCTGAATTATCGCTGTAAAACAAATATATTTTAAGCAATGTATTTTTCATACTCTTTAGTGAAACTGAGCCAAGAACAACAGTCCATAATGGAAAAAATTTTATATATAATAAAAAAAAAAATCTTTTTTGGGAATGGAGTTAAAACGGATCAGACAGAGATCGAGTAAATTTTTTTCCGCTTGCTCTACAGAAGTGTAATCATATTTTGAACTCATTGTATCGTGGTATTTTTATGTCACCAGACTTCTAACTTCACAATAAATGTTTTGCGGACTCCAGTCAGAATGTGTCATCAAGTGTTACATCACAGCGCTGTTGAATTCTCGATTCTGATTGGTCAGATGATGTTGATTAATTTTCTATAACAGCAGCTCTGACAGTAGGTTAGACTGCAAGACAGATCACAGTTTTATATTAACGCGCCGTTCTATAGTACAATGCCCGTTTCTATAGTAACAACATGCACAAGGACTTGTATGGAAGATGCTCCATAAAAAAATAAAATTTAATTAAAATGTGTGTAATTGTTAAACGTTTTCTCTGACGATATATTAAATTAGAATTTTTAGAAGGAGTGTCTACGGTTGGCATTTTGAAAGTGTCACGCGTAAAGCTTTTATCTGTTGACTATTCAGATAAAAGTATGTGTTCTACATTAATAGATGAAAATTGTTAACATTGCCAAACTGCTGTGGTGTTGGAGGAATTAATCATTTCTGGATGTGCTTTCATAGTAAAATAATAAATTTATCACACCATCCTGTCGATGGTTATTTTACTAGTTCAGTAAGCCCTCTTGTGTTCAGTCCTTGCCCATGTTAATACAGCTAATCAATAGTGTGCACAGTGTTCGCTGAGATGTTTTTATATTCTCATGACTGGTCATCCTCCATATGGTCAATTTAAAAATGGGCCATTGTTCAAGATTGCAGTCTAGAAGGTGTATATGTGAAGGACAATGAGCGTATATATTTTAAGATTTAAGACTATGGTGGTTCTGGTGGTCAAATCTCGGAGGAACTGTACAGCATGTAATGTTTCACAGATCAACATCGATGACCTGGGTTGCTGTTATACAACAGTTCAGTTTGTAAAGGTGACTTGGTATGATCTTTTTTCATTGGCTTGGTTCCTGGATGGAGAGCTTGGCATGATGAAGTCTGCATTGGAACAGAAGGGCGTTTGACATTTAGCAGGTTGCAATTCCTCGCACAGCAGAATGAACTCCCACACTGAAAATCAGAGCCCGACTTCCAAATCACTCATAACAACCGACTGCTTTATAGCCAAAACTGCCTTTGTCTCTGCAGTTTATGCATAAATGCATGACACAGGTTAGTCTTTCTACTTAATCGGTGCAAAAAGCCTGATTGCTTCCTTCGCCACCTTCATCCAAAATTCTAGTGAATATGATTCCATCAATGGTCATTTCAGTTTGTGAAGTTACAGTGCACTCAGATACTTTTTTGGACAAATGTCTTTACAGTAGTGCTCAGAGTCATGTTCAGAATACAAAATGTGTAGAGAAGAGAAATGAAGAATAAAGAGCAGATGAAGAGGTCTCCATTGACTCTAGTATGTACAGTGTAGAATATCAGGATATCTACAGTAATAAAAGAGGAAGGCCGTCTGAAAGAGCTGCTGCCAGTTGTTATAAACCAACCCTGAATTTTAAGCGAACTGCAAATCTGTAAAATAGTAAATACCAGCTTTGTATATGATTCAAAAGCATGAGCACATTGCTACTGTATATTAACCCATAACAAGACTAATAAGCAGGATTGATTTTCATCACTTTCTGAAATCCCATATTAATTGATAACGATAATATTTGGATTTCGATGAATAACTGAAAAGAGTCATATAGAAATCAATACATTTTATAATTAGGAGCCACTTTGCATCATGCAAGTGTAAACAGATTAAACTCCATCTATGGTTATATAAGAAAAACCCTCAGGGTTGCAAGTTCTGAATTTATTGTTATATAACTGACAATTAGTTCATGCTGTATCCCGAAATCTTTTTTCCCGTAAAAAAAATGTAGTTAGTTACTAAGCCGCTGCAAATTAAGTGCGCATGTACTGACAGCTTCTGCTTCTCATTCAAATTTCATTACTGTTCCCTGAAGGCATTTAGAGTTTTCCTCATCCCTGTCATGCCCACTGGAAGCTTTTTTATTATCTAACCTAGACTTTGTGCTTGTTAACGTTCATTTCATGCATGTCCTTTCCGAATTCTTTGCTTTATCTGGCTAAAGAAAAATCTTTAATTATTTCAAAATAGGTACAAAAAAGCAGTAATGTTCAGATTTATTATTCTGCACAGTTTCTGCAGAGTACATCGGTTTCAATTAGGTTTTGTTTATGTGTTTTCTTCCCCTAAAAGGTTCTGTCACCATGTACCCAGAATTATGAGTTGCTCCTCCTCGAACTCAGAGACTGATGTTCCTGTTGTACTTACTAACCCTGAGTTCCTGCCTGCTCGGGGCCTGAATATGGACTTAATAGGACAGTTAATTCTCGATTTCCTCGTTTGCTTTGTTTACCTGATCTGCATTACTGTCTTGCCGACTTGTTCAGTAAAAATCCTGTACATGCCTTTTCTTTGTGAGCCCGTTCTTTACAGGATGTGAAAGGCAATAAGAGAAAAAACCCTGTTGTTAGGGGAAGAAAGACAAAAAACTAATAAAAGTAACTGAGCATTCATTAAATTTATAGTCACCAAAGTTTTTAGTCTGTAACCATTAAACCCACATAGACCAGCTGCTTGGAGTTTTAAAGCAGACGTGATAGGGTTATTGATCTGGTTAGTAGCTCCTTTAGTGTTGGCAGAAAGACAAGCCCACTGAATGTACAATAGACCGTGGAAAGTGGTGTGGTTGGTCCTTAAGTAATGCAGCATTCGTCCTAACTCAGAATTGCGATGTCTAAACCCGTAATTAAGTAATTTCCGAGCTCAGTGTGTTCAAGTTAGAAAGTAGAAAAACATGGACGCCTCAGCTTTGTTAGCAAAAAGCTAGCCAGTTAATGTTAGGTGTTATGAGTGTATGATATATTTACGTTCTCAGAACAGAAACTGTATGGTCAAATTTATAGGTTTAACTAACTAAGGTGTCTATGTTGGTTGATTCAAAATAAATCCAACTATAAACTCATTTAAAGAGTGGCCATGTTTCCATGGCATCATATGCTGAACTCAGGGTTGAGGAGACCTTCCTGACTTTCCAAGAAGGAATTCCAAGTTGAGGGGAAGTTTTCTTTGTTTTTCCTGCAGTTCAACTCAAGAACTCATGAGTTGGTTAGTTATGGGTTCTTAGCTTCCTGAAGGGGTTTAGAAGACCCCTTTAAGGGAAAGCCATATTCTAAAACTGTACTGGGGTCACAAAAACAGAAGCTTGGTTGTCATCCATGTTGGAAGAATTATTCAGACTTATACAAATAAATAGGATTCCTCAAATGGTTTTCGGCTGATCAATTGTTAGAACGATTTCTACTAGAAGAACCTTTTGAAAGATTTTAAAAAATCTTTGCTGCCGTAAGGAGGTTTTTTTTAATAGTTTGTTTTTTTGTAGTAGCTTCCCACAATTGATGGAACCCATGACAGTCTCTATTCTTCATGGCATGGATTCTACAAGATGTTGGAAACATTTCTTTGATATTCTGCTCCATGTTGACATGATCACATCTCTCAATTCCTGCTGATTTTTCAGGTGCACTTTCATGCAGTAAATCTCCTGTTCTACCACATCCCAAAGGTGTTCTACTGGATTCAGATCCGGTGACTGGGAAGGCCACTGAAGAACACTGAACTCACGGTCATGTTCGTGAAACCAGTTTGAAATGACTTTTGCTTTGTGACGGGGTGCATTATCATACGGGTAGTAGCCAAGACAAGATTGATAAATTGTGACCATGAAGGGATGCACTAATAGAAATGCCAAAATAGGCTTTGGGATTCAAATGACGATTGATTGGGATTTTGAGATTCATCAGACAAGGCTAAGTTTTGTCCAGTTTTGGTGAGCTTGTGCCCACTGCAGCCTCAGATTTCTGTTCTTGGCCTACAGAAGCAGATCCCGATATGGTCTTCTGCTTTTGTAGCCCATCTGCCTCAAGATTCAATGTGTTGTGCATTCTGAGATGCTTTTCTGCTCACCACAATTGTACAGAGTGGTTATTTGAGTTACTGTAGCCTTTCTGTCCGCTTGAACCAGTCTGGCCATTCTCTGTTGATCTCTCTCATCAACAAGGTGTTTCCATCCAAAGAACTGCTGCTTACTGGATGGTTTTTCTTCGTTGCACCATTCTGAATAAACTCTAGAGATTATTGTGTGTGAAAATCCCAAGAGATCAGCAGTTATAAAAATACTCAAACTAGCTGTCTGGCCCCAACAGTCATGTTGGTTGATGTGAAGATTACCTGATGCTGCTGACTCGGATCTGCATGATTTTATGCATTGACGCACTGCTGCCACATGATTGGCTGATTGGATAAACGAATAAGTAGGTGTACAGGTGGTCCTAATAAAGGGCTCTGTGAGTGTATATCATGCACATTTGAGGTGTACGTGTTCACTAGACACAGAAAAAACCCTAAAGGGACTAATGAGCTCTTTGGCTCGTCACTTTGTGGAAACCTTTAAACATCACTTATCAACTCTTATCATGGAGGGTTTCAGGTAAAACTTCTTTAGGCAATTATCCAGAAGATCTTTGAAGAATACTTTTTTTCTAAGAGTGTTTGCTTAATCATTGAGTACATGTGTTGTTCACGTACTTTGGGACTGTTCTAGTTTGCACATTTCTAATGCTGTTCTTAACAAAGACACTTATTTCCATATTGAGACAGTGGAAGAGTCATACAGCAGCGTCTGTGAAGCCCAGGGGGATTGAATGGCTTGCTTCACTTGTTTTCATCTTGGTCACCCCCAGCCGCCAGCTCTGGGTTTTGGCCCTGGGCTTTGTTTCTGTTGGACATGCTGTGATTCAGAATTTTGAGTGTCTCTAGTCCTGACACTCTGATTGTTCTACCAACACTGCTGATGCTGCAACACATGGAGCCTGTAGCAGCTGAAGCAGGCCTTCCAGACACATCTGCATAAGATGACCTTTTGTTTCATATAAATATCCATGTCTCTTTTTTTTTTTTTTTTTACAGAATCTCTATATTGGTCTGTTTTTTTTTCATTGTGAGTGTTTGATACAAGTTGCCATCCTGCACCTTGTGACAACAGTCTGCATACTGCACCTGAGCCAGCACTCCTTACTGCATTACTCATTCATGTACTTTCTGACAATTGTTCACTAGGGACTGCTCCATAGCCGTGTGCTCAGGACCAGGGCTGTTTTGTTTCTCACCTGCCTTTCTCTCTTCTTCCTTGCTGATTTTCTTACTTCTTTCATCACAAGCTCCATGTCACCTGCAGTTTGCTAAAATGGATCTGACAGCCCAGAGGGACTTCACGGCTCGGCCGAAAAGAGTGCTTTTGGCCGAGTGTCGGTTCCCTCAACATTTTTCTTCCTTTAACCATAACACATCTATCTTATGGCATACAGGTGGTCCACAATTGATATGCAAAGAAAAAAATAAAACGAGGTCTCCTTATTTTTTGCTGCATCTCACAGACTATTTCACAACAACATCGAACTCCGTAACTGGACATTATCGATATATTTATATGGACTTAAACCTAGAAGTGGAGTCATGATGACTATTTTACCGACATGGAGTCCAATTGAGGAAATTATCACTATCTATAGTTTTGTCTGGGATTTTGCTAACTTAATCTGATTTTGTTTTAGGGTTGAATAACACTTCATTTTATTCTAAATATATACACTTGATGGGCAAAATGCCATATAACTCAGGACATTCAACATTGAGTGAGTGAGTGAGAGAAAATGAAAGAGAGTGAAGGAGAGAGTGAGGGAGTAGATGAGTGGTTGAGAATGCATCAGTTAGTGAATGAGTGAAGAAGTAACTGAGTGAGGGAGGGAGGAGGGGAGAGAGTGAGAAAATGAGTCAGTCATTCAACAAGAGAGAGCGAGAGTGAGTGAAAGAGAAAGAGAGAGAGTGAGTGAGTGAGAGAGAGTGAGGAAGTGAGTGAGAGTGAGTGATCGAGTGAGTGAGAGTGAGAGATTGAGTGAGTGAGTAAGAGAGAGTGTGATTGATCGAGAGAGTGATTGAGTGAGAGTGAGTAAGTGAGTTAGGGTGAGTGAGAGATTGAGAGAGTGAGTGAGAGTGAATGTGAGTGAGTGAGAGTGAAAGAGTGAGAGAGAGAGGGTGAGTGAGAGATTGAGAGAAAGAGTGTGATTGAGAGAGTGATTGAGTGAGAGTGAGTAAGTGAGTTAGAGTGAGTGATCGAGTGAGTGAGGGTGAGTGAGAGATTGAGAGAGTGATTGAGTGATAGAGTGAGTGAGAGTGAATGTGAGTGAGTGAGAGTGAAAGAATGAGAGAGAGGGGGGGAGGGAGGGAGAGAGCGTGAGAGAGAGAGAGAGGGAGTGAGAGAGCAAGTGAGCGGTTGCCAAAGAAACTATTATAGGTGCTGTTGAAATTCATTCATATTTCAGCAGGCAGTGAAGAAATCAGGTGAATAAATGTATAAAAGAAGTCAACGACCAAGTGAGGAATACATTTTAGCACCATACGCACCATCTCCCATCCTGCCTCTGTACTGCATCTCACCATGTCTCTCTCTGAAGTGCAGACATGAAGGAACATATTTCATCTTTCTTATAAAATCCGTATTTGCTGACTCATTTCCTCTACTAGAATACAGTATTTTTCTACTTACTTTTCTAACTGTTTTGTAACCTTTCTTCTCTCTTAAGATCCAGTTGTCTTCCTTTCATTTACATGCTGTCATTGTTTAATAATGCATTTTCATTTTTCTCATGCTTCTTATTGAAGTGTTTATTTGGACGTGTACACTGAATGTGCATTTACACTGCATAGTATAATATACAGTAGGGCTTTATGAGGTTATAAGGATGATATCATTGCAAATATGTTTCAGTTTTATGAAGGACTTGGACATCTCCATCTGCAGATCCACCACAGCGGTGACTTGCATGTGTTTGTGTACCCCATTTAGATCGAGAAGACTCCCGTTCTCTCATTGGCTTGATATTTAGAGTGATGCTCTACTGCTCTCTAAAGGTGTGTTTGTGCTAGCGCAGCTATTCACTTCCCCATCAACCACCTAATGCTGTAAAATGTCAGTATGCACCATATATACATATATACATATGCATATGGCTACAGATTCAGGTTACTACCAGTCACCTCCTGCACATGAAGACTGAGACACACCGACTCTCTGATCCAGCTAAACTGCACGTACCTCAGGATGTAATTCGGGGTGAAGATGTATGGTTGAATGCCCTACTGGGGGAAAAAAATCATAAAAACCATTACAGCATTTTGTTGCTTCCTAGTGGTTTGTATAAGAGTTTGAGGTGGTTTGATGTTTTAATAACAATAATAATCCATCCATTATCAATACCGCTTTATCCATCTGGGTCGCGGGGAAGCTGGAGCCAATCCCAGCAACTTCGGGCGACAAGTTTGCCAGTCCACCACAGGGCCAACACAGACAAACAACCACACACGCTCGCATTCACACCTATGGGCAATTTAGAGTCTCCCATGTCTTTGGACTGTGGGAGGAAACCGGAGCACCCGGAGGAAACCCAGGCATGTACGGGGAGAACATGCAAACTCCGCACAGAAAAGCACCCTCGGTGACCCAGGGATCGAACCCAGGACCTTCTTGCTGTGAGGCGACGGTGATAACCACAACACCAACCACAATAATAATCCAATCCAATTAATTACAAACTAAATTTGTCCTAACTGTGTCTTGAATGAACAGACCATTTGAAACCATTATATCTTGACGATAATATTAGACAAGTGAATTAATTAGTGGAAACCATTTAACTGATTCCCATTAGAAAGTAAAAAAGAAAAGGTAAGTGATCAGGACAGAGTGATCAGCTAATCTGTAAAAATCACTTGAATTGTGATTTTGGTGTTGAAGGTGTGACCAAACCAAAATGCACTACAAATATAACGAATGAATGTGTTGTTTCAACAGCCATTCACTAATATTTTAGAAAAAATGTCACCACAGTGATTTTTGGGCTTTGCACGTGCCTGTCCTACTCATAGAAATAAGCTTGTACATAACTCCCTTAAACGTTCACACAGTTGCTTCAATGTTCTTGTATCTAGTGCCTTAAATGTACAAGATTTGGTACAGCATAATGTTAATTCTGTTCTTGCGCTGTATTTCCAACAGCAAATCTCCATAAAATGCAGATCCCTGCTGTGTAGGCAGGACAGAAGACCATAAATGGACAGAGAGCACACAAACACAGATGGAGGGTTCAAAAACACATGGTGGATTGTGTGATGCTGATTCACATTTGCTCTCCTACTGATTTCATCTTGTTGTTCATTCGCTGTCAAAACAGGCTGACAGAATCAACCTTTACCACATCTATTCACAAGTAGTTTCTATTCAGAGCTACAAATGTATGTCATTTTCCTGTTTGCTCAAGAGTGTAGATTAAAATAGTTCTCATGGAAAGTCTAAAAAAAACACACGGGGTTCAATATAATGCATTCCGCAGTCTCTGTAGTATGTCATCTGGTTTTCACTTCCTTTAGTTTTTGTTAGATAGTAGACACGTAGTAGCCTTCAAAGGATCTGTTTGATATCTCTAACTATCTTTAACCTGTAATTAAGAAAACTTTTTTCCCCTCCACCCTGTTCTTGGAGATCTGCCTTCCTAAAGGATTCAGTTCCAACTCTAATCCATTACACCTGCTCCAGATAATCAGTCTACATGATTAGCTGAATCAGATGTCTGGATTAGGGTTGGACTGAACCCTGGAGGAAGGCATATGTCCAGAAACAGTGCTGATGATCAGTGTGTAAGCATGCCTAGTTACAGATTAGACTGTTTACTTATCAAAACAAAATCACTGGCATGTTACAATTTTTCCAATGTTATTCATTCTTTACATTTTTTTTTATGTCGGTAAAAGTTTCCAGTTTGTCTGCAACATTCCTGTTTTCCCATTGCCCAGCTCTAAACATGAAACAGTATGATTAATAAGAAATAGAGGTCTTGTAGCCTCCAGTGCACTAGAGGGCGCAGCTTCAGCTTGGATTGCTCAGTTTGCAGCTTGAGTTGTCACGTGACTCCGGATGTACACATTTTAACAGATACAAATATCTGTCACTGGAATACAGTGTTGGATTTACAATTTTTACAACCTTAATATTTGCAACCTTGGTAAAGTAAATAAACAATATGGTATCTGTATAAGTATACATACACCCGAAGTGAAGTTTGTAGCATGCGAGCCAAGTGTTTTAAAAGTTATTTCAGTAGCTAGTCCATCTAACACATATAAACACAACGGCTGGATACCGAATGGCGCGCAATTGTATTTAAAGTTCACTTTCTAGCGTGTACAAGCCGTTGTTTCAGTCCCCGTGTAGTGCACTTGACTAGGGATCGGGGAGTGATTTCGGATTGAGCAGCTTTGACACCGGGTTTTCAGATTTTGCTGCCAGAGTAAGGTTTGAAGCAGAGAATGGCGGGACCGCTGCTTGAGTACGAAACGGAAATGTTTTTGAGCCTCTTCGGTACGGATGGTTTACTGGTCACGGCGGAAGGACTTGGTATTGACCGCATTTTGTTGCACTTTATGAAGGTTTATTCAGAGGAAGGCAGTCTCGTTCTGCTGCTGAACACGACGACTCCTGAACAGGTAAGAGGGGAGGGAGGGAGTTTACTCGAGTTAACCTCTTTATGTATATCTGACAGTTACAAAGAAAATGTGGTGTGAAATGTTCCAGGAGTTCTTTACAGAGCAGTTGAGAGCTGATGGAGTGAGCCACCTTCCCCAGACCATAAACAGTGATGTACAGAGCAGTGAACGCTTCCATGTGTACACACAGGGGGGAGTGTTGTTCGTGACCAGCCGCATCCTGGTGGTGGATTTCCTCACCGACAGAATTCCTGCTCACCTCATCTCAGGTAATGTTGCTTTAATGTGTACCGATCATCGCACCATGTCTCTTGGAAGGAAGTGCAAGTGATTTGTTTTGAAGAGTCACTACTCACCTGAGGGCATGGGAATATTTTTGACATTTAAAGGAATCCTTCATGTTTTTAACTTGGCCCTTTATGCAGCTGTGTTCAGGCGCAAGTAGTTAATGTATGTTCTGAGAGTCAGTAGAAGTCGCCAAATGACATCATAGTCTTAATTTGCATATTCGCAGAATCGTCATAATATTTGCAAATCAAATAGTGTTGCACGAAGAAATGATCATTGGTAACGGCAGCAGAAACTATTTATCCATCCATTATACCGCTTATCAAGTGTTGAAGGGAATGATTGATGACTTTAGGTGAAAGGTGGGGTGGGGTACGGCCTGGGCTATCAAACTATCAGGGCTAACACAGAGATGAACAGCCACTCACACTCACAACTTAATTTAATTTAGTTCATTTAGGGTAATTTAGAGCAGGAAGAGCTGCATGTCTTTAGGCAGTGGGAGGAAACTGGAGCACCCAGAGGAAACCCACGGAGGGGAAAACTACCAAACGCCATCTCTAACACAGCTCTGACAGCTCTAATCACTGCACCGGTTCATCATGCTGCCCACAAACTGTTTGTGTTTACAAAATAGAGAACACAGACAAAACAGTGGCTGGACATCACTAGATTTTTCACTAGGCTGCTTTTTGAAAGAAAGTTTTTAAAGGGGTCAAAAATGGCCAATCATAAGCTAACTTGGCCGTACCGACTCATTTTTCTTTACTGTTTCTGAATGCGTGTGGGATTACAAAGCAAATAAAGTAGGCACATTTTGCTGTTCTTAGAAAAGAATGGAAAACCAGTTTACACAAAATTCACCAAATATATGGGGCAGTTGTTAAATCACTAAACATTTATGGAAAACATATTTTGGTAAACGTCTGTCATGAATTATTCAGTTACCAAATCTGTGTAGCTGATAAACAATAAAGATGGAAATCTTTCTTTTCAGCTTGACAGATATCATAAAACTAAATGAAAGTGTAAGTAACTTGACTGTATTGTTCCAGTATGATTGCAGCTTGGGAAGATGTCCTCTCATGTCTGTCTCCTCCTAAACCTTAACAGTTAGAATGTAGTGGCTGTACTTTTAATCACTAATATATAATGTTGAAGCTGAAAGTTTATTGACTAAACACAGCAGATTTAGGTCAAGCTCAAGATTGGTGAGAGAAAAAAGTCTGTAAAGTATTACATTAAATAATGTGTGATGCTGATTAAGATGGTGCCTTGTTCTTCTGAAGTAGATTGACCTTGGAGTTTTGGACCTAAGATATTTAAACTTATGTTTGCAGCATGTGTGTTGTTATTGTTATTATATTATTATTATTATTATTATTATTAATCTTATATATGTTATGTAATTACTGTATTATAGTCCCTGTTAGTAAATAAAAAAAAAAAAAAGTTTATAATTTGTAGCACGACTTGGCCAAGGCTTACTATACACGACGTTCTAAATGCGTAACTGAACACTTTACCGGATCTGTTGCTCTGTACGATAATCATCGCAGTTGGTTTTTAATTGAACTGAGACCTAACAAGGTTTGACCTGTTGTTGCAGGAATCCTCGTCTACCGTGCCCATAAGATCATTGAGTCATGTCAGGAGGCCTTTATCTTGAGGCTGTACCGACAAAAGAACAAAACCGGCTTCATCAAAGCTTTCACAGACAAGGCCACTGCTTTTTCTACTGGCTTCTGTCAAGTCGAGCGAGTTATGAGGAATCTCTTTGTGAAGAAGCTTTTTCTCTGGCCTAGGTATGAACACATTGATAAAACAACTACTGTAGACATGGTTGCGTTTATTTACATGTCCTAAGCTCTGCGCTGTCTGATGTATAGTTGCCTATCGTGGATAATTACAGGTTCCAAGCCTCAGTGAACAGTGTACTGGACAGACACAAGCCTGATGTGGTAGAGCTGCATGTGCATTTGACTCCAGCGATGAGGGCCATCCAGAGCTCCATTCTGGACATCATGAACGCCTGTTTGAAGGAGCTCAAGCGATACAACCCGACTCTGGAGGCAGAAGACCTCTCGCTGGAGAATACACTGGGCAGTGCCTTTGAGAAAGTGAGAGAACGCTATATATTTAAGTTAATGACTATGTTCTTACTAACTTAGTAAGAATGAATTGATGTCAGTTTGATCCAACTGACACACAACATTTACTCCGTTATCTGATTCTCTGTTTGTAAGCTATAGCTTTTTCCCCCCACAAGAGTATTGTTGCATTTTTGAATGGTTCCGAATAATATAATCTTTCTAAAGATTTGTGTTATTGTATAAACTAAATAACAAGCCAGCTGGGACTAACCTAATCGTTTTAGTTTTTTATACACTAACAGGTTAAAAAAAGAATAATCAGAAACTGGGACATTCTGCAATGTATTAATCCAGGAAATGATGATAAATAGTAGAATCCTGTCACATTATAGTATAAAGCGCAAGTACGCTGAAATAATCTTCTCTTATAAAACATCATAATGACCTAACAGACAATCCAGTAAGATGAAATAAAGATAAATATGTGTGTGAATTGAAAAGAAATAAACATGTATGTGGCGATGCCTTGAGTTTGTCTGTTACTAACGCATTAATAATAAAATTTTGTATTGTGATCTCTGTATTTTTAGACCGTTCGCCATTACCTTGATCCCTTATGGCATCAGCTGGGCGCTAAGACTAAATCTCTAGTGCAGGACCTGAAGATCTTGCGAACTCTGTTGCTCTACCTCACTCAGTACGACTGCGTCACTTTCCTCAACCTGCTGGAGTCCCTGCGTTCCAGTCAGAAAAACTTTGGCAGCAATTCAGGTAAGATTAACTGTCTCGCTGTGGTGCAGCAGACTATTCAGTCGATAACAGCAGGAAAGGAGTGCAAAGTGTTGGTTTTTTCCCATCTCGCCAGGGTGGCTCTTCCTGGACTCCAGCACTTCCATGTTTATGAACGCCCGAAGCCGCGTGTATCGCGTTCCCGAGTCAAAAAAGAAACTCAAAGTCAGCGAAGCGGAAGAAAAACCAAGTGACTCCGGTACGTACATTTCTGCCTTCACATGGTGAAATGTTCACATTTTTCTGTTATGGATTTCTGAGAGCTACAGGTTTTCCTGCACTTAGAGATGTTTTCTTTCGCATATATCAGAGCATAAGTGACGTTCAAGCATTTTAAACTCCGAAACAAAAAGGGAGAAAATCACATTTCATACCAAATTCTGACTACAGTGTGTGTGATTATCACAGCTTGATCAAAGCATGACATTTATTGCGTGGAAACATAAACTTCTCTTCAAGGTGTTAAATATCTTCAGGTGGAGTGAATGCGTTTACCGCTGTTATTGTTTAACCTGTACATTATAGACCAAGGCAAGGTTAAAAATGCAAAAAAAGCAGCACCACATTGCTTTGGGGAAATATATCTAAGCTTTCCTGAAGTGAAAGTGTCGATGTAAGGTATATGCAAAAAAAACATTTTGGGCAAAATGTGATTTTATTTTTCCCACTATTTTTGGCTCTTTGCTACAATTTAGCCACAGTGACATCCAAGGGGGGGCGGCATGGTGGTGCAGTGGTTAGCACTGTCGCCTCACAGCAAGAAGGTCCTGGGTTCGATCCCAGGGTCACCCAGGCCTTTCTGTGTGGAGTTTGCATTCTCTCCCCGTGCATGCGTGGGTTTCCTCCGGGTGCTCCGGTTTCCTCCCACAGTGCAAAGACATGCAGATTAGGTCAA
>JAQQZR010000006.1:7639879-7663109 GCA_030068235.1 Notoglanidium macrostoma | reverse complement strand
CACCCTGGGTGACCCGGGGATCGAACCCAGGACCTTCTTGCTGTGAGGCGACAGTGCTAACCACTGCACCACCGTGTCGCCCCTTTTATTATTTATAAACACTATATATTAACAATGTGTGTTTAGCAAAGATGTTCATTTTCTTTCGGAGATGGAGCACCGGAGCTGCTCGTGAGATTTCGATCAGCTTGCACGTCCGTCCTTTCCCGATTAAACGCACAGTGCGGGTTCTCTCACCCGCAGCCGATCACAGACGCATAACACGTATTTTATACTTTTTTTTTTGCACATACTGGCCACCACTAACCTGCAGTGCTAAAAGCTGCCGTGCGAAGGTGGCTCAGTTCACCCAAATCCGAACAACGCGAACGTGCATGTTGTGTGAGCATTAAAAGCTCGCAACAATTTGCACACAAGTTCTATCTAAACCATTTAGCTTGTGCTGGGCCTCTTTGTTACTTTCTCTTTGATGAACACATGGTAGTTGTTCCTTGTGTTTCTTGCGGAACAGCAAAAAAAAAAAAAAAAAAAAAAAGGGTTTGCCATCTGGACTTGGTCTGTTCCGATTATTCAGAGCAATTTTGATATTAGCAAGGTGATTAGTCATGCCTCATATTTGCCTGCCTTCTGCGCAGGGCCGCGCTCGTCCTGGCACCGAGCCCACGCGAGGCTGTGGTGGCGTTCCAGCCTGGGTTTGACGGAATGACGCTGTCAGTGGTCGCTCTGCTTTCCAACCTTTTTATACTCTCGAGCTAATCTTGTGGAGTGCATTTGGTTAGCTGCGAAACAGGAAGTGAGAACTGAAGCCGTGCCCTGTGTGTAGGCATTAGCGGAAGTGTATTTCCTGGGATTTATTACTACAAGGAAACAGAATAATACAGAATTTCAGACTTGCTCGCAGATTACGCGGAACCTTGATGCTTGATCAAATTTTCATCTAATGTTTCATAGCCTTGAGATTGAGCCAGTAAATGAAGCCGGCCTGTGAACTCGATCCTGCCGCAGGCCGTGCCGTCTCCTCAGGATGAGCCGCTGGTTCAAGTATGCAGCACTACAAATGTACAGTGCTCTCTTTTTTTTTTTTTTTTTTTTTTTTTTTTTTTTAAATAGAGGATTTCAGCCAATCAGATCCTGAGCTGAGCTCGAGCACTCCATACTGTCATCATTACCAGAAAGCCTGTTATCATGGAGGTGCTACCTTGTAAACTGCTTGCAGTCTGTTCATGACCTTCTCACGTTGTTCACGCACATTCCAGTGCGAGGGACTCACAGCTTCATGCATGCATCCATTTCACATAACCTTCAAGAGCGTCCAGAGCCGTCTCCAAATGCTCTTTGTTTTGTCTTCCGCAGCTTATGGCAATTAATTGGAAGCCGATGGATGGATATTGTCATTTTCTAGGAGGAACTTTTATTTTCCAGCATGGTGAAAGTGTAATGTTGTGTTTTTTTTCTTTGAGGTGCCGTCGTTGCCTAATAGCTCCAGTCCTGGGTTTGATCCCGAGCTCAGGTGTCTGGCTGTTGGTGTTTGTGTGCGATGTTCTCCTCACGGTGTCCCACTCACGGTGTGCACTTACTGAAGATGAATGAATGAATAATCAGTGATTCGGGGGAAACTGCGTAGTTGAGCCGAATATAAAACATGAAAAACTTGACCTGCTTAAAAAAAAAAAAAAAGAAAAAAAAGACAAAGCATTTGCTCTGAAGATCTACTTTGTTGTAAGAGACTCCTGGCTTGTTCAGCAGTGATTACGCGAGCTAGCGTATGATGTATTTGTTATGCAGCAGTGAATGTGCTTATAGCAACTCGGTGCTGAATAACTGAAGATTAAATCATGATGCACAATCACGTCACGCATCAACACAACAACACAAAAAGCCCCAAACAAGACTCAAAGACAGGATTTAGTCCTGTGTAACAGCGCACTGCAAGGACAACCGATACAGCAAGACCTGTATAGCCGTTCAAATGTAAGGGATTTGGAGAATTAATGAGATGATAAGCCACAAATCCATCATAAGACCGCCACTAAGAAGCAGGTTATACGCACAGATCTTACGGCAGTCACCCCACACACCTGTTCCGCCTTAATAACCGAGTCCTAGAGTCGGGAGATTTTGTTGGAGGAACGTGACGTTTATTTTACAACACTGATGCACTGATGAGAAAAGTGATGCCGTGTGTACCATAATGCCAGCTTTCAGCGAACGCTCTGCTGTGTCTTTCTCGCATTCTTCAGGTTGTTATTAATGACGGATTCCAGGCCGCCAGTGTGAGGCGTCTGGAGCTCGCAGCAAATCGCTAAGCTGCTTAGAAACCTAGCAGCGCGGCGACTGTGACGCTAAGAGAAACAGCACGAGCACAAAACGGTCCAGTGATTCCTGACTTGACAAGTCTGATGGGAAAATGACCAGAATGTTGGAGCTGACCGATGGCGACGGAGGACACACAGTCAGTGATGATTTTGGTATACGTTAAGCGAAGCTGGCTGGTTGGAAACTCAAACTCCAAACGAATGCAGAGTATTCCTTCAGTGTTCCCTTCAAAGACATGGCTTAGGAACACATGCGTGCGCGTGCTGATGGTACGCCTCTGAAGCCTTGGAGCAGCCTCTGACGTCAAAACCTTTCTTTGCCAAATTTTGACTTAAAAGTCACTGACGTCACTTGTAAACATGTCGGCGCTGCTTTGTGTAGTTTTGCATGTGCTTTGGGCAGCGGCATCTGAAATCGGCACCTGAAGATGGCGACGCTGTCAGAGTCCCAGTGGTAGTCTGTCTTTGCAGACAGATGGCTCGCGCTGGCTCGGAGCAGCACAGGCTGTACTCGCCACTGCTGTTGATCCCAGGCATTAACAGCTCAACTTCCTCGCTTCAGTACTGCACCAGAATGTGGAGGGGGAAATAAACCATACAGAGACGTTCCATATGCTCACAGACCACAGCAATGCAGGTGACGAGCTGACGCCCGAGTGAAAAAAGATGCAATCTCGATGTAAGGATTATGGTGTAGGAGGCGCCGAGGCTTAGGCTTTTCATCACGCGAGCCTAGCTCTCTGCCAGACGTCGATCCACTTCTGTGGAGGAGAAGCGCAAAACGTTTTCCCCAAACGGAGACTCTTGCCGCAGCGTACTGCTCTACTTGTGCCATCTCAGTTTTTTTTCCCCCACAACTGTGAGCATATTGAGAAGCAGCAGCTTTGCTTGTTTTCATAAATGAATATGTGATCTAGTCAACATTACCGCACAGCACTGCTCGTAGGTTACGGTCCAAACAGTAACGGTATCCAAACAGTATTTGAAGTCTATGAAAAAGCATCATTTGTGCATGGCGTGTTTCAGTCAGGAGAATTTATTATAGTATGTAAAGTAAAGCTAAGGGTGGAGTTGGGTAGGAGCAGGTTTCTTCCTGCATTCTTGCTTTATTCTTGATTCCTCTTTTAGTTGTTTCACGCAGCAATTCATCAAGCCGAGCTGGAATTTCAAGCATTTTTTAAAGGCATCCATTACCCCATAACGTAGTAACGGTACTTTTTGTGTTTTCCTTTGCTTCTTTTGTGATATATGCACAACGCTTTTAACTTCACTCTGTTAGAAACGTGCAGTCTCTGAACGCTCTGCTTGTGTCATGTCCTTGTGTAACTTGTATGCTTGTGTAACTACCCGTGACACCGATATCTTGAATGAATCTGTTAAGTATTTTAATATCACTCGGCATTCTTCCTGACGTAGGTCACACAACCAGACATGCGCACCATGTCACTGATGCCGAGGCCGTGCAGGATATGAGACATTTGCAAGTCAATTTGTCGCAGCCATTTCACTGGAAGTGTCATGACCAGGAGGTAACTACAAGTCCTCCATCAGACAGAAGTAATGCAAACAGAAGCATGTCAGCACAGAGGGTGAAGGAATGTTCTATTTATACATAGCGTATATTTGCTAACCTGAGATGTTCCAGGTCAGTATTTCAGTATTGTGTGTCTGATATTTGACCAGAATTTAAGGCTCTTGCATTCACTAAAAATGAGAATTGACTGATGAATTGTATTTAAAGTCTGTCCCAGTGATGAATTAATTTGTGCTTCTGGCTTTTTATCCATGAATTAAATACTTAATAAAATCTTGAACATTTATGTTTTCCAGTCGCATTGCCTGTGACTGGGTGTGATTTCATATTCTTGATTTGAATTGGATCGAATCCTTTTTCTTTTTGATTGGATTAAATAAGCCAGTTTATTTTGCTGTTCACTCACATTATTAAGGCAGATGAAGAGCTTTTCTTCGCTATTTTCTGCAGTCATTTCCCTTGCAGCTACTATGGCAAAGGGAAGAGAGTGAGTAAGATGTCGGTAATGAAATATATTGCAGGTTTCAGGGCTTTGAGAGCAATATTTCTCATTTACGGATCACTGACTAGCGTGGCTGGGTGAGATAGATTCTATAATATGGATGTTATGTTACAGTACACTTTTCTAAGATATCATGATACCATTTTTTTTTACATTCTTTTTGTTAAATAACTACAAACTGGGCTTCTGAGTAGAGCCTCAGAAGAGGGTTTGCCCTGTCATTTGGAGATCATGGGTTCGAATCCCGATGATGCGGGAGACCAACAGAATTGCAAAATTGGCCGTACTCTCAGGGAGGGAGTGGTGGCATACAGTCTGTCATTTATCAGTCACAGCGATATAACCAATCATGGCCCGCTGTGAGCTCATGCATGCAGACGTGGGCGTCACTGCCTTGTTTTCATTGCGTGGGAATTGACCATGGTAACCATGATTTTAACAAAGTGTACAAAAGGCTGAAAAAAGTTCAATTGTTTTTCTTTTTTCAATGTTAAAAATTTTTTACGTATGACATATTAGATTTTTATGACAAATATGGCAATTTTAAATCTAAAGCAAATGTATTTTTGTAAACGTAAATAAAGTATAGCACTAAATAAAAGATAAAAAACTGATTTATTTATGCTGGGAAATTGGTAGCAACGCTATATGACATTTTTGCCCTATCCCCCCCAGCCTGCTGTCTACTGGATATAGCTAAGTGCCTACACGTACTAACAGTGACCTTCAAGCACTTATTACTTTTAATTTGGAGTAAGTGTAACCACTGTTAATGATCTGAAAGCTTAGGGCTGGGTAAGTGTAGGTGAGAAACAGGAAAGACAGATTGGTCATTAACCACAGGGACTGAATGCGAGTTATTTCTGTTGGGTATGACTTCACTCTTTTTTTTTTTTTCCTTTTTTTTTTCCTTCCACCTTGGTTTCAGGTCAGGACGCTTTCCTTTCTGCTGCTGATGTAAGCTTTAACCAGCTCCGGTAATGCTCTTGTTATCTTGATTAGATCAATGACCATAATGATTTAGTGAATGTGTGGTTTTAAGAGTGCTTCTAATGACTGATTTGCTTGCAAACCCAGCTGGCATTCCGGTTTATTACCAGCCGTAAACATCTGGATTTCACTATGCTCTGGGCATTTTAGCTCAGGAAACTTATTCTGGAATTATGTATTCTGAAAATACTCCGTGGTGTTCATTTAACAGGAAAGAATGATCATTTTGAAGGTGAATGATAAGATTGTGAACTAGATTATGACTTGTGTGAAAATGTACCTTTCATTATACTTATCGCATTTTGCTAGACTATTAGTATATAGATAACGCAAGTTTAATTAATACGGAAAAGGAAACAGAAAATGAGTGCATGAAATGATGACAACTTTTGAGTTTTGTAATAGCATCTGGAAGCTTTCTTTGGCTTGGTTCATCATCACTGCTTTAAAGTCATAGGAAAAGATTGGTCTGTATTAATTAATTAGTACTAGGGGTGCATCATGGAAAATTGCAATATCAGCATTCTATTAATTATGCATGTAATGCGGTCGCACAGTTTGAACACTAGAAATCCTGGTTTTTCATATCCCATAGAGTAAACATATATGTTGGTCATGTGACCATGATCTTTCATGGAGAGCCTATGCCATTAATGGGAATTATCTGCACTTGTGAAGTGACTGGGAGCCCTAAAGCTACAGATCACAATGACTAACACATATTATAGGTTGTATGGTTACACAACCATGTTTTAACCATTAAAATGTTCCCTTCAGTAAATTTATACCATCAAACACCACCAGTCCCAGTGCAAGCTGCAGTGCCCGAGAAAGAGGCAGCAGAAGTTGGCCATTTTAGCCGACTTTGGAGCTCTGTTTTTGGTTAAAGTGACACCCCGGGCACTGCTACGGACGTCCATCGATGTTTCAGTCGATTCATTTTCCCTGAGTCAGAGACTTTGTTTATTCAGTCAAATTTTTTTGGTGAATTTATAAATGTATTTATTTATTATAAAGATATGGGAAACCTGTAGTATATTTTGCTTGCAACATTGAACCTTTGTTCATAGACAGAAAAAATGTACTTTGCATTGTTTATGATTCAGAAATAATAATAAAAAAAAAATAGGTATCAGTATCATGAATTGAGTCAAATTGTGGCCAGAATGTATTGTTTCACCCCTGATTAGTAAAATAATAAAAGTAATTAATAAACAAGGGAAGGAGAAACAA
This sequence comes from Notoglanidium macrostoma, assembly GCA_030068235.1. Taxonomy (NCBI): domain Eukaryota; kingdom Metazoa; phylum Chordata; class Actinopteri; order Siluriformes; family Auchenoglanididae; genus Notoglanidium; species Notoglanidium macrostoma. The sequence goes on along the minus strand of JAQQZR010000006.1, from coordinate 7,656,535 downwards.
ACCAAAAACCCAAGATGTGTGTTCCAGCTGCGTCTAAGTTACAATGCTATGAAGGTAGTTTGTATACTAGCCACCTTTCTGTTTTTTGTTTCCATTTTATTAATGCAAGTTATTTTTACTGTTCAAAGTTACTAGTAAAAACTGTTTTATTGATGGCAGAAATTGCCAGTAATAAATCTTGGCTTTTAAATATATTTTAGGGAAAGTAAATAAATAAAATAAAAAATTTTTATTTGAATTTTTAATTTTAACAGTATTTTAGAATACTTTGTTTTTTACTGAGTATATAATTGTAGACAATCCCATCATGACCACTGATATTGCTGATATTATTGCTGGTAATTAAGTGACCGCAGGATTTTATAACTTCATATGATGTAATGTGTTGGAAACTTGCTGAACTGAGGAAAAATGGGGAGAAATTACTCACTGTTAATTTGCAGTGAGAACCATCAGGCCACAATGTTTTTACTGTAATAATCTCTCCATTTGAATGAATGAATGTGGTTAGGGTATTTTGTGTCAGCAAAGGCAATTCTAACATTTTATATTGTGTTACTGTTCTTTGATGAATGAAGGTCTTGTGTGTGTATACCCAGAATATTTTATGTCCAGCTCTTAAACCAGCATGATGTCAGAAACTTGAAGCAGCGATATGTTGACCAGCTCGGCGTTGATTCAATTTTCTGAGGCTTGTACACCAGTAGAAATGCCGTTTTGGTGGTCATGACTCAATGTTTATGGTTCTTCTGTATGAATGAAGTGATATTACAGACTTTACCGCATCCTTTTGCGGATTGGCAAGGCAAATCCAGGAATGAAGGAAACACCAAACCCTCACTTTCCTTCTGCTGCATTGTATAAATTGTATTGGCCTCTGTATAATGGCATGTTGTGTTATTGTCGCTGGTTTGGTTCACACCAGTCCCATTTGTTTGATTTATTGTAGCAGAGCTTGCAGCGACAGCTGATCCTTGAATCTGATCCATGGGTGCACCTGGGACAAGCAGACTTTGCGTCTGGGATACCATTATTTTAGCCTTGTCGGTTAGGTTTCCAGGAACCCAAACATGAGCTTGCTAGCACACTGGAGCATTTATGATTTGTGCATCCATGTGATCTGATATTAACTTTCTCACAATAGGCAAACAGACTCTTAAAGCTTAGCTATGTGAAACATCACAATTGTATTTGGCAACAGACTTTAAAGCAATCTGTGCTTACGTGCAAGCTCTGCATCAGTCATTCAGAAGTTTTACAGGATTACAAACATCATTCTACATCGGATTAGCTTGGAGAATATCAAATCTGATCAATCAGGGCTAATACCAGTCTTAACACCAGCATTCATTATCAGATCCATACACTCCTATTAGTATTACCTTCTTACATCAGGATTTGGTGTAATGCAATTTTGAATGATTTCAGCTGTCTTATTTATTTCCCTTCTCTTTGTTTTCCAGATCCCAGGGTTCTCTGTATTTATCAGAGACAGCAGGGGTTGGCTGTGAGCTTGCCGTTTTGTGTGGATCTCCAGGGAGTCCCTCGACTCCTCCCGGAGGAGACATGAATGCCCAGGGAGAAGCTGGCGCAGGGGGGCTGTTGGCAGCCAGCCCTCAGAGTGAGGCGGTAACCCATGAGATGGAGGAACTGTCCCTGCAGCCCAGCCAGAACCTGCCACCTCTGAACGAGCGCAAGAACGGTAAGTCCATGGTGCACACGTGCAGGCGAGAATGTTCAAATGCATTCTTATTATTGAGCAGCAAATATTGACACACGTTCACGTCATCCATTCAGATACTGATAATCTGGGGGCGATAACTTTTGGAATGATGATGTCAGTTGTCGGTAACAATAATGGGAAGTCTGTTGACAGGAAGTTCAGTCTGGATAATGCTAGACTATAAAGCTACTTGGTAAAAACTCGTTTCAACTTTGGAACTGCGAGATAAAATGGACGTAGTTTATATGTTGCTGAGCTCAGACACTTTACAGAACACGTATTATTAATCCCCATGCCTTTTGGTATTTGCTGTCGGTATTGTGTGCTTGTTTATTTATTGGATAGTTATATACCACAGGTATGATAAATATAGATAATATACAGAACATAAACATAGAACGTGTCATCAACTTGGAGCAGATTTAAACTTTCCTGACAACTATTTGGCATGTATTCCGAACTAAAACTCCTGGCACGCACACAGGAATGCCTCACCATGCGGCAGAGTGGCCAGGTCTAACATTACTTTAGTGCCTCGTTTGGGTTTGCTCTTTTGATTGACATGTGAAAACCTCCAGCACTGTTACATGCACATGGAGTAGTTCGCAGCTCTATGTGGTTGGCTGTTCACACTTCAGCATCAGATTGACGCCGTTGGTCGCTCGCTCTGCTGAGGTCACCGTATCATGGAGGGGACGTGTATTTCTCACATTTCTCCCAGGACACTGCTTATGTCAATCATTTGGCCACAGGCTTGTGCGTTCAGCGCCCTTTCCTTCTTTAGCGTCTTACCGCTTGAGGTAGGTATGCTGTACGCATCAGAAATGAAATACAGGCTCTTCAGACCGAGATATTTCTCCAGATGTTTTTGTTGTCAGACTGAAACCGGGTTTTTGATCAAATAAATGCCAATGCCAGAGAAAATGTTTTCTTTCTCCTGGAAATTTCTCAAATAAAAAGAGAAGCCCAGCTCTCCTCAGAAGGGCATTGCAATCATGGGAGAAGTTGGTAGAGAGCCGATGATGCAGTGGGTGGGAGTGTTCAAGGTGCAGCCCCCGCCTCTCTCGCCCTCATAACGGCGTGTAGAACAGTCAGTCAGTCAGCATGGTCTGCTGTGGAGTATGAGAGAGGATGCAAGCAGTGGATTTGGAAAGACCATTTGGAATGTAAAGCTCTGAGGTTCTTCAGTAAGCCTCAGTGCTCAGGAGTGCTCGCCTGAGGAATCATGGCGTGTCTGGGAGTGGAGTGCCATGCTGCCTGCAGGAACGCCTTCAGCTCAGGTGCTACCCTTCCCTCTGCCTCATTACCAGACGGATAAAAACAAATCAGTTTTATTTTTCACTTTTTTTCGGTTTCTTTTCAGCTGCCTGTCTGGTTTGTTCCTACAGCTGAGATGAGCTCACCGTACAGGATCTGGCTCCGGATGCTATTTAGTATCTGCAGCATTAGAAAGACTATTAGAAAAATTCCTGCTCCGTGGTTACTTGGAATATGGGTTATTGTGTTTATGGATATTTTTCCCCCAGCAGAGAAACAAACCGAGTCAGCTGCTTAAATCCATACAACTGAGTCACTGGGAGAGCAGCATCACTCAACCCTTGTTTACTAAGACGTAATGCTCTACAATTATTCTGTGTGTTTGGCATCACCAAGGGGCAGCAATAACTTTAGCTCTTGTGCTCAGTATGTGTAATACAAACCCCTCTTTTGCAATTGTTTTGCCATGTATTGTAAGTAATTGTGAAATATGGAGCACAAGGCATGTGTAGCAACTCTTCCAGGATAACACAGATGTTCTTCAAGATAGCCTGAACCTTAGTTTTAGATCATGATAAGGGTCTGTATGTGTTTATCAATGTGAACAGGTCAGCAGTGTGAGGTAATCCTTACTGGAGAATGTAGCATGAGCGATCGTTCTGTGGCACATGGCATTTCAAAACAACACCGGTCATTTTTGTTTCTCTTTAATATGCTTGTATGTTGTTTATTCTTTAATATGTGGTGTATTTACTGTGTAGTAATGTAGTAATAATTGTGTTTTAAAAAATGCCTAAAATAGTCAGCAAATGTTATAATCATGTTGGTTTGTTTCCAATTAACACTGTAGATTGTACTTTTTATTTTCTTGTATATGCTGTACTTGGTGAAAAATGGCTACAGGAAGAATGTACAGCTTTTTAAATGGTGCACTTATACAGTGTTTGGAAAAAGGAGGGAAGTGTGTTTGGATTTGTTTTGTGTGTGTGTGTAGACCATGTATTTATAACCTTATGGGGCAAATGTCCTCACAGGGTAGACAGATCTGACAATTTTGGCCTTGTGGGGACATTTGGATGGTTCTCATAAGGAAGGTGGTTTTTTTTTTTCTTTTGTTTTGTTCTTAAACAAAAATAAGAAAAAGTAAAAGAGCCAAAAATTTCCTTTTTATTCCTGCGGTTAGGATTAGGTTCAGGTATAGCGTTAATTAGCTAAATTAATCACTATGTCAATGGAAGGTCCTCAAAAGGATAGGAATACCAAGGTGTGTGTGTTTGTGCGCACTGTGATAAACAGCATCCAGATTGAATGTACGATATCCCGTCCTATCTGGTGTGTGTTGTGTTATGTAGTCACGTGACGAGAGTGACCCTGTTGTTGTTTCTTGCAGTCCTTCAGTTGCGGCTGCAGCAGCGACGCACTCGGGAGCAGCTCGTTGACCAGGGCATCATGCCACGTGAGTACCACCTGTACCATTTATCCATGCAGCTTAACTACACCTCATACCGGAAAATGTGCTGGTGTGCTTCAGTAGATTATGTAAGATTTATTCGTTGTTAAACGCTCACCTCTGTTTTTTTTTAAAAAGGAAGGATTGATTGATTATCGAACAGGGAGTTTTTGAAATGAGAATTAATGTGCTATTGTTTCTTTTATCTTCAGTCCTTTTCTTATACGCGCCTGAATTTTTCCCCATCGAGCGTTATCATATTATGGCTGAACTTGACATGCGCTATTTTAAAAGAAAGCTCATTGCAGGGCTTACTCCACTGTTACTCCTAACTATTCGCGGGGCCACTCTGTCCGAAGTCTGCAAAAGCACTAAAACACACCCTTTTCTGCTCTGACTCTTCTGTGGCCTAATGCTCAGCTTTTAGATTGACAGGATTCCACTTAATCTCAAGTTTCCAGAGATAAAGATATGTCTGTTTGTCCTGAGGGTGGTTTTACTGCGAGAGAGCATGCAGTTTGTACAGCTGTAACATGCACCATGTGTTTGAAGTGTGTGTGGAAAAGCTGACCGGCTCCGTCTTCTACTGTTTGCAGCTCTGAAGAGCCCAGCGGCGTTCCATGAACAGATCCGCAGTCTGGAGAGAGCCAGGGTAAGCGCAGGGCATTATTCATGATTATTAGTCCTCTAGTCTCCAACCCCCAAAATCAGGATCTTGATCACTCCATGAGCAAAGAGGCATCTAGATCTTTTTGCCTGATGTGATTCATCTGGACCACTCAGAAGTTTAAATGGCCCGAGCTTCCGTTTGAAAATTATACAGATCTGTTCTTTGTCGTTGTTAAACAATGAGCTGGAGATATTTCCTCAACTTCACTTAATTTCTCTACAGACAGAGAATTTCTTAAAGCACAAGATTCGGAGTCGTCCAGAAAGGGCTGAGCTGGTCCGCATGCACATCTTGCAAGGTAGGCCCTCATTCACACTGCGTGCTTACTGTGAGAACCGAGTATGATGAGGCCCATCGAGGTTTTGGTGGCTGTTGATGGCCATATTTTTGGTTTGTGTGTTTAATTTCCGTGCTTATGTTGATTTGGCAGAGACAGTGGCAGAGCCATCGCTGCAGGCTACGCAGCTGAAGCTGAAGAGAGCTCGACTCGCTGATGATCTTAATGAGAAGATTGCGCAGCGGCCTGGCCCCATGGAGTTGGTGGAGAAAAACATCCTGCCTGTGGCATCAAGTGTCAAAGAGGCGATCATCGGTAAGTGAATGGACTACAAGTTTCAATAAGACTAACAGTAAAATTTGCATACATCTAGGCTGCATTTTTATTATATGTTGTGTAAGGAATGATTCGATACCATTTTTATATCAAAGTATGAGTACATGTTTTTTTGGTACTTGGTTGATACAGATACTGAAATGAGTAATCTGCTTAGTGTTACTCAATCAGGGGTGTCGCCGAACATTTTATTAGCTCTGTTCATGTTTCCCCACTTTACATACTAGCCAAAAAAAAGTGTGTGTGTGTCTCTTAGGCTCATTGTGTATAAAGTTAGCTAGCTTCATTCCTTGGATTGAGTAGGGTTGCAGTGGAGAAGAGCAGATTTCGTTTCACTTTAGAACACATTTCTGTACAACCGTATGTAAAGTGCATTTCTGTTTGCATTGCATCGAAATCCCTGGCCGATGATGATTATGAGCAACCCGCTGAACAAAAACTGCTAGTTACTGACCTAGTGTTGTCTATAGACACTTTTTTTTCTAATATAGGTAACTTTTGTTGCAGTTTTGGCTGCTGTGGTGTGCTGCTGTGTGAACTCCTCATGCTTAGTTTTAGGTTTAAAACATTTTATCAGGTTACTTGTGTTGCTAGTTTTTCACACCACAGGTATTTGCTTTGATCATTAATTTTGAAAGATGTCTAGATCACAGCCATCACCGCCAGTTCATATTCTGTTCATTAGCGGAATAATGTTCTCGAGACTTATGTCACTTAATATTACGTGGTGTTAGATGTGTGTAATGGAACATTTTTATGAGTGCAAGTAAATTAGCAAGGTATCAGGCCAATACCCAATACCAGCCGAGGTATCAATGCATCCCTAATATTATGTATAGATTTTGTATAATCAGAAGTGATTATACAGGTGCAAGTTAATATGCTCCTGTCTGTTGGTGTTGACTTTCCAGATGGCCAGATGCATTACCCTAAAACCCAGGAGTTTGATGAGGACAGCGGTGATGCGTTCTCTCCAGAGCAGCCCGGCAGTCAGGAGTCACATGGATCCGTACCTTCACCTGGGGAGTTGAAGGCCATGGAGACCTCCTCACCAGTACCGAATAATTTAATACTGGTGATTCTTAATTCTTGCTATGACTGAAATATAGGCTAATTTTTTTGTGTCCATCAGAATGTGAATTTGATAAAGCGTCCCTTTGTCTCCTCGCCGCAGCACTGCCCTCCCGTCGCACAGGTCACAGGAGATTTTCTTAAGCCTTATTCCACCAGTGAGCAGGCGGTCAGCTCACCAGTTCTACAGCCTCAACCAGTCACTACACCTCCCTCCAAATCTGTGCCTCCTCTCATCAAGGTCAGTCAGTCCTCAACTGACCATGAACATTAGATGTAGAAGGGAAAAGTCTTAATTTTTTATTTAAAGTTCATTTTTTTAAACAACTCAAGTGAATGTTTTTCTTTTACTCTTCATTTTGTAGCAAAGTCAGCCTAAGACTGCTAGTGACAAGAGTCGTAGTAAGAAAAACAAAGAGGCCAAACCACGAGTGAAAAAGCTTAAGTATCATCAGTACATTCCGCCAGATCAGAAACAAGAGCCCAGTGAAGCCCCGATGGATTCGGCTTATGCCCGCTTACTTCAGCAGCAGCAACTCTTCTTGCAGCTGCAGATCCTCAGTCAGCAACAACAACAGCACTACAACTACCAGACCATCCTGCCGGCTCCCCTCAAGTAAGTTTGACTCTCATTACTCTCATTTTATCCTCTCTCTCTCTATTTATACTGTACTCACTAGTTCTTTCTAATACATGTGCACTGTACTTAATACTCATGTGCGCTGTACAGCATCTGCTGACTGTCTCTATCAGATCTTAATTTAATAAAGGTCACCTTTTGTCTTTAAAGCTTTCATTCGTGCTATTCGAGTGTTATTTGTCAACAAGTGGGTTTGTGTGCGCACATATAAATGCATCTGTGGCTGGAAAATGTCTTGGAACACTGATATTGTTGTTGCCAGTGGCCCTCAGGCCCATTACCTAGTTTCCAATAACAAGTCCGTTGATCTTCATTAATGGCAGGAAGTAAATGAGATTTTTCCTTAGCTTCCTTTTCCATCTCTATCTGAACATGTACAAGATTTATTTAACCTGAGCTGTTGTGTTTTATCCTGCCTGATGTGCATTGTTCACAACAAAGTTTGTTTATAGTAAGAGAGGAGGACAGAGGAAATTGTTTCCGCCATGCTGTTAACAGATTTCCTTTTCCTGCTTCTCCCCACCTCCACCCCACTTCCTGTGTAGGCCTGTGATTGAGGGGCAGAACAGTAGTGCGACTGTTGCCATTAACAGTGCCCAAAGTCTTCCTGCCTCCATTGTGGTGTCTCTGCCTCCACCTGCACCAGCGCGCCCAAATAACACCCTGTCAAACCGCAGAGCTGGCACACTGCCAGCCAACCTGGAGGAGATGAAGGTGATGACCTCAGGGGGCTTTGTGTTGCCTAAATAGTGTTTAGGATCATGATTAATCTCTAGCCTCAGGTATTATGAATGATGAGAATATAAATAATGATAATGAGTATATGATAAGTCTAATGGTCTGTATCAGAGGATATTTTCCTGCATCCAACACACCTAATTCAACTAATCAGCTAAATAACAGCCCTGAGTTAAAGAGGGTACAGGTGGAGCAGAGTAAACGTTATATGACTATAACACTATAAGACTATGTGAAAGATGTTTGTGAAAATTATTCAAGAATTAGATATCTTATTGCCTGGTCATTTTTTTCACCTATCTGATGTTCTTTCCTTTAGGTGGCTGAACTAAAAATGGAATTAAAGCTGCGTGGGTTGCCTGTGTCTGGAACTAAAACAGACCTGATTGAGCGGTTAAAGCCTTACCAAGAGAGTTCTATTTCCATTCCCAGCACCAGTATCAACACACAGACCTCCAGCACATCCATGGACGTCTCCGGCACCGTCACATGCCTGTCACCGGCAAAGCAGCCCCATGAGACCCAGAGCTCCACTCCACCTGTATCCCCTATATCCTCAGAAGTGCATAATAGAGAGGTCGCTATGGAGGGTCAGCCAGAGACCCACTGCCAAAGCAGCGGTGGTAGTGGCCAGCCAACAGCCATTCCTCAGGAACAGGACAGGAGGCTGCACGAGAAAGAGCGTCAGATTGAGGAGCTGCTAAGGAAGCTGGAACAGGAACAGAAGCTGGTGGAGAAACTGAAGATGCAGCTGGAGGTGGAGAAGAGGAGTGCACAGAACTCTGTCTCCACAGAAAATAACAACAGCATCAGTCAAGCTGCTTCACTGGTCACAGTAAAAGCCGAGAGCCCAGTTATGCCGAATTGCACACTGACCTCACATAGCACTCCATCAGTAGTGAAGCTGGAGAAAAGCCATGCTGCCCCATTGACAGCCACCCCTTTACCACAGTTCTTCATCAGTCACCAGGGCATGTCGCAGGTCATCGGGCAGCCCCAGACCCTGCTCACCACTCAGCACACGGGTACCCAGATCCTGCTGCCCGTTTCTCTGCCCAACAACACCACTACAATCCAGCTCACTAATACTAATGTCAAACTACAGGTACTCTAATGATTAAACAAGCTTTTGGTGTGCATACCTTACCAGATCTACATGAAAGTGGAAAAAACACCTGTGTTAAAGCTGTTGTACTGTTTATGTTTATGGTGTGTTTATAATATCTGTGTTCTGTTTGACAGCCAGTCCTCCAAGCAGCTGTCTCTCCTCAAGGCCAAGGACTGATCCAGACCACTCAGCTGCATCCTGCCAAAGCAGAAAGCCTCTCACCACAGCCCATCAATCACAACAATATAGTGCAGGTGACTCTTTATTTAGGCAGACAGTGTAAATTCCTCATGTTGGTTACTTAATCAGCGTGACAGGTCATTACTGCTTCTTCGATATAGTGGTGGGAGGTATTCCTGTTAAATGGGAACTGGTGGAAATTAGTTTGCAGAGAGCGTGTCAACCCACGTTTTTTTTTTTTTTTTTTCTGCATTAAGGGTTATGGTAAGGATTACTGAAGGATTGTGTGGTTTGTATCATCTAAAAGAATTTACAGAATTTACATGTGGTGACTGACAGCCGTGCAGCACAGAAGCACCACAGCAACCGTGATCCGTCTTCAGGGCAAAACGATCAAGCATAAATTAACCATCACATTCAGCTGTCGTATGGTAAAAGAGGGTTGGCTGTGGGCCTTATATCCACAGCCAACAAAATAAAGCTTAAGAGCGGGCCAAAAAATTTTTGAATTGCTGTTGGACTGGTTGGCATTGCATCATCGTTTGTGTTACATGACCGTAACAAACAATTCAGAAGTGTTCTTGTTTAATAGCCACATGCCACTAGTCACCAATACCTAGTTCTGATTTCCCTCTTCAGTAGAGTAGACTGTAATTTTTAATAATGATTAACCAAGTGGAAAGGAAAGTAGATCAGTGTCAGAGCTATAGGGCTATAGGAAAGGGGAATAATCCATCAGTAAGATGGCAGAGAGTGGTCTTATTCCACACACTGCTTGGTATCTGGTGTAGCTGTGCTAGGGTTACCCGAGTAATATCAGAAGATCACTGGTGCCAGGCGAACACTGCACGAGCCTGCCTGTGGTCCTGGCCTCAGTTTGTTTATCAGCCTTGTATGTAACTAGAGCTCCAGAAAAGAAAGAAGCGCTGATAGCGCTTTCACTGACAGCCCTGGCAAAAGGATGCGCTCCATCATCATTTACTACCACATGCCCTTAGAGCTCTCATCACAAAGCATCATCTAATGATCTTCTTCCAACCAGTGGCTCCAATGATCATCTTCCATCTAATCATCTTCCAACTGGGGTCTGTGGTAGCTCAGTGGTTAAGACATTGGACTAGTGATCAGAAGGTCGTGAGTTCAAAGTTGAAAGTGCCAAGCTGCCACCGCCGGGCCCTTGAGCAAGGCCCTTAACCTTCAGTGATCACTTGTATAAAATAAGATGTATGTAAGTCGCTCTGCATAAGGGCGTCTGCCAAATGACGTAAATGTAAATGTAAGTGTAATGATGGCATATTGGTGTGGTTAGCCTGAAGCATATCTGTAACGGCTTAGCAAATGCACTTTGTGTTAATGTATGATAGTTGAGTTCATCGTGGTCTCATGGCTTGCTCTATTTTTCCACAGACCCTGTCTATGTGTAGCACTGGTGGGTCTACTTTTCAGTTTGGTTCCAGTGAGAAGCAGGCAGGTCTGGAGATGCCTCGCTGTTTCCTGAGCAGCTCCCCAGAGAATACACTGTCTGCTCAGACTTCCCCAGTTGCGTCCTCCCTTACCAACGGCCCCCTAAATAAGGTAACGGAAATGCCACTATAAGTGAGTTATGCCAATGCTCAGTGTTTTGTGTCGTGTGTAAGTAGCCGTGTTGTGTCAGTCCCCCTCTCAGGTCTCGCCTGCCTTCATCCTGCCATCTCCAGCATTCAGTCTCACCCCCAAGAGCAGAGAGCCACCTCCCTACGAGGACGCTGTTAAACAGACACGCAGCCTGCAAGCAGCTGCCATCACACAGGTCCCTTGTCACATTTATACGCACCTCTACACAAACACACCTCAGAGTCTATCTGCTGCAGTTACTAACACCAGCACTGTTTCTACTGTGGTTTTATTGTGATTCAGCTTCCGACAGCGACCAGTCAGCAGATGGATGATCTGTTTGATATTCTCATCGAAAGTGGAGGTATGTGCTCTTGGCTTAAAGGAATAGGCCATCATTTGTCAACACAAAATTCATTACTATGTCATTAAATGTGTGATTCCCACAAGCAGGAGTTTTCTGTACTGTGACTAGAACAGAAGACTCCAAAGTAACTTAAAATGGAAGTCTGAGGTCATTGTTATATAGTAATAAATGTGTAACATATGTAACTTTGTGACACACATTCTTTATTACAAATGTTACACTAAATCAATAAAGATTTTTGGATGAGAAAGATATGAGAGAGTGTCCTACCAAAGCTGCCGTTTCAAACACAGGAGCAATGCAGAATTGCATGCCAAAATCGATTATGAATTGGTGATGAGAATTAAGTTACGAGCACATAGTCAGGAGTTAACACATATTACGCACATCGGTATATAACTAGGTATAACTATGCACTTATGTACTGATCATGCAGTTGCGTGGGAGTCACATGGATCCGTACCTTCACACAGAGGACAGTTTACATGACTTTGATTTTTGTTTTAAACCAGTTTTTCAGGAGTTATGAGCAGCATTAAATCCATCACCATTGTCTGACAGTTCGATATAACCGTAATGTCATGCTGAAATGGATGTTTTAGAATGTATGTACATGGCAAAAAAAATTTGAGGCCAATATTAGATACATAAATACAATAGGTGTATTGTAGATGCCAAAAGGACACCTGGCCATCTCCGAAAACTGTTACCACAAAGTTGGAAACACACACTTGTATAGGGTGTCTTTCCTGTCCAACATCAGTTATTGACCTCACTAATGCCCTTGTGGATGAATGGGCACAGATACCCAGATGGTCTCATTTCAGTCTCTGATGGTTGTGATGGTCAGGTGTACATACACTTCTGGTCATATGATGTATGACACCATTAATTAAATAATCAATTCATCCCTGTAAAGTCATGCAGGAGCTCAGAAGCGACACCATCTTAGTCTGATTTCTCAAGGAACACAGTTTATATGGATAAAATGATGAACTGCACATACTTTAACCATAACCATAGCTTGGTGAGCTTATCTTGTAAACTATGGATGCTTTTTTTATAGGACAACACATTTTCTTAACAAAACGTTATTTTATTAATTCAACAACTCAAATGGTGAAGAAAAGGTTTGCTAATTGTATACATGCCTGTGCTTAAATTAAACCCAATATACACAGACATGTTAATTTAGTGAAATGGGGAAGTTGCTAGGCATCTGTAAATATCCTCACTGATTAAAACCTGTGACAGACAACAACTCCAAATAACACTGCATACTATGATGGAAAATGTGTCGGCTCTTGTCTGTGGTTATCACACGTTTGCGTACTGCTAGAGATCAGATTGAAAAGCAGGATGGGAACAAATATTAATATTATGCCAATGGGTTCAATGGTGAGAGCACAGTGTCCAAGTCTTTTTTAGAATTTTAAACTTGTGCTATTTTTAATGCCATTTGCCTCTGCAGAGATCACCCCTTTCAGTCAGCAGGAGCCTTCTGTGCCTAAGCTGATGCCAGTCACCGCCAGCATCACCACTTTACCTGTCAACACTGCCCTGTCTCGGCCGCCTGCTCAGGTGCAGATGGCACCGCCGCCGGCACTGCTGGTGGAGCCCATGCCCAGCCTGGCGTCTCTGGCCTCAGACAACCAGCTGGAAGCGCTGCTGGAGGGCACTCTGGGGTGCGAGACTGAGCCAGAGCACAGGACTCTGGGGCTCCTAGAAGAGCTGCAGAGCCAGCTGCTGGAGCAACCCCACTCCCCCATGGACACATCTGAGTTGAGCTTCAGTGAGCCGCCTGCTCCTTTCTCCTCCTCCTCCTCCTTCAGCCTGCAGGACACGGGCATGGACAGCATGGAGTGGCTGGACCTGACCATGCCAAGGCCCATCGGACCCCTCGACCCACTGGGGATCGGCTCCGATTTCCTTGACACACAGGACCTGCAGCTGCACTGGGACTGACAGCACTGTACACACTCGTTCTCTCTTGTGAGCGTACACACACAAACACACACACTCCTTTTGCAAAAGAGAGATAGGAGGGATTGGTTTATTCATAGCAGTGTGTGACTGCACAGGGTTATGTGCAGGATTATGTCTCTCCTCAAAAAAAAAAAAAAAAAAACTCCCAGATTTACTCAGTAGAAGACGTGAGAGGTTCCCTCTGCTCTTGTGCTGTAGTGCACTGCGGTTTGGGTCATTCATCATTCAGACTAATATCCTAATATGGCGCTACAGGAACAAAAGGCCTTCCATGAGCTACTTCTGGTGCTGGCTTGGTTCTCTTTTCTGTGCCATCTAAAGAGGGAGCATGTCCTTAACAGCATGATTCTATATACTATTTTCTTTATAATCATGTGCCACTGACTCAGTTGTTCTCTGCACAATCTAGAAATACCTTGGTGGCAATTTTAGACAGTTTGAATCAGTACAGAATCCTTTTCCAGACATTTTGACTCTACATTAGATAGTAAGCATTAGTCCGATTAGTGCACTGACATGATTATTCTTTTGGTCCTCAAAAAAAAAAAAAAGAATTACTTCACCCATGAACTCAAGGGTTTAAGGGCACCCTTAACATGGGCAAATCGGTGAGTAAATTTCTGCATCTGTCATGTTAAGTCTGACAACAGTTTCTTAGAAAAGGTTTCTGTTGTGTCAGGCCATTCTTGTGTGCAAGTATTTCTTTTGTATGTATGCGCAGCAGGGTGTGTGTGAAAGTGAGTGTACCAGGCACTTGACGTCATTAAGAACATATGAGGAATGTCACCTGGTGGGCCAGGCCAGTGCTCGAACACCTGCACAGCTTATATGTGCTATTTAGCAAAGCTACAACTATAATGTATAATGGCAAGCGGGATGGTGTACATATTCGTTTGAGGTATGGAACAACCCGCAATAAGACGCAGTGCTCTTTTAATGAGTATGCGGGTGTCGGACACTAGTCCTGGGTGTCGCAGCCCTTCATATAGAGATTTATATTTTCTCTCTTCAGACCACATTCAGCTCATGAAGACCGTGCTAATTAGCTGCGGAGTTGAATCAGGTGTTAAATGCGGTAGGCTAAACTCTTCAGTGCTGTTGCACTCTAGGACAGGAGTGCTTCAGCCCTGCTACAGGAAATGACAGCTGACACTAAGAGCAGTGGGCGTTCACGCAGCCTAAATTTATAACTTATATAGACTTCTTGTTCTTTTTATTTATGCAGGGTTCGGTATATGTAGACTCTTTGTACAACGCTTAGTGCCTCTGATTTCCTTCTTTTTGAGTTTTCAGATGCACCAGGGCCTGCATGAGTGCTTGGGTTATGTAAAGCTTCACACTTTTAAGGCCATTTTACCTGTTTGAGACCGAGGTCCAGGTGACTGCAGATCCTTTTTTTTTTTTAAGCCATTAGTGCTTAAGATATTCATGCTCCATATTTTGCTCTCATGAAGACACTGCATGTTAAACATTTATATCAGCTTTAGTGGCAGTTTAGTAGGAGAGAAAAGGATACGTTCTGGTTTGTTGATTTCCTCTGCAGTAGTGGTTTCACACACCCATTCCTTCACAACCTCACCAATGACCATTTTTAGATCCTGTAAGGCCCTCCGTTTTGTCTGCACTTTTGATGACGTCTGTCCTTTTGTGTGTACCGCGTTTTTGTCTTTGTGTGTGTGTATGTCTGTGTGCGCGTGCGCACGTGTGTGAGATTGGGTGTGCATTGACGTGTCTCTGTTTCACTGTTTGTCAATGTATTACTGTGCCGCCATTCTAATACTGCTCTGCGCACAGTAGAAAGAGCAAAAAAAATACAAAACAAAACAAACATGGCAGCCTAAGTGAAAATATGTATGTGATTTTAAAGAAAAGAAGAAATACCTCGGCAGCATGCAACTACAAGTGATTCTGTGATCTATGTGATTTTAATCGGCGAAACCGCTTCATGAAAACGCTGTACAATGATTTGATTTTTATTCAGTCGCATATCACACTCGCTTCTCAAGCAGTTAGCCGGGTTAATCTCTGAGACCAAACTATTTATTGAGTTGTGTTTATCTAGAGTGGCCTCACGTGTACAGGAATGTTAGCTTATTTTTTGATGTTTTCAGCAGCTTCAAGAGAAATGTTTGTTTTTATTAGTTTTTTTTTCTTTTTCTTTTTTTTTTTTTTTTTTTTTTTTTTAAAACACCTTGTCTGGATCAATGACCCAATGTTAACCTCAGTCAGAGGCAATAAGCGACTGCTGGCGCAACAATGTGTCTGAAGCTAGTAACATTACATTTGATCCAAATTTGCTTTAAATACGTCGGTTTGTGGATTTTGTTTTCAATACAGGCTGTATGGCACTTTTACCTGCAGTGATGAATGTTTCATCCTGATTAAACAATCATTTTGCATCGGAGCACCTTCATAGATACAGGTGGTTTTTTTTTTTTTTTTAGAAGTGTGATTTTTATCAGCCATTTATGTTTGTTAGCTTGGACACATTTGATCAAAGAGGCACATGCCTAAGGCTCCTGCATCATGGCTTCGTACTGTTCACCTCACACATTGACCAAGTTGTGGCCTCTTCAGTCAACAAATGATGCCAAACATGAGTCTTGTCTTCTAGGCTGTAATTGCAGGCTGTAGATCTGGGAATGGATTTAGTTAAGTGTAAGAAGTATCAGTGATAGTGATGCATTAGCATTTTACTGTTGATGGCCTGATTTTCAGTTCACCGATGCCTGATGAGATGTTTAGGGCTGATACTGAAGCATACATTTATGAAATAATTACCAAAGAGGCCAAATATATAACGCATAATGCCATTTAATGCAAGTGGTTTATGAATAGTTTTGGAAATGGATTTAGCGAGTTGACTCAAACTGTAAAGTAGATTAACGCTAAAGAAGTTTGCTTTGAAAAACTTGAAGAGGCTGGCGTTCCAGTCTATCAACTTTGACATAAGAACAGCAAAGCAATAAGTTCATCATCTTTAATTTGATATTATAGTACTGTAATGTATGCAGTATGTGGTAAATCTCAGCACATTGCCTTGCTCTTATTAAGTTACTGTCTGCATTAATGCTTAGTCTGTTTGAGGATACTGAATACTAATACTCGGCACGGATAATAAAATCTCGGCTCTGTGCAGAGCACATGGACTAGGCAGCTGGCCGATCAACACTTTTTTTTTTTTTTTTCCTACGCTTTTTAAGCAGACAAGTGCAGACACCCAGTTTCTTATATATATATATATATATATATATATATAT
>JAQQZR010000006.1:7607720-7639869 GCA_030068235.1 Notoglanidium macrostoma | reverse complement strand
GTGTTCAATCATATCTCAAAACTGCTTCTAAACCTTGTAAAAAAAAAAAAAAAAAATTATATATATATATATATATATATATTTATATATATATTTTTTTTTTTTTTTTTTTTTTTTTTTTTTTTTTTCAATCCAGTGGTCTTGTGGAGCCAACTCATCATTCACTGCTTTTTTGCAATTGCTAGTCGTTTTATTTGACCGTTCGGCTGGTCCCATTTTCTACTGCTGGACTTTATTTTCAAACGTAATACTTTTTATCGACATTGTTAATGTGTAAAGTATCAGTGGTGACTACACTGGGTGATGAACCTGATGACTACCACTTCTCTACATCCTCCAAACGGAGGAGCACTCATCATTGTATGCCATATGTTTTGCACATTGTGTACATATTTGAATGGATGTAATACATATTTTTATACATGTTTAGCGCATCCATGAGCTCTATTTTGTGAATAGTTTTAAAATATATGAGTATACATACACTGTTATGTGTCAATCCACTTTGCTGTATTGTGAACATATTGTTGTAGAGAATGTTTCAGAATCTCTTAAATATACCAGAGGAATGAAATACAACAAGCGTTTCTGTGAGTTTTATTTATTTTTTGTTTGTTGGCTTTTACAACAAATATCTATTTACAAGTTAGAATAAGAGTATATGAAACAGAAAATGCTAATATTCTACAATATTCACATGAACAATTGGTAGAGTTAGGTCTAATATATTTTTTTTTTCTGGATGTGTGGTCATATTTACAGAGACTGACGGAAGGCTTCATACACAATATATTGTTGTGTATTGGCCACTGATTAACCAACTCATTTGCTATCTTATTTGCCTTATTTATTGTAGTCGGTATATCCCGTTTGGGTGAGTACACCAAAGTGACCTTAAAATATGCTCACAGATCTTACACTAGATATAAACAAACTTCCTATTCAAAGAGGAAGTTAGAAGCTTTTTAGTAACAGTACACTGTTTAAGGCACTGATCTGATAAACTAATAGTGTCTAGTTACAACAAAATTAATCTGTAAATAAATTTTTCATTTTGTATTTTTACAATGTAAATTTGTGAATGCCTGAATTTACATCAAACTTATCAATAATACTGAGCTATAATATAAATGATAATGTTTTCTTGATGTTTGGGAATTTAATATTCTGTGACCTCAAATATGCAATGAATAGCAAATCTATAGTAGTCATGCTTCCATTAACCTGATTAATGCGCAAATTGAAATTTGAGAAAATATTTATGCTCCTGTGAAGTTTTTTTCAGACGAATCAATAAAGCAGTATTTCACAAAATTGAAATGGAAACACATTTTTTCGCATTTAAGTCACAGGACATGACACAAAGGCCAAATGGAAACTATCTTTCTGAAAAAGCGTGCCCTGTAAAAGTTATCGCGAGTGAGGAAACTATTGACAGAGGAGAAAACCCAGCTTTAATCTCAAAACATCCCGCAATGGAAACTAGGCTTGTAACAATATATCGTGCACTGATACATCACGATACAAATTTATGACAACTCAAATCAATAGAAATAAAAATTTCTTAGTGTTTCCTTCCTGTAATTGCATTATTTAGACAGCAGCAGGTGCAATAACGTACAATCGCGGAAATACACGTGACGTCACAGTAGGCAGAATTAACAGCACTAATGCTGCGAAAAACAGATCTAAAATGGGAACGAGCTTTTGTGCTCATTAACAAACAGATTCTGCAAGAATTCAGAGTTATCTTTTTACAGAATGCTGAAAGCTAAATAAAAGAGAAGCAAATGGAGGTAATTGTTTTATGTGTATTAACTTTTTAATATTTTAAGGAATATTTAATAGGTTAATATGTTTTACTCCAACCTTTACAAATGTTTGTAAATAATTATTGTTGGTTATTAAGAAAATGAAGCAAAAGTATAGTTTTTATTTAACAAAAGGAATATTTCAGTTGATAAAGACCGGGAGAATAAATGATGCATTTTTGGTAATAATTCATTAATAATAATTATATATTCAAAATAATATTGTGAAAAAATTTAAATCATGAACCCAGTATTGTGAATTGAATTGAATCGTGAATTGGGTGAATCGTTACATGCCTGATGTAAAAACTGACCATTCACACCACGTTTTGTCGAAATCTTAAATTATTGCTTCTATTTTGCACAAAACTGCAATGGAAACCCGGTTAATGTCTAGTGTCAATCTGTACAGTGAAATAAGCTTCAGTGAGGTTATCAGTCCACATTTGTTCAGTGTTCCACATCCTAAGATCATACATCTTTCTTGTAGGCCAGGGTTTTGGGGACAGTCGCAATTCCTGGATAATTCGTGGATGCTTTAGATCCGAGGGACAAACTGGATTTCCGTGTGACAGGAGGGACAAAAGTGGCAGGTGTCTTTAAAGTGGTTCAGGAAGAAGGGCAACAGGCAGCATCCACCCACACAGCTGCAAGCATCGAGTGGCAGGTTAAATATAACTGAACACTACTGTTAACTATGTACACCAGAAAGGAACTTACTTTCACTGTGTTAAAATGGAATCTTAGTGCGCTGTTGAGAAATCTTTGTAAGTGATCAGCTCAGTACGTACTACTTTTATGACTTTTGTTTGATATAATGAAACTTAGTGACTCACCCCAGGAATATGGCGAGATAACAGAGGAGAAAGGATGTTTTGCCCACTTTGTATTGAATCTCAGTGGTAACATGCTGGTGGCAGGTGGGACACTGCACCATGCCTGGTGAGAATGACAGATCCTTCACCTCCACCACCTCTGTGGCAGGAAGTCACTTTTGAGTCTCTGTGTTACTCTCATTTTACAAGTATATGACCTATAAGGTGACTGCAGTACCTGGCTCATGTGTAGTGGGACTCGGCTCTTCATCAGATGGGCTCTGGACTGAAATGTGAAATGCGACATTATTACATCATGTCCAGTTTTGATAATTACACTTTTAAACTTCGGAATGAAGTACACTCTAGAAGTAATTGGATCTTTTTTGTGTGCTTGACGGTTTATGTATTGTATTTTTGGTGCTTTTGTTTCTGGAGGTGTTAAAAGCTTTGGTGACCAATTTGTTGCAGAAAAAACAAACTGTGATAACTTCTGCTCTTAACTGTCTGATAGGCAAATACCAATTGCGATGAAAACACTGACAAGCCTTCCTCTTTTATCTGACCCCACCCTGATGTTGAACCCACAGGGACTTCCCAATTCTCTAACTGATCCTACTTGACTTCTTAAATCCATCAGCATGTCACTTGGAAATCTATCAAAGCTAACCATCTCTAAGAACATAACATTCTTTTAAACTTGTGAGATATAGGAGGCTTCTAGGTCAATAGGATACATGTGTGTTCCCTAGCTAGAAGTCTTTTATAATGCAGCATGGGGTGTGACAGGCATACAGATATATTCACCACCCCTCCTAAAGGACCAAAATGAATATTAATGTAATAAGAAACAATGAATGGATAAAAAAATGCCCCTATTATAAGTGAGATTTAATAAAGGTAAGAAAATTGCAGAATATAACACACAAAGTTTCAGACAAGTCTTTCATCTGCTGTGTAATCACTCAGGACTTTCGTTTCCTGGAAGTCTTGTGTACTCCTGCAGCTATTCCCTGAATGTTTATCTTCAGTGAGCACTTTATACTTCATCAGGGTTCAGTAAGTAGTAGTTCAATTATGCTGTATATTTTATATGATTATTGACTATTGTAAATACATGCAAACTGCAACCTTAAACAGTAGCTCTGGAAACATACCAGTGGCAGCTTCTGTGATGGTGGATTGTTTTTCCTGCGAACACTTTCCGTTTCTCAGCTCCTTCTCTCTCTCTGACATGCTCTGTAGCTCTTTTTCTATTTGCTCCAGCTCACACAGTCCTTGGTCCTCATTCCGCCTGAAGCTTCCTAAAAGTAGATGCTATTATCATGTAGATGTTGTCACAGATGTGCAACATAACCATGTTACTGTAGCCCTGCTCATTTTCATATTTGTTAATCACAAACTTGCCGTTTTATTTCATCTGGAACGTATACAGTAGCATTCATTCATTACTGCTTTATCCTGGTCAGGGTCACATAGGATTCAGAGCCTTTCCTAAGAACACTGGGAGCAAGGCACAAATACACCATAGATGGGCCACAAGTCTGTTGCAGAGCTCCATGCTCACAAGCATTCACACACGTTTTCATACCTAAGGGCAATTTAACATGGTCAATCCACCTACGGGATGCAGAGGTTGAAAAAAAAAACACATACCCAGAGGAAACCCATGCAAACATGGGAAGAACATATGAAACTCCACGCAGATAGTAACCTGAGCTCAGGAAAAGTGGGGACCCAGGACCTATTTGGTGGCAATGCTACTCACTGCCAGCTACAGTATCATTTAGCTGCATCAAGTAAACCAATAAAAATATTCATGACTAAAACACAAGATAAAAGTAAGGCCTATTATGCAAGGGTGGGTCAAATAAAATGATAAAAGTGTAACATAAGTTAGTACTGACTTTGTTTCTCTTTAAACGCTTGAAGGCTTGCATTAAACAAAATGGAGGTTACACAGAAAAATGAAACTTTTTTTGCAATAAAGGAAAATTAAAAAAATGAGAGGTTTTTATTTGACTCACCCTTCTAAGTACATTATGGGATTCAAATATATGTCTTTTCTCATGCAGTTTTGCCTCATCACAGTTTGGTTACCTTCTCGGAAGTTGTTTTTTTTCAGGAACTCCTGCATCTCCAGCAGGAGAGTGCGCCGAATCTGGAGCTGCTGCTTTCTAGTCACGATGTACAACATCTCTGCGGAGTCCATCTCCATCTGGTCCTCTTCATGCACCACAAGTGTCATTATTCCTCACAGTTCACTGCCAAATCAAAACCTGAAATGATCATCCAGTGGCTGATCTGTCACATTTCTGTAAAGTTTATCGCCAAGCCTTGCTGAAGATTCTTTATCACCTGTACAGTACCTTAACTGGGAACTGTCAAACCTGTCCCATTGTTGGCTATTCAGATGATTCCTATGTAGCTCCTTTCCAAGATCAAGCATGTAAATGATTATAGATCAGTTTGGTTTCTCTGTGCATCATTAACTTTCCATTTATTACACCAAACAGCCTGCTTTAAATATTTCACCCACAGGATTTGTTCTTGGCAATCTGTGAAAGCATATTTGCTAAAGCATTCAAATCCAGTTGAAAAATATAAACAGTAGCATTACCAGATGATGGCAAGATGTCCTTGTGTCACTCCAGCTTAAGCCTGTCTATTAACCCAATATCATACCTGTACTATAACCCACCTTACTGCTCATCATTTTAATAACAATTCTTCCCCACTATTTGACGCTGATGGCCTGATGAGATACCTGACTGTTTACTGGATGAAGTCTGTTATTTCCATTTGCCTGAGTTGGCTTCCTGATTTTGTAATATTCCTGTGGATAATAGGTATGAAACGTTGCATGTAGTCACATGTTGGAACACAAATTTCAAGAAATGACACAGTGGTCTATTCAGTTCAGTGTCAACATTTGTTAATGTGTTTGTTGTGTTCTGTGATGGTGCCAGTGTTAGGTGGAGCACCTGTGTCATATTAATTTTACTGTATTTCCATAGTCAAATTATGTACGTGAAATGGGAAAGATGAACAGAGCTACCCAGAAGAGGAGGGGACTGTTATTCTCAAATTTCTGTAGAGAACTTGTGCTTGAAAGATTTTAGCTCAAAAAGCATTTGTACAAGTGCAGATGCAAATCATCCATGACCGATTTTATACTTTTTATATGAGGATTGTTTGAGTGGTTTGCTTGGCTATTCTTATAACTGTTATGTAATTATAGATTACTATTTACATCATTAAAGTTTATTTAGACAGCATGAAATACTCAGAAATCAAGCAAATGTATTTTACTTCTTGACTTGGTGGGGGGGGGGGGGCACAGTTTCAGAGTCTTTCCTAGCCCTGGTCCCTAGAGGTCAGTGTTGTTCAGGGAGGTGAATGTGAGGATGCGGAGAGCAGCACGTGGCCAGGCTGTGCTGGAACACTGCACTCCCACAACCATGAAATATTAACCAGCAAACTAACAACTGTGGGCCCATACCAGCCTCATACACACATACACAGCCTTTTAACTGGATCGTGTAAGTGTGTGGTTTGTGGGACTGCAAGAGATATTTCAGTAATTGAAATAAAATAGCTCTGCAGAAAAATCCATGCTCTGAGCAGCTAAAACAAAGGAAGAGCTGAGCACACTGATAGACCATATTATTCAGCTAGTAAGTTATTCATAAGGCTGGAAAACTGGTCAATAAATGTTTGAGAATATTTTAATTGCCCTGTTGTTATTTTCTTTAAAAAAAAAAACTTGACTAACGTGTAGCATTATTAACTGCAATTCAAAAGCTCTTTCTTTTTTAGCATCAGTTACCAGCTGGCAAAGATGACCAGCTCAGTCTGTGTTTTGGTCAGACTTTAGCAGGAATGTGTATGTGTGTGTGTGAGACAGAGAGAGAGAGAGAAAGCATATGCGTGAATGAAAACATTGAGAGCCACTTCCTGTTGCAGTGGGAGCAGCTGGCTGCTCATTATGAGTAATGGGAGGGGAACGAAATACTTGACGCACACAAGCCAGAAATGTGTCTACCTCTCCCTCGCCTCACTTTATCCCCTTCAATTCTTGCTTTCTCTTTCTAACTACCACTACTGTATAATTAACACCACTTTATGTTAACAAAACATGCTTACAGAAAAGTAGACAGTTCGAATAATTATGAAATCACTTAAAGTGATTCGAGGTTAAACTAAGAAAGCTGTGTAAAAGACCCTTGCGCTGTTTTTAGAGTATCTTTTCTAAAACCTCCCCCTCCTTTGTCTCAGTTTACTGAAGTTCTCTTTTCTCAATAGCAGACACATGTGCCAAACGTGACCCTTGGTGATGATGTCACAGTGGGCGGGTCTTGGGCAGCCTGGGAGACGTGCATTGTCCAATCAGCATCAGCAGATCCTGTGGTACAGTTTGAGGATAATTCAGATGTGGCTGGCTATTGACTGGTGTTCAGCAGTGGAAGTATCCATCCATGTGTGTACTCAAGTGAAAGCAAAAAGTAGCTACTTTTAAATAAATAAACTGTTAAGTAACTTGTGAAATTAGACAAGTTATGTTTTCATGTGAAAAGTATTTTTTTTTTAAAAGTACAATGCCCTTTTGCTTGAAAACGTCGTTTGCAATATTTACCATTAGCTAGATTTTGTTTTGTTGTCTAGCCCAATTATAGGTTAGCTATTGGAACCTACCATTAGCAAAGAAAACAGGCTAACTTAGTTAAATATAGCTAGTTAATGTTAGCAAATTAGTGTTGGAGGATTATCCATATTCCGACACACAAAGATAGCTATAATTCTAACTTCAGTGTGTAATATGACAAGGTCACAGCAGATAAAAAAATGACATGATTCTTTATATTCTTTCTACAGTGATGAACTTGGTTGGATGCTATAAACTGAAATAGTTAGATGCCAGACTGAGCCTGTTCAGGTGAAGTACAGTACACAGTATTTGGCTGGTTGAGAGAAGAGACTGTCATGATTTATACAGAATACTGTAAAGGTCTAAATATGAATATAAGGAGTAAAAAAGTAAGTTTTTTTTTCTTTGAAAGATAATGAAGTAAGTATACAGGTATTCAACTTAATACTTTAGTGATGGAGTACAATTGCTGAAGTATTTTCCACCCCTGGGGTTCAATGTGTGGTATATAATTGTGTTTAGTAAGTTATTAAGAGACAGGAACAGATGTTTTATCTCTAACACATACTGTGCTGTGTGGTGTGTTTACTTTTAATTTGTTAACCTGCTTCACACTCTATTCACCTCTAGCCTGAACTAAAGGAGCCGAAAACCCCCTACACAGAAAAAAGTACCTTTCCTAGTCGCTACACTTACACTCTGAAGAATACGTGCTTTTAATTTACTTTCATTATGCATCTTTCACCTAGAAACATGAATAGTGTATTAAATCTTAAAGGTGCATAACTGGACCTTACCACTTGTGTAAATTTCTTTTTTCTTTTTTTTTAAGTAAAATTTTAAAGGTACACTTCATTAAAATATACATACTGAGCATACATCTGAACTCAAAAAGGTTATGCCAATGGAAGGAGAGTAAGACAAATGTGTATGTGTATGTGTGTGTGTGTGTGTTTGTGGTGTGCAGCTGTGCTGGTTTGTCTGTGACGTCGTAGGATTGTGATTCTGGCTGGCTGTAGCCACTGAAGGGAGGAGTAAGGATTATATTTGGGGAGGGAAGGGAAAGACCAATCAGGCCGATCTACATACAGACAAAAGCAGAGGCTGACATACTGTTTTCTGTCTCACACTCTCAGTCATTACTTCCCGTCATCTTGCCCTGGTTCAGTCTAGCCGCCCCACACTTTCTCATGCTTGACATAGAGCAGACAGACACTGATTACAAACTAATCTTCAGGTATAAACTCCAGTTCTGAAAGGCCAGAGTCCAGTGCAGTTTGGTGATTTGCCTGCCTTAACACACATTTTAAACCCAGAAATGAACTGATGCGTTAAATAAGGTGTACTATAGCAGGGAGGTGCTGGACTCTGGCCCTGTTGGCCCACAGTGGTTCACTACAGTAAACACAGTTGTTCAGTATCTCATCAGTTAATTAACAAGCTTCTCCCAAAATCCCTCTTAGCTAATGAATTTTTTGTTTAATTAATTAATCATAATCAAGTGTGATATTGCTGAGCCTGCAAAACTTTGCTAATTGGCCACCAGTAGATATTAGGTTGTACCTAGCACTATTCATATGTTTTACTATTAGTTGCATGTCCTACTGGTATACTGCATTTCTGAGTCTAGTTGTGTTTATATTTAGCATGACACATCAGAAAATGACACGTGATTTAGCATGACACATCAGAAAATGACACGTGATTTAGCATGACACACCAGAAAATGACACATGGTTTTTAAAGTCTTTTCTTGTTTCATCATAGAATGGACATGTTAAAGTCTTCAAAGGTCAAAATGGGCAATCGCAGCCTTTACCAAAATATGTATGTTAATCAAAAGGCTTACCAGAAATGCACACCTTAATACAGACATTTGCATAACATCTTGATAGATGTTTATTTGAAACTTATGTGTAATATTGACATGATTTAAATTTGTACTTTTATAATTTAATGCCTTATTTTTTTGGTAATGACTTGTATACATGTAAACCACAGAGCTGTTGAAAGTGTTGTAATTTAACCAAGAAACGTGTAAAACTGCTGCTTTTTTGAAGCTTCCTCTAAGGAGAATGATTATTTAATATTTATGGAAGGAGTCTCCATTAACACTATGTAACATTCATTCATGTTCTTCCTATGATTGTGTGGGTTTCTTCTTGGTTCTCCAGTTTCCTCCCACCTCCCAAATACATGCCAGCAAGTGAACTGGCTACACATTAACTTAAAGAGGAGAAGTTTAGAGAAGTTTAGACAGAGAAGTTTAAAATTATTTCAGGTTGGTGTTCGGATGTGATGTTGGGTTGAATTCCCCGCTACATTCTGCTGAACCTGGAGTATGCAAGTGTATTTTGGAGACCTGTTGACATTGGTGAATATGTATATTCACTGAGCACTTTATCAGGAACACCTGTACACTTACACACTTATGCAATTCTTTAATCAGCCAATCGTGTGGCAGTAGTGCAATGCAGAAAATCATACAGATACAGGCCATAAGCATTGGACAATATTCACATCAACCATCAGAATGTGGAAGCAATATGATCTCAGTGATTTTGACCATGGCATGAAAGTTGATGCCAGATAGCCTGCTCTGAGTATTCCTATAACATCTTATCTCTTGGGATTTTCATGCACCACAGTTTCTAGAGTTTATTCAGAATGGTGCAATAAAGCAAAATCATCCAGTGAGTGGCAGTTCTGCAGACAGAACCACCTTGTTGATGAGAGAGGTCAACAAATAATGTCCAGAATGGTTCGAGCTGACAGAAAGGCTACAGTAACACAGATATTCACTCTGTACTGAACTGTGGTGAAAAAGAAAAGCATCTCAGAATGCAAAACACATCAAACCTTGAGGCAGATTAGCTAAAACAGCAGAAGACCATGTCAGGTTCCACTTCTATCAGCTAAGAACAGAAAGCTGAGGCTGCGGCTTTTTTTATTTATTTAATTTTTTTTTAAACTCACCAAAACTGTACCGTTGAAGACTGGCAAGACGTAGCCTGATCTGATGAATCTTCACTTCTGCTGACGTACACAGATGGTACGGTCAGAGTCTGGCACTAACAACATGAATCCCTGGACCCCACCTGCTCGTGGAGGTAGTGTAATGGTGTATGGAATGTTTTCTTGGAACACTTTGGGATGTTAATACCAATCAATCATCACTTGAATGTCAAAGCCTATTTAAGTATTGTTGCTGACCAGGTTCATCCCTTCATGGCCACAATTTATTCATCTTTTAATGGCTACTTCCAGCATGATAATGCACCCTGTCACAAAGCAAAAGTCATCTCATACTGGTTTCATGGACAATACCAATTAATTTATTGTTCTTCAGTGGACTCCCAGTCACTGGATCTGAATCCAGTAGAACACCTTTGGATGTGGTAGAAGGGGGGATTCACAGCATGAAAGAGCACCTGAATGTCAACATGGAGCAGAATCTCATTGACCAGCTGTTTTCAGAGCAAAGGGAAGCCCCACCCTGTATTAGTATAGTGTTCCTAATAAAATGCTCAGTAAGTGTACATTGACACTGTTTCTTGAATAGATGTTTTTTTGTGTATTTGCAGTATCACTGGAGGAACTACAGGCTGAAGCTGCACAGTGGCATCATGAACATAAGAAACTGCCTGTTACGATTGTGAGTTTATCCCACATTGACTCCAGTTATTGAGCCAAAAGTGTATTTGTTTACCTGTTGGACTGGAATGTAATGGGAGATAGGATTGGTTGTTAGGATAATGGCTAGTGTTGCCCTAGTGTTAGAGTCCAGGGCTTAAACCAGCTCATTTATAATCTACACTCTCTCCCTCTGCCTCTCATATGACAGATCACAGTGATCATAGCACGCCCTGAATCCTTCACTTCCTGCTGACTCACAGTCATTCATTCAGTGGCTACTTCACTCAGCACGGTTTGACATCAGGTATCCACACACACACACACATACTGTTTCTGATTCATCCTAGTCTTACTTCCCCTTTCCTCACTCATGTTCATTATAATATGCAGCACAGCATTATTTTTCTTTTACACACCACAAGCCACTCATTGACACAGGAACAGCGAATAAAGACTTGCACTTGGCCTTGTCCCCCTGGCAACGTGGAGTGCGGTGCCTATGCTGTAGATTCATCACACAGCCAAAGAGGAAGTGAAAGGATGAGTGGCTGAGTGGCTGGCTGCTTACATAATAACACTCTGCCCTGGATTAAAACTCTAGGGAATCTCTATGGACCTCATGATTCAATGCAATTTCAATTCACAATGCGATTATGAATAGAGGGCGGCATAGTGGTGAGCAGCCTGCATTGCTGCCTCACAGCACCAAGGTCTCTGGTTCAATCTTGAGTTCAGTTTACTGTATGTGTGGAGTTTCAAATGTTTACCTTATGTCTGGGTGGGTTTCCTCCCACCTCGAAAAACCATGTCAGTAGACGTACCGGTAACACTAAATTGTCCCTAGGTGTGTGTGTGTGTTTGTGTGCGTGTGACGTGCCCTGCGATGGACTGAAGTCCTGTTCAGGGTGTATTCCCAGATAGGTTCCACCATCCTGACTAGAAAAAGTGTTTACTGTAGATGAATGAATGAATTCTGTATTCATCTTGATTTGATTTCTACAACTTGCATAATTTTACTGCTATGACCACTGGATGCTTTTAACCAGTTTTCTCCCAATTTCTCCTAACTGGGCAGGTTGCCAGACTATCATAGGGATAACACAGAGATTTTTAAACAATTATTCACACTAACATTCACACCTACATGCAATTTAGAATAGCCAATAAAGCTAATCTGCACATCTTTGGGCTGTGAGAGGAAACTGGAGTGCCCTGAGGAAACCTACTCAGTCACAGGGAGAACATGCAAACCATGCAGAAAGGCCCAAGTTAGCCAGCAAACCACCAGAACCTCCTTGCTGTGAGGCGTCAGTTCTAACCACTGCACCAGTAACACATGCTTCTATATAATCTTTCAGTTGTAAACAATAGTCTAAATTTTCTTTAGGCCTGACAGAAGTCAGAAATGTCGTGGTTATATTCAAATTATTATTTTTGCATTCAAATGCACAAACCACATGATTAAGAATCAGTGTTCTTCTAGCTGAATAATATTCAATCTTTGGAAACCTAGGTTTAATGCCAGGGTTATTTGATGTAAAACCCCAATTTAAAAAAAGTTAGGATGCAGTGCATCTTGTACAAAGAGGATGCAATGATTTGCAAGTCCTTTTTGACCGATATTCAATTGAATACATTACAAAGACAAGATATTGACTGATCAAACTGTTACACCTTATTGTTTTTTGAAAATATACAATCATACTGAATTTGATGAATGCAGTTGGGACAGACAACAGAAGACTGAGAAAGTTGTGGAATGCTAAAAAAAAAAACCACCTCTTTGGAACATTCCACAGGTAAACAGATTAAGTGGAAGCAGGTGATAGTATCAGGAAAGGGTATGAGAGCAACGTCTTCGTTCACAAGAAAGGATGGGGCGAAGTTCACCAACATACAGTTTCTCAACATTTCAGTTTCTCAACATACAATTGCAAGAAAGTTAGGGATTTCACCATCTACAATCCATAATATCAAAAGATTCAGAGAATCCAGAGAAAACTTTGCACGTAAGGAGCAAGGCCAAAAACCCACATTGAATGCCTGTGACCTTCAATCCATCAGGCGGAACTGCATTAAAAACCAATATGATTGTTTAAAGAACTTTATTACTTGGGCTCTGGAACATTTAGGAAAAAATGTTTGTAAACACAGTTTGTTGCGTCATCTACATGCGTATATCTTCATCATCGCTACATCTACATATATACATAAGCAAAAGCCATACATCAATAACATCCAGAAAGACCGCCGACATCTGTGGATCCAAGCTTGTCTGATACGGACTGAAACAAAATGGATTAGTGTGCTGTGGTCTGACTTGTTCACATTTAAATGTTTTTGGACATCATGGACGTCATGTCCTCCGGGCTGGAGGAAAAGCACTGTTCAGATTGTTACCAGAACAAAGTTCAAAAGCTAGCATCTGTGTTAGTATGGGGAGTGTTAGTGCCCATGGCATGGGTAACTTGCACATCTGTGAAGGCACCATTAATGCTGAATGGAGCATACAGGTTTTGGAGCAACATATGCTGCTAACCAGACAATGTCTTTTTCAGGGATGTCCCTGCTTATTCCAGCAAGACAATGCCAAACCACATTATGCACATGTTATAATAGTGCATTAATAGTAAAAGAGCATTGGTACTAGACTGGCCTTCCTGCAGTCCAGACCTGTGTTTGGCACATTATGAAGCACTAAATAGGACAACAGACAACGGAGACCGCGAACTGTTGAGCAACTGAAGTTGTATATCAAGAAAGAAAGAGAAAGAATTTCACTTTTATAACCTCAACAATTCGGGTCCTCTGTTCCCAAACGTTTACCGAGTGTTGTTAAAAGAAAACGTGATGTAACAACAGTTGTAAACGTGTCCTGTCCCAACTCTTTTGGAACATGTTGCAGGCATCAAACTCAGAATGAATGTATGTTTACAAAGAACAATAAAGTGTATCAATTTGAACATTATAATATCTTTTATTCAATTGGATACAGGTCAAAAAGGATTTGCAAATCAATCACTGCATTCTGTTTTTATTTACATTTTCCCCAAGTTTTTTGGAATTTAGGTTGTAGCTACAGGGTGTTAAAACATACATGCCTTTTACAGCACAAGCTGCATTCACATTTTTAATTATGTATTATTTTAGTTATGTCCTAAATGTAATTTACAGTGGATTCAGAAAGTATTCAGAACCCATCATTTTAAAAAAATCTTTTCCTTCCAGATGCTAAAATGGAATAATTTTATTTACACCAAAGTTTGGTTGAATTCTCAACCATGGATTAATGGTTATGGTTTTCATTCAAATCACAGGTTTATATTAATGTGCTGGTTCTAATACATTATTGTTTCTATAATAACCGTTCATTCATGGGAACTGGTATGGCAGACATAATCTAAGTCTAATAATTAATGAACTTTAAAAAGTTGTTGTTTAAGAAAGAAAACTGTATAATGTTGATTTGGTGAAGGCATCTTTGAGAAGATGCTTATTTAACATTCATAGAGCAAGCCTCAAGCAAGCCAGTGCTTTGCGATTTGGACAAACCATGTAACCAATTTTTTGGAAGAAATATAAAACTCAATATCAGAGATTTTAGGCTTGTTTTAATTTGCCTGTAGTAAAGTAAAGCCACAATTGGACTCTGCAGTGGCTGAAACTCTACCTACTGGAACGCATAATGCCAATAATGAAGTTTGGTGAAGGAGGGATAATGATCTCTGGCTGTTTTTTAGGGTTTGGTCCAAGTGAAGAGTAACGTTAATGCCACAATACACAAAGACATTTTAGACAATTGCATGTTTCCAACTTTGTGGTCCCAGGCCCAGTACTGTTCCAGCCTAACTGTTCCCCTGTGCACAATGTGACGTCCATAAAGAACTGGTTTGGTAGGATTGGTGTGGAGAAACTCCAGTGGCCTGCAGAGCCCTGGCCTCAACCTCACTCAATACCTTTGGGATGAATTGGACTATTGATTGCATGCCAGGCCTTCTCAACCAACATCAGTACCTGACCTTACATATGCTTTTTTGACTGGATGAGCATACTCCAAAATCTTATAGAAAGCCTTTTATAACTTCAAAGGAGGGACAAACTGCTTATTAATGCCCATGGTTTTGGAATGGGCTGTCCAACAAGCTCATAGATGTGATGGTCAGGTGTCCACATACTTTTGGCCATATAGTGTAATTGTAAGTAAATGAAAATGCATTCAAATACTAGACACTTTATCACTATAATTCAGAAGAAGCTAAATTGAATGCTGCGGGAAGGTTCTGAGGTGCATGAGCGGGCATTGCAAAAGCGTGTTTAGGGTGAATGCCCAGGCCAGGGTTCACCTGGCATAGACCTGCCTGCTCACGCAGCTTGGTGGAGCTGCATTTTTCAACTTGGCACCATCCCGGATTCTAAGTCATGCCCTAAGAAAACAAACACGCCAACACACAGCACACTCAGCACAGAACGTAGAGGTGTGGACGGAGGCATGCAGCGGCTCAGTAAATCAAAGACTCTCTCTCTGCTGGTCTGTGGTGAAGATGTGAAGTGAGGACACCCAGGGTGAGAACTCGCTGACCCCTGCACTGCCCAACTCAGATCGCCCAGTGTGAGGCGTCTATGTGTTGCTTTCTTTGGAAACATCTGTATTTTATGTTTACTCATATTTAACTCTCATTTGAGGGGATTCACGGCTGTGGAATGTTTATTTATAAGTCCTGGGTTATAACAGCAACTCTTACTGACAAAGCATTAAGGTGTCGGTGGATTTTGGCAGAATGTATATGTCAAGATGTATGATTTTAGAAGCTAAAGTTGCTCAGTTTATGGAATTGAAAGGATTATAAATCTGTCTCTTTTTGCATGACTTGATTGAATATTTGTAAGCTTGTATAACTCCACCCTGCAAGTATGTTTTGAGTTAAAAGGTTACTCTAAAGTGACTAAAGTTTAACAGTAAGGCATCCACAAAACAATTCTTAGTAGAACAGCAGCAACAACAACAAAAAAAAACACTACCATATGACATACAATATTTATTTAGGAACACAAACAATGATAAGTTAATTATCAGGTAGTCCACAAATATTGTGGGAATGGTATCAATACAGTCATAAAGGGGAAAACATACATGAAAATCCGTTTAGGAACATGTGATCCCAAAAGACAATTTTGATTAGAAAACTGTTGAAAATGGAAAAATAAACCCAAGCACAAATTTAAAATGGGTTATTGACAGTAAGTTCATGAAGGTTATTCAGGTTTTTTCATCTAAGAGAAACAATCAAATCAACATTTAAAAAAATGTATTCTTATTTTGTCTTTTTAAAATAAACAGACTGTAGAAACGTGGATGAGTCCTACCCTGAAATTCAATTGAGACGTTTGTCCAATGCCCCTCTTACACCCTCCCCTCTCTGATGAACCCAGAGGAGGGAATGAGAGAAGATTCTCAAAAAATCATTTTGCAAAACAAGGAGATCATGTAGAATTCCCCCAAAAAAGCAAGAAACTACAAAATATGATATATATTTATATATGAAGACATCATGCAAAGTGGCAAGTCGGCTTACAAACATGTCTTAGTAGTCTGGTTGTATGTAGTTTTAATCAGTTTAAGTTTGAGCCCCCTTCCCAGCTAAGAAACAGTCTGATCGACACCAAACACCTGAAAAAGCTTTCAATAAAACATTCAACCATGATTTCAAAAGAGCTGTTGGTCATTGCAGGGGACAAAAAGAGTCCAGATGTATCTAGCAAGCCGAACACCTTTTGAGAACATCACTGCATTACTGCATTAGGAAGAGAAGCAGGGCTGATACCCCATGTAAAATCCGGCTTTTAAAAAATGCTTTCATTCAACTAGTGCGATTCCCTGATTGGCTAAGGAAAGTCAGGTGACCAGTGAGGTAAGCAGAGTCCAGAATCCCAGTATTGACAGTAGAAAGGAAACCGTCCAATCGACTTGCTGTTGCTTGTGTGTGAACTCCACACACTGAACACATGAATGCTTGTGATGAATACTATTCAATAAAAAAAATGCAATAACAGAGCTCCACTCCTCATGCAATGTCAATTGTGTAATGTTTCGAGTACAGAAAGGACACCAGATGAAAGCTTGAAAAAAATGTGACAAAAGTTGCTGCCTTAGAGTACATATATGTCCATCTTTCAGAAAATACCAGAAATAATCCTTGGGTATGATGATCATAGTCCCATTCATATTCATCTATTTTTAATGAAGAAAAAAAAAAACTAGGAAAATTCAGTTGCTTTCTCAGTAATACAATGTGCGTCTCTATTTTTTTTCTCATTATCTTTGCATTGGCTGTTCTCTACTTCACCCCTCCCATAATTGTCCATGATGCTTGGTGGATTCTTGCTTGTATCGCTCTCTCCTTCCCACCTCTTCTTAAGGTGAGAGGACAAAGCGAGTGACCCCTGTCCCCCCCTCCCTATAATCGTACCCCCACCTTTCACCTCACTCCTCCCCTTTACTACCACCCCAGTGAGAGCGGGGAGAGGGGCCGTGCAGTCCTGCTCCTCATCTCTCAGCCTCCATGGCCACGCTGGCCTTCTGTTCGGCGGCTGCTTGCTGGTTGACAGTGGACGGCCAGCCCGGGGGAGGGTGGGCCTGTGTGCCTGGAGGGCCCTGAGTCCATAATCCCTGCTGGCTGGCCACGGGTGGAGTCATGCCCCAGCTGACCGGGGGTGGAGGGGGAGAGGTGGCCATGGACGCCATACTGGGGCTGCTGCTGCTGCTGAAGCTTTCCGATGCCTTCAGGCGGGAGAACATTGTGAGCGCATCAGGGAAGTTAGGCGGAGTCGCCGGCGTGTTTGCTGGTGTACACATCTGGAAGGGCAAACACACATGGAATGAGACACTTGAGGCCAATCACCATGTCACCAGCAGGATAAAACGATTTTTTTCATAAGATTACAAACATTTTCATCTTCATTGCTAGAGGACAAAGAACAAGTGACATTTACCAAGCTAAAAGTACAGAGCAACACCAAGCTAAGCTGTCCCTGAAGAGCATTCCGACATTCCTTCCCTTTCCCATACAGGTCCCTCTGTTTGTTAACGATACTACTTCCTGTTTCTGATCTGTGCTGGCATCGCACACTCTGCGTTTTTTCCCCCTCACACTTTTCTGCCTTGCCATGACCTCACGCAACTCCTTCATTGTCCTCTCTATAAGAGACCACACGTTTCAGCACAAATCCCTCCCTTACAGAGGTAAACAGCAGCCCTCATGGGAGTGCATTAGGCTCCAGAACATCACTATCTTCAAAACATTGTAATCATCCGGTCGCTGTGAACGTCTGCTGCGCTGTTTATCAGTGTCAATATGCACACAATCTATTTGCTTTCCTCAAGTTCTCTCTAGACATAAACAAAACAAAGAACCAAAAAGACATGGCGCATGATGCAGCACTTCTGTGCTCACCATTTTAAATGTGCCTCCTCTGCTAAGGGTGATTGTAACAGCGCCTCATTCACTTCCTGGTGTCCCCTTCTGAAGGCCATGGATAGGTATGTGAAATGTCTCCAGATTATCTTACTGCTGAGGGCACATTTGCCTAGCTCACTCACAGAACAGAGCAGAGTATCCTGGCTGTCAGCAAACTTGATTCCCTTTGTCCGTGCTGCTTATCGACCCATCTGAAAGAGTATCGCCGTGAAATGGCCACAACTGCCCCTTTATCAACGGTCAAAAGTCTCGAATGATCTGCACTCTCTATCACCACTGTCAATTTGCTGGAGAGGCAGTAATTCATGAAATTGGGAAAAATCATGAAATTATAACGACTTCAAACACTACCAACAAGACAAGACAGTATCATTTGAGAAGTGCTGAAATGGTAACATATTGTATTTAGTTACTGCAGCAGCACAGAGGTGAAGGTCAACAGCTAAATACAGCCTCTAAAGCAAAACACAAGCATCTGTGGAACCTCCATTATTCTAATAGCACGACAAACTGCTGTTCACAAGTGCAGTGTACATAACAAACATGCAGCAACCCACAGCTGTGTTGCTATGGAAATATTTTGGTTGCGAGCACAGATGCCTTGCCAGGAAACGAGGCTGAATTAAGACAACCCATTCTGCTTTATTAATTGTATTTGGAAATGTAAATCCAACTTTCGCCCCTTGTCTCTACCTCTGTCCTCACAGTGTGGAAGGCCATGCGGTACCATACCCAAACAACTCCCTGATCGGTTTTAGTATGACACTGTAAGCTTTTTGGGCAAGAGTCTGTGTGGACCGTGAATATGTAAACAAATGCTGTCTTATTGCGTCGGTGAGGTTGGGATTTTACAGCTGGAAGCAATGCGTTACACCAAACCAAAATCAGAGAACTCTCAAAATTTCACCACGGGCAAGTAAAGGCAGCTGTGTGGGATCAGAGCTTTCACCTTCCCTCTGCTGAAACCGCTCTCATGTCCACACTTGCACAGAGATGAGAATCCCACAGGCGTCTGAGAGTGAGCAGCACACTCATCCCCATTTCCCTTTACAATTGCACTACTGAGCGCTAACATGAGTACTTGACTCCGTAAACAAGGGTTGCTAGGATTTATACCTTTCACACACGTTTCTGAAAATGTTCCTCCTCCTCTATATTACTGTTCACTCTTATTAACAACAAAGAACAGGAGACTTCTTTCAGATTCCTTCCTCAGGGGAGGACTTGGTTTTATTGACATCATGCAAGCATGGCTGGTCGAATCACTGATTATGTTCACTGTTGGAGCTGTTCTTTCTCTCTCTCCGTTTCTCACACACACACACACACATTCACTCTTAACGCCTGAGGGATAGGTTGAGTGAGGAGTATGAATACCACAGGAGCCTTGCAGTTAATATAATGATGAGGATTGTAATAGAATAATTGATGGTGCACTGCAGCATTCCATCACAAGACAACAGACTTAAATCCAAAGGCACAAGCAAAGGCCACCGAGCTGCAGTTCTGTTTGAGGGAACAGTGTGTATGTCAGTCAGTGAGAAGCCGACAAGAACACCGT
This sequence comes from Notoglanidium macrostoma, assembly GCA_030068235.1. NCBI lineage: Eukaryota > Metazoa > Chordata > Actinopteri > Siluriformes > Auchenoglanididae > Notoglanidium > Notoglanidium macrostoma. Next base: position 7,619,923 of record JAQQZR010000006.1, on the reverse strand, counting down.
GCAGAGAGACTAGAATAGCACAGTGAAGTGACGGGAGGATGTCTCAGATCTGCTCGTTCATTATTCTAGCCTGCAAAATGATCACCTGCTCACATGTAATGCAGTACTTAAAAAAATATGGAAGTAACTGTTCCACATTTGTGTGTGTGTGTGTGTGCGCGTGTGCATATATGTGCTTGCATACATGTGGGTAAATGATCTCTTGGTACAGCGCTTGATTATTAACCTGGCTGTTGATGCACCACAGAGCAATTTCAGAACAAAACAATAGGCAGTTATTGTCTCGGTGTGCTGGTATAGATTTCTAAATACACAGCTGAAAGAATAATCGTTCAGCGCTCATGTCTAAAGGAGGAACATGATGTTATTAGGAAATGTTAACTGGGGCACTAGTGAGCCATGAGAAGCCTTCATTGTGCAACGATCAGGAAAAGAAGGTTGGAAAATCCCCAAGGTTAAAGCAAAGAGCAGAGACATAAGCAACGGCCACATATGTGGCAGCCTGAAATGGGAGGAATGGCTAATTTTATGTCCGACACGCAATGTTACGTTACATGCCATTGTAAGAAGCCCGTAAAAAGAAATTTCTGCTTGAGGTCAAGCATGCGGCAGACGTGTGGGGGTGCATGTGTGTGTATGTACATGTTCACACATCTGCTCTTCACACTCTCATACAGCCAATGTATCCACCAAACTCCCTGTGTTCCAGGAAGCAGTGCTACTAGAAACACACAAACTTGGTCGCAGGCCAAACCACTTCAGATGTGGCTTTCAGTGGCACTGTTATTAAAAAAAATGAAAAAATAAAAAAATAATAAAAAAATAAAAGTCCCAGTCCACACCACACTGGATGGGCTATAATAAGGCCATATAAAGATATATATATATATATATATAAATTATAAATAATACAGTTGCAGCACAATATATAAAATCATGCAGATTCAAGAGCTTCAGGTAATTTTCACATCAAACACCAGAATGGGGAAAAATGTGATGTCAGTGACTTTGCTGTTTTGAGTATTTCAGAAACTGCTGATCTCCTGAGATTTTCACACAAAAACACTCTCTAGAGTTTATACAGAATCGTGCGCAAAACAACAACAACAAAAAACCATCCAGTGAGAGGCAAAACTGTGAGTGAAAACGCCTTGTTGTTGAGAGAGGTCAGAGGGGACTGGCAAGACTGGTTCGAGCTGACAGGAAGGCTTAAGGTATCTAACTACTCTTTGCAAATGTAATGAACAGAAAAGCATCTCAGTATGCGCAACACAGTGAATCCTAAAAGTGGATGGGCTACAACCGCAGAAGACCACATCAGGTTCCACTCCTGTCGGCCAACAACAGGATTCTGAGGCTATAGTGGTTCTGGACACAGTCTTACAGGCTCTGGACACAGGCTGGAGACTGGAAAAGACCAGGCCATTTTCCTCCATTTCAATGTTTGATGTGAACAAGATATTATGCGTTACACTACTGACAAATGAATGACAATGTACTATACACGCACGCACGCACGCACAGAGTATTTGTCAATATCTCCCAACAGTACTAGCAGTAATAATGAGATCATCTTGCACTAATGCATCTTACACTCTAGCTGTTCCACTTCCCTAATTCCCAGCCTTCAGCAGACCAAGTGTCAACTCTACACTGTCCCATTCATTAATAAATGAGCATATCTGTGGTTAAGTTGCAACTTCAATTCTCAGCTCCAAGTCATGCTTTGGTCTCTGTGTGTTCCTGCTGGACTGAGACCTGAACATTATCTTATCCTGACTGCGTGTGGCTGCTGCTCCTAAAAGCTCCAGCTCTTCCTTCGTCACACCCAGAAAAGAACCACATGGTTAAAGTTACCAGAACCTTCACGCCCTCCTTGACACTCCCAGTGTTATGACTCAGCTTGCTAGGAACAGAGCCTCTTAACCTCTGTGCTTGTGTTTTCAGTGTTTTTGTGTGTGTCCCCCAAACCCCCAAACCCCCAAGGTAATTAATTACTATTAATAATGTAACTAAACAGTCATAATCATAAATTCAGTTGTGTTCATTATGTTTTCAAGGACATTTTTTCAGTATAAATCTCCAGACCATTTCTTAAAAACTCATTCAGTATTTAGCTTTAGGACCAGAGGCTTACTTCCTGTTTGAGGCTGTATGTGTGTGTGTGCGTGCGCATGTGTGTGTGTGTGTGTGTGCATGTGTGTGTGTGTGTGTGTGAGAAGGAGGAGAGGGGGAGTGTGTTGTGACTTGACCAGGGTGAGCACGTCATCTTCTTGTCTGCACTACGTCCTGGTAACACCAGGCATGCATTGTAACTCTAAATTAAATTAATTTAAGGTTTAGTTATGGTTCAATTTATTTCAATAATCAGATCCTGGGGTTTGGTTTGGGGTTTGGCACAGTCAGCCTGATTTTTAGTTTTGGTTTTTGGCCTAGGGCACCACAAATTTCAGTTCTGCTTTCAGGCAAAAATTTTCATTTTGGTAAATAACTAATGTAAATTACCAGTGACTAGTTCACTGATTATCCTAAGACTAACATTAAAAGCAGTTACTAAGGAATTAAATTGGTGCATGTCTCTGTATGTTTGCTTTTCGCACAAGAATCATCTCATTATCTGATCATAAAATACTGTGCTTAAAAATGTATCCTCTTAAGATGAACACCAGCAGCCATTTTGTATAAGAATGTGTGTGTGAATGACTATTTACAAGTCCTAGAGGTGAAAGAATGATATTTAATCAATAACATGACAAGGAAATCTGATGTGGTTACACAATTAACTTTATGCTGAACTGTTATGCATAATAACACCACAAATATGTTATTTTCAAAATGCCATTTCTTAAACTATACCAGGAGATACACTACAGGCCTTTAAAACAAGCAGCAGGGTATGTAGTAAAAAGTACGATTTTATTACATTCTTTTAAGACATAAAAATTACTCATCATTAATATTTTTACTAATGAGTATTCAAAAATCTTGGGTTATTATTTTTCTCAATTTTTTTTTTTTTTTACAAATACAGTACAAATGCATGTCAAAGTACACAGCAAATATTTGCTGAACTGCATATTCTGTCTTATGTACTTAAGGCCAAAGGGACTTCAAAGAGCCTCAGTTCTGTCAATCAGAATAAGTGTGTCAGGGCTGTGGAAATTCTAGAGCAAAGTGGATTAGGGCAATATAGCTAAACCAGCGACCATAAGCTTGAGGGGAATGAGCTAACAAACGCACGCTTGCTTGTGCTCTGTGCCATTAATAGCAATGAGAAGGTGCCCAAAAGTGAAATGATTAAAAAAAGTGATACACATTCTACACTTCCTTCAAAATATGACCACAGAGATGATCGGCATGAGAGGTAAACAAATTTTGCTTCTTCGGGTTTGCGCTGAAATTCCAACAAAAATAACTAAGAAATAAGCTTATAGCTACCAGTCAAAATCATTACACCCTTTCCTTAAACTGTGTGGAGTTATTTAGAAGAAGTCACATATACATTACAGTACAGTCAAACTGTTTTCTTCACATATCCCAAGTTGTTAGGAAGCTGGGGTTATATCGCAGTGTCAGCCATGACACCCCCAGAGCTGAGAGGCTTGAACCCCCAACCTCCTGCCCAGTAACCCACAGCCTTAACCCTTGAGCAACCACTGCAACACTGTTTAATAAAAATGTACTGTATAACATACGGTTATATATTAACAAAATAAACAAAAGTACACAACATATCTGTAAACTGTACTCACGACCACATGAAACCATACTCACATGATTTCCTTTTTATACATAAAAATCATTTGTTCTGCTATTTGTACAGATAACTGTTATGCATAATAACTTCACTATACAGTGAAGTATGCAGTTTTATTTATGGCAAATGTGTAAGGAAACAAAATGCTTCAACATATCAGCATTTATCATATAACATTTGAGGTTTGAGATTTTTAAAAGTGTTAATTTTCCACAACCATAGAAATCTTTACAATTAACTGAATAAGGGAAAATGGCCAATTCCTGTTAAACGCAATACAGGAAGCAGTTAGATGTGATGCAACGGATACTTACAAAAGAAAGCACCAGCATATGTGTGTGTGTGTGAGAGAGAGAGAGAGAGATGTTGGAGAACACGGATGATTGATACAGTGACTCTAAACAATAGCTGTGTGTGTGAAAGAGAGAGAGAGAGAGAGAGAGAGAGAGAGAGAAGCTATATGCGGGAAACGAATGTACGACCGGAAATATGACCCTCCACAGTAAACGTAAACACAGTGTGCACAGTGTGCGATTCTACGTGATGTTAAAAGGTAAACCGAAACTGGTGATCACATGGTCACATTACATAGGTTTGGCTATTAACGTTAACTTATTTGACAACACGTCCAGCTGTAACTCCAGGCTCATTTCTGCCGTTCATTGTTTGCTAACTGTTCGTGTACAGAGATATAAAGGAGGCTGTGTTCGGCTCCTCCGTCAGCGCAAAGCCGAGCGTGGCCGAGTGTGTTTATTTCTGGAAGCTCCGTGTCTCCGCAACATGGCCGACACACACACACACACACACACATACACACACAGCCTACATTGTTATTGTTAGCTCGCTATGCCTCTTTCTCCTCTGTAGACCCAACACATGGACACCTTGCTAGGATAACACGGACTATTTTGAACATTTACAACACAAAAGGGCTACTAAATAAATGTAGTAACATGACACGACTGAGTCGCCTTCACTACTCACCATTTGATGATGATGACCGTATGGGATATTAGTCTCTTGAAAAAAGGCACTGAGAGCTGTCTGTAAACAGAAGACACAAATAAACACGTCTGTACGCCATTATAACAACAATTTCATCACTGTGTGCTTCATTATAGATTTTTCATTTTCAGACAATTCAACACTATGGTCTCAATTTATCATTTACAAACTAGAATACATAACAGTATTATTATTGTTGTTGTTCTTACTATCATCATCATTATTATTACTATATAAATCCCAGATGATTAATGTACGGTTCTAGAAAGCTGTTTGTTGGCACGCGTGTAATGAGTAATGAGTCCAGAGCAGTGGTCATCTTCATTGCATTATAATGGCACTGTGAGCAGGAACAGTGAGCCACGAGGAGATTATTGTGCTTAATCTGAAGTAAAGGATACAGGGATACACTATATTCTCCTTTGGTTTTGTTATATAGGCTACATGTAACATATAGTCTCATATAAAACTAAGTGGGGAAAAAATGTATGGACAAAGCGAGACTTTAATAAGCTGGCCGTGCTGACACACTGGAAGCTGTAATAGTGTGTATGTTCCCTTGTGTTAATGCGACACGGCAGTGTGAAGCCGTCGCCACATAAGCACACACATACACACATAAACAATGTCGTTAGCGTAGTTACCCTCTTACCTCAAACTGCCAGTGTGCCGCTTGCAGAAGCTGTTTGGCCTGATCTGCGGCGCATCCAGCTGTCAGGACGAACTGGTTTATCATCACTTGATGTTTTAGTTCATCCATGTTCGCCGGAGTGTGTTTCCGAGCCGCGGACGGTAGTGTTTGGTCTGGGATTCAGTTTTTTCCGACTATGTTTCTCCCCTTTCCTTTTCTCAGTCGTCCACCATTACAGCCGGCTGAGCAAACACAAATATTTACTGTAGGAGCGCTGGGGTAAGAGCCTGCCCCTGACTGACAGCGCCACGCAGCCAATAGGAGACTAGCTGAAAAAGGTGGGAATTGTAGGCTAACGTCATCCCGTTGCTACGTTCCTCTGTCGTCGAAACGGAGTTACTCTAAATTAATACAGTAAACACAAAAGTGTATTTTAATATATTACTCCGAATCAGTAAGATAATTATTTATGTTATTTATGTTATGCATTTTTCCATTTCCAGTAGGCATACACTGGTAAGTTTGGGGTTCCACATTGTTTTCTTGAGGACTTCATTTCCCATCAGGCCACTCTTTGTTTGTAAATCCTGTAAGGCTGAATTTTGTGAATGACGGTTGCTCCCGTCCAATTCCCATCCGAGTTCTGCCACTACCTTGCCAAATATGGTAAACAAATCTTCCAAGACCAATTGAGTTGCGAGGAGAAACATTAAAGTTCAAAGGCACCATGGAAAGTGCTTTAGAGGTGACTGTCTGCCACCACATTTGCGCAGTCCGGTCAATGTTTATATTATACAGTCGACGCGTCAGACCAAACAAATATATTTAAACGCGGTGGCGCCGTTATCGAGAAGCGACCTATTATACAAACACATGCGACGTATAACGTAATTTTTTTTTTCAAAAACGTTGTTTAGGTAAAAAAAGACAAACAAAAAAAATAAAAACAGAAAAAAAGATGGTCAGTAAGTGATCATTTTAATTAATTATCAATAACAGCACGGCTCTGACAGTTTATATAATAGGTTATTATATTACTAATTGATTATATTATTATATTATATATATTATTATATTACTAATTGATTATATTATTAATACGCTCATTCAAATACATAACAGTTTCTATAGTAACCGCTCATTCACAGGGACTTGCATGGAAGACATAATCAAAGTATAAACAGATTAGAAATACGCGTTGTTATTTACTAAAGAAAACCCTAGGCTCATTAACATGGTGAGGTTTTCTGTAAGAGACGTGTCCTTCCCTACATTTATTTTACATTTATGGAAGGAGTGTCCTGTATCAGTTCTGTGTGACACGGTCAGTAAGAGTCTTCAGGACAGAGGACTTTGTCTTTCCGGTTTCCTGGTAACATGACAAGCTGCATTTTTCTTTAAGCCTGAGAAAAAATAAGGGTTGGTCAATGTCTGAGTAGCTACCTATATATGTATATAAAACATAAATGACAACAGGATCTTGTGTCGTGGACGTTTAATAACATTAAATGTAACTATAGACGGTTGAAAAGCATGACGTGTCATTCATTAATAAATAAAAAATGGCAAATCGATGTGGTATAAGAGGAATAAAACACTTCGGGCTGTGCTGCTACAGTAAAATAATCCACATAATACATAATGGGATTTTTAACGGTAATTTCTGTAGTATTTGTTACTACCCGAGAACAGAGCTCATGTACTTAAAGGTTGTTTAAATTTACTCGATCATAATATGCTTGTGCTTCACTGGTTAGTCTCGTTATTTACTACGTATCCCATAATGCTCAGCGCCATGAACTCACGTCTCGCAGGGTTGCTCGTGTTGTTTCCAGTGTCGAGTCTGGATCACTGTTGGAGTGTTGTTTATATTGAGCATATATACATAATTTAAAAAATAATAATAATTCTTTGTTTGTCTACGTGCGTGGGTGTTCAACATATTTTATTTTTACCCTGTGTAGGATAGTACTATTTTGGGATCAGCGATGAACGTAACATTTTTACGAGGAAATATGGGAATGCGTCTATAACGGTGAGAAGAAACATTAGCCAAATAAGCAGTCTGCCAAAAACCATTCTCCTTCCTGCTTCCTTATAGTTCCAGGCTTTTAGACATTTACTGCCTAAACATGGGGTCAATACTTAGTCGAAGAATTGCTGGAGTTGAAGACATCGATATTCAAGCCAATTCCGCTTACAGATATCCTCCCAAATCCGGTAAGAATGTACTGTACTTTACATCCAATGACATGCAAATGTCATGCAAAGTGCGGCTAAACATTCAGACTTGACTAATGGCTTAGTACTAATCATGGATTAAGGAAGGAAACAACATCCTTACTTTTGCGCAGGACAAAGTGATTTTAGGCATCAGATTTGTCACATGCTTTAGGTCAGGGGCTCTTAAACTTTTTGTAGGCATGGATCTCTTTCAGCAATACAGAATAATTATCAAGGATTCATATGTTAAGTACATTAGACAAAAAGAGCATGTTTCTTTCTTTATTAGAGCCATCAGGTTTTTATTACTGAAGCATGTAACCGAAAAATGATGAGATTGTTTTAAAATCTGGATTTATTTGGTTTTAGACTGTAAAATTAACTTCCTGTGAGTAACTGTGACTGTCATTATAATCATGGTAAAATACTATCTGTTAAACCATAACAATAGTAGTGTTAATAGTGAACTCCATCACAATCACAGTGATAATGAAATCACAGATCCCCGGCTGTACATCATGAAAGTCTGTGTGTCTCTGGACCCCATGGTGAAATCCAGTTACTTATGCATTGCATGCTGCTCTTCCAGTCCCACCAGTGTCAGTTGCCATGCAGCACAGTTTTGTGATTCCCTGCTTAAACCTAACAGCGAACTGATGAGTGTTATACAAGAAATTTAACATACTGTGTTGGAATCCATCTCTTTAGGGACCATTAGGAGTTCCCCATATTCAGAGTTTCTTCAGTTCATCAGTCTCTTTGTGTCATGCCATTAAACCTAAATTTGCACTCACTGTTTCAATTTCAAATTACAGGAAATTATTTCACCAGTCACTTTTTTATGGGCGGCCAGAAATTTGACACGCCCCATCCTGAGGGATATCTGTTTGGAGAAAACATGGATTTGAATTTTTTAGGCAACAGACCAGTTCAGGTAAGAATATTGAATGCTATCTGTTGCCCTTTGAATGCCATAAATATCCTGATATTTCACTTTTTCCTTTCTCATTGTCCTAGTTTCCCTATGTGACCCCTGCACCTCACGAGCCCGTGAAGACCCTGAGGAGTCTAGTGAACATCCGGAAAGACTCTTTACGGCTTGTTAGGTAGTTCCATTTAGCATCTTGAGACCAGATGTTGATGCTAAAATAAAGAAAGTTTTAGATGTTATCTTTGTACCTTGTTACCAGGTACAAAGCTGAAGCTGAAGGCACTGCAGAAGAAGCTGGGAACCCGGGAGTTTTGTACGGCGTGGAGTTTTACTTTGACACTGACGCTAGGGTGGCCATCACACTATACTGCCAGGCTTTTGAGGAGTTTTCTAATGGAGTGGCGGTGTAAGTCTTTACAGTGAACTAAACAAATTCTGCATACATTGTAACTTCATACGAGACACATTATGCCTTGATGCTGCAGGTGTGCATGAGGTTGTTACAGGTCAAAGGGAACATGTAGGTCATGTGATTATGTACAACATACAGTAGTCAGAATGTCCTGCCTTTGTTATCTGAGCCCAAAGAAATACAACACTACTTTAGTCAGCTTTAGCAATTCCATGGAAACTGCAGCACACACAAATACTTCTGCGCTTATTCATAACTCTTAACAGACATAAAAACATTTAGTGATCATCTATTATATGTTCTATGCAGACTGATGGCTACTTGTACATTTAAATATAGAATAGCACTGTACTGGAACATTAGACTGGGTAATCACAACATTGTTAATACTGATAATGTGTGTTTTAAGCTATACTCCAAAAACACCAGCTATGGCATCTGAGACGGTCTGCTATAAGAGAGGGATAAACCAGCAGTTTTCCTTGCCGTCTTTCAAGATTGATTTCACTACATGGAAACCAGAGGAGGTGAGAATCATAAATACTGAATGCGCCAGCTTTCTAATTGCTGTGTATTTCTAAAACTAATTTTCACAAATTACCCTCATAAGATGGGTATGGATTGTTTCTTTTCAATGTTTCAAAAAACAACCTCATTATAGAACTTTTCAGTATATTTACTTATACAGAATTCTGTAAATAAGAAAACATGTACAGTATTCTGTATTCTTGTAAGCTGTATTTTTATCAGACAAGCAGTAGTATTACTGTTGCCAGGACAATGTGCATATTGCCTGGGCTTGGGCCAAACCACTTAAAGAGGGCCCTAAGGAAACACACACACACACACACACACACACACACACACACACGCACATATGTATGTATATACATGCACAACCCATGATATGTAAGTAGCTATAATTGAACTATATTCTAATGTGATATCCAGGTGAACTATATTCTAATGTGATAACATACATTACATGGTCAAATATATGTGGACACTTGACTGTTACACCCATATGTGCTTGTGGAACATCCCATTCCCAAACCATTAATATGGAGTTGGTCCCTCATTTCTGTTATAGTAACCTCCACTCTTCTGGTAAGGCTTTCTGCTAGATTTCGGAGTATGCCTGTGGGGATTTGTGCTCTTTCAGTTCTTAATGATCTCAGGCACTGATAATAAATGAGAAGGCCTGGGGTGTGGTCAGTGTTCCAGTTCATTCCCAAGTTGTTCAGAGGGGTTGAGGTCAGGGCTCTGTGCCGGGCACTCAAGTTCTTCGACTCCAACCTTGGAAACCATGATTTTATGGCGCTCGCTTTGTACGCAGGGACATTGTCATGCTGGAACAGGTTTGGGCCTCTTAGTTCCAGTGAAGGCAAATTGTAATTCTAAAGCATACAGAAACATTCTAGACAATTGTGTGCTTCCAAACTTTTTGGCAACAGTTTGAGGAAGGCTCATGTCTGGGTGTGATGGTCAGGTGTCCACTTACTTTTGGCCAAATAGTTTTTATCACTGTTTTCCTTTCTTTTTTTGTGCACCTGACTTATGCGCAACTAAGCGAACATGATCACAAGTAACTAATAGCTAGAGACCGTCTACATATGAAAAAATGTCTAATTAGCCACAAAGTGTTGGGTATGGAAGTCCTTACTATGAAAATGCAGCAGAACAAACCATTTGATACAATTGGGGAAATATTGACATACCTAATGAGTTGCAGATGATGCATAGGCTGACATTTTTAGCCACACTCAGCCTAGGCCCAGCACAGCTTTTCTGGTTGTGCCCCTGTGACAGCAGGGCTGACTGGAGTAATATAGTGTCCACTGTAGTTAGTACTGTGGATTCTTCAGACATATTTACACACAGTCTCATTTTTCTCACTGTCCTTTTTAATTCGATCACAAATACTGAGACTTTATTTTTGGAAATTTAATCTTTGTATTAAAAAATTCTGAAGATTTAGTGTTGCGCATACTCTTGATCTTTTTCTTAGCTGAACTTTGACCTGGACAGAGGTGTTTTCCCACTGGTGATTCATGCAGTTGTGGATGATGGAGATGGTAGGTTTCACAACTGTAATAGGAAAATTCTGTGTAAAATGTCATGTCTGTGTCAGGATTAATTGTACTAGTCCATTTGATTGATATTCTTTGCTGTTACAGATGTCGTCGGACACGCACATGTACTTTTAGCAGCATTTGAAAGGGTATGCAATGAATACTGAGGGTCATGTATGAATCTTAAATGTCATTATTGTGGAATAACTATTAGTTTTTATCCTTTTGCTCATGTATTTGCAAGTGTAAATAGGTATTCAGATGGGAAATAGTGTATAGTTGGAATTTGGTTGTATCCACTGAGTTGGATTAGGGTTGGGTTGGCAAAAGATGAATAATGGGTTCAAACCTGGACATGAGTTTGCAGACTGTTGTAGTTTGGGGGGAGGGTGAGAGGCATATTATTTTAGAATATTTTTACATAAATATTTAAAATATAAAATTTCTTTCTCTGCCCTATTGACATTTAGATGTGCACAATTTGTGATTGAACATGCATTAATAAGATAATAAAAGAGAACTTTATTTTTTCAGGGTTCTTTTCACATTTCATTTTGTATCTTTTTTCTTTTCTTTTTTTGTACAGCATGTTGATGGCAGTTTTTCAGTGAAGCCTTTGAAGCAGAAGCAAATCGTAAGTGTGGTGAAAGGGTCATCATACAGATGGTAGTCACTGTATACATAAAGTACCAGTCAAAAGTTTGGATACACCCTTTTATTCAATGGATTTTCTTTATTTTTTTTATTTAAGACTGTCTTAAAGTAATTATGAACTGTTGTTTCTCTTTACTTACTTGAGCGGTTCTTGACATAATATAGATTACTACAGTTGTGCAATAGAGCTATTTAATGTATACCAACATAACACAACTGTTGACCTTAAACACATTAAGAAGGCAAGAAATTCCACTAATTAACATTTGACAAGGCACGCCTGTTCACTGAAAAGCATACCAGGTGACTACCTCATGAAGCTGGTTAAGATAATGCCAATAGTGTGCAAAGTTGTCATCAAGGTAAACGCTGGCTACTTTGAAGAATCTAAAATATGAAACATTTAGTTCTTTTAACACTTTTTTGTTAACCTCATAATTTCAAACGAGTTGTGTGTATGTGTATATATATATATATATATATATATATTTTTTTTTTTTTTTTTTTTTTTTTTTTTT
>JAQQZR010000006.1:7574036-7607620 GCA_030068235.1 Notoglanidium macrostoma | reverse complement strand
CTGAATACATCAAAACTATAAAGCAACACGTATGGCATATACTGAATTATGTGGTAAACAAAAAAGTGTAAAAAAAAACCCAAACCAAAATATGTTTCATATTTTAGATTCTTCAAAATAGCCACCATTTACTGTGATGATACAATTGGCATTATCTTAACCAGCTTCATGAAGTCGTCACCTGGAATGCTTTTCAGTTAACACGTGTGCATTGTTAATATGGTTTACTATAGTTGTTCTATATATATATATATATTTATATAAATCTTTCTAAATAAAAGAAATATACTGCAACATACAGTAATAAAGTAAAGTCAGTCAGTATGTGGTGTGATGAGCCTTTGCTTTTTCTTCTTAAATAATAGTTACAATGTATGCAGTTTTATAAGGAAATTAGCTGTAAGTTTTACTGAGCATCTTGGAGAATCTGCCATAGTTGTCCTGGAGACGTTGACTGATGTACTTGCTTCGTTTTTTGCAGCAAAATCCTAGGAGCCTTCATTATGTTTTTTTTTTTGTTTTTTTTTTGTCTGAAAAGTGCTTTTTTTATGTAACGTGTTGCTTTCTTTACTAACATACTAAGGTTTTTTAAACGTAAATAATTTTTTGGAAAAGTAATGTTTGGAAATGTAAAGTGTTTTTGTACTGACACAATGATGGAGAATTCATAAAATAAATATCTATAACAAAATTTATACTAAGAAAAAATAGGGTGGCTCAAGACTATTGCACAGTACTGCGCACATATATATATATATATATATATATATATATATATATATCATATTTACTCCTCAATCTTTTATGACAGATAGCTAATTCAAGAAATCTAAAGAAACCCATGTTGACCATTAATGACTACTACATTTAGAAGGCTCCGTCAGAGATAGAGGAAGAGGGACACGGTGGTAGAGGGTGTAAATGGAGGCATTTGACGTTATAAAGCTGCATACAAAGGCTGATGTCAACCAAAACACTTCAGGGCAAACACACACTATGTTTACTGCCCACCTCCTGTCCCAGTGTACATAAGCTCACCTTGTACTGATGCCATCATGCAGGTTGATCGTGTCAGCTACCTACTCCAGGAGATTTATGGCATTGAGAATAAGAACAACCAAGAGACAAAGGTAAATCAAGCCACTGTACCAAACAAATGATGTATAGGAATGTTAAGGAAGCAATAATCCATGTGCTTTCACTAGTAATTTACAGCTAGCTGCTACTGTTTGTGTGCAGTAGCTTTGTGTTATATGACAGCATATTTATTTTCCCGTCAGTCTGTAGAGGATGAGAACAGTGACAACAGCAGTGAGTGTGTGGTGTGCCTGTCAGACCTGCGCGACACACTTATTCTCCCCTGCAGGCACCTTTGTCTCTGCAATGCGTGTGCTGACACACTACGTTACCAAGCCAACAACTGCCCTATCTGCCGACTGCGTGAGCATCTCATTAATCAATGCATACACTTTTCTGTATTAGCTAGTTACTGAAACAGGCCCAGTAATGTTTTCTTATAATGATCAGGCATTTCAGAAGATAGGCAGTGTGCTGAAAAGATCTGCCTCTGTTTTCTACATACTGTCTGTATTTGTATTAATTGGATGCGGCTGTAAAAGGCTGCTGTTGTTGTTGTTGTTGTTGTTGTTGTGTTCTGCACAGCTTGTGCAACTGACTTATGAAACACACTGACACCTGCTGGACAGTAATAGTATATTGTTATCACATCATACCATTTTAAAAGGTTTGAAGGAATTCTTAATTATTCCTTCAGAAACACTTTTTAAAATAGCAGTCGTATACATTGAGAACTTTAATAAAAGATTGGGCCAGAAATGGTTTAGGCTTGCTTTAATGAGTTCTTCAGGTTTATGTGTTTATAGTGTTTTGTTTTAAGTTTAAATCATTGTAGATTTCAAAAGTTACAAAGTGTTTCAGCGTTATTGTGAAAAAAAAAACCGAAACCCTGTGGTGAATCCAGTCAAGCAAATGAGGAACAAAGCCCTTTTATTAAACATTTGCAAATGTTTACCTCTTTTGTTGCTAAAATGAATTTGGTAACATTTGGGCTCCTTGTAAAGAGGGTGCAACAGCTGTGTTTACTTATTTGTGGTGCATTAATTTGTGTTTGCTTGTCCTTACATGGCCTTTTTCTCTTCCTCACTAGCCTTTAGAGCACTGCTACAAATCCGTGCCGTGAGGAAGAAAGCTGCTGGTGTGCTCTCCTCTGTCCCCTTCAGTCCAGTGCTATCTCAGAGCTCAGACAACACAGAGAATTCGGTATAAAACTATATAGAGTATTTATTTTTTTACTGATTCATTATCTCTCCGTGCCCTGTTGTCACAGTCTAAACACACAGACTCCTTTTTTTCTCCATGTGTATTTAGAAAATAATATGAACTGGCCTTTGTGGAATCATATTTGTAGTTTGATTCAAACATAATCAGGAATCTGACAGTGTTTTGACTTCTTACATTGGACTGCAGAACTCGGAGAACATCCCTCCAGGCTACGAGCCCGTGTCCCTCCTGGAGGCCCTGAACGGCGTACAGCCTGTGTCTCCTGCTCTGCCCTCAGCCCCTCTGTATGAAGAAGTCCAGTACTCAGGAGAGATGGGTGACCCACTGACCCTGAGCATAAAGCAGCAGAGCACCGTGGAGCTCAGTGCAGATCCAGCAGCTCTGAAATCCAAACTCAGCAAGTCACCAGATGGGTAAAGCCATATCATGCCATTTCATGCATCTGTAAAATATAGCAATCCGTTTTTACTTCTTTATTGCTATGATTGTGCTGACTGTTCCAATCTAGACATCATGCAATGAATCACTGCATAACAAGAACAATAAGAAACTGTGACTTTCTTCTTTTAAATAAAGAACTGACTAAAAGTTAAATATGAAAATATGATGATTAAATGGCCACCAGTATCAAATAAATAAAGGTAATAACATTTGAAACATCAAATCTAACTCATTAAAAAGTTTGGTTAAGGCTGCAGCTAATGAATGGTTTTATATTATATTATATTATATTACATTCCATGTAACGTAAGGTTTTTTTTTGGCATATTGTATTGCAAGAAAGGTTTTCTGCAGTAGGAACAGCAAAAACACATGAACTCACACTTTTCTCAATCAGATTCAAGCTACAGTTGTGTCAGATGTCGGATTTCTGAACTACTGACAATCAGATTTCCTGTGTATTTTTTTTTCATTATTCAATATGCAGCACAGAAATGTACAAGAGTGTGAGTAACAGCATAAAGACATGCCAGGGCAGGACACCATCTGGGCTTGGGTCTTTGTTTGAAAACTCGTCTTAAGTTTTGTTGCTATTGTCTGTGCTGAGTATTTTCACAATCTTGCTTGTCCTTTGCCCATATACAAAGCTTAATGTTCCATATGTAACCCACACACATACACATTACATACTACTCTGCAAACACTCACCCGTATATTTATTACTGTAATGACCAATGATTATTTATGAGCATATGTAAGTAAAGTCTGAACAACCTAATCAGAGTTTAATTTGCAATGCTCACGCATAGAATGAAAATAAATTACATTTACAATTTTTTTGTGGCAGGGCGTTGCAAAAAAATGCAAAGGAGCCTCAAGGTTCTTGTTGTTATTCTCTGCAGATCTATACGCTCCCCCACGTCTCCTATCCAGGAGGAGGAGGATGAGGAGCATCTGTCTGATCTGTCTGATGCTCAGCCTCGCCCTGTGCGGCCCTACAGTCCAGCTCCCACTGAGGTCTGCACACACCATCTCACCTTCTTACAGCATCATCGCTTTCTCAAATGTTTTATTGATAACCTCATATTCTTAACCTACTTATACTGTTGTAGTACTTTATTGATTAGGTCATGAAAGAAGGCTGTTTATAATTTGTTGACGCTGAGGAGATTTTCCATACCTTCTGTAGGCAAAGATTCACTTGGAAATAAATAAAATAGACTTTAATTGCACAAGAAAGTCTCGTGCTCGGAGTGCATCTCAAAGTGCTTTATATAATATTTAAATAGAGATAGGTGGCAAGTTAAAAGATGTTCGTATGTTGTGACTTGGCACAGGTTCTGCATGTCTGTGGAACTGTAGTAGATTGATGAAATGCCATTCTTCCAAAAGATATTTTGTCAAATGGTGTTTTAATGATGGCAGACAGTTCTCATTGGTGTTTAACTGAGTTAAGATGTGGTGACTGTGAAGGTCACAGTATTCACATCATTCTGATACTCATCAAGCCATTCAGTGAGACCTTGTACCATGGGCATATACTTAAATAATTTCTGTTAGCTTTTCTATTTTTAATCTAGAAATGTTGTGTTGTAATTTCAGAGCCTTAGATTGATTGATACAACATGTTGTATAGGTTTAAAAAAATTCCTCTCCTTAGAATACAGCCCTACTGGGTCTCACAAAATGCTGATTTGGCCCCGGCAGAAATCGAGTTTGACACTTAGATGTACATGGCCAAAATAATACCTAATTTAATCAATTATAATACAAAAATTTTGTTTCATTGACAAACATGAATGTAAAACATGCCCACCAGACATTTTGACTGCATCCTTAATCAAGACACACTAAATCCCTGCTGTGGATGGTGGCATTATCATCATTGAAGAGACCACTTCCAACAGGATAGAAATGTTTCATCATCAGATAAAGATGATTAGTCAGAATAACATTGAACGGATTTCCAGCGATACTTCGCTTCACAGGAACAACAAAACCACACAGCATGACTAGTGTCACTGTTTTTCTTTTAATTTATCACCCGTCAGTAACACACAGAATAAAATAGAACAATGGAAAATATCTGAAATAGATAAAAAAGCAAACTTTTGACATAATTGATGTAAATAAGGACAAAGGAAAAGAATGAATTTAAGATATGTAGCTAGTTTTTTATTATTATTACCTCTGTGTGAAGGAGGCTAAAGGTTCTTTTTTATTACTGGCTCATTCAGTGAAATAAGGAAACACCCTGGTAACAAAAGGCATTGTTGTGACTGTGTACATTATTGTTCCAGCTGATCAGTGCTCTAAAGCTGTTTTGTTCTTCCCCACCACACAGGCAACAGTAGATGGGGTGGACTCGGATCCAGGATCCCCTAACACAGGTAAATCTGCGTGGGAGAGAAAGTAGATTATTTTGTTCAGTTATCCAGTACTGACTATGAAAGCAACCTATTTTATGATTCAAGTGTTTTGTGTAACAGCTGTGTGTGTGCGCGCAGGTTCAGAGGGCAGGTCTGTGGGGGTGTCTGTGAGTGAGATTCTGCAGGACTGCCACAGCGCGCGCAGCAGCCTGAGCTGCACAGAGAGCGATCCCTCAGCAGACCTGGCACTGCCTGGTGCGTGAGCTCTCCTTCTTCATTACCTTCGTACTCCACACACGCACACTTCTGTCATCAGCTGCTAAACACTCTCCCAACACTCCAGTGCACTGCTTCTGTACAAGCTACAATCTGATCTTACGCTTCCTTCCTCTGTCATTTACTTCATTATTCATTCCTGTGTCAATATTTTTTCAGCAATTGTGAAAGCACTACCCATTGTTTTGTTTTACTTCTGGTTTCCAAACTACAGTTTTGAAGTAGGGCTGTTGAAGTTAATACATTAATATTATGATAAGTCTTTAACAGCTCTATTTTTAATAAGAAATTCTAGTTCAATTGCTAAAATGTGGCAATTTAAGATTGAACGATTGGGAAAACACCAATAACAGTCAATAACTGTACTCACCTTGGTGTTACTGTGCATTATACTGAGAATAATTGATGTAAACAAGTAGCACTACAATAAATCATGATCCAAACAACATTGTGTATGAAACATTGAAAAGAAAAGCTCTGATAGTCTAGGGAACATTATATAAACCTTTATATTACGACATCTTTACAGACCAGTGCATTTCACAATGCACTAAACTCGCATCCCAGATATGCATTTGAAAGACTGTCCACTAAACACTGTAAAAACACTTACTTGAAGTCAAAGTTGATCAAGTAAAGAAATGCTATTTATTTTGGTGAAATAAAATAACACTATTACGCATGATAAATTAGTTGAATCGTTTGACAGGCCTGTTTTTAACTCCTCGCTGGATTGCTTATAATATACTTGATGTTTGACTGAATTTGGTTTTGACTTGCTTTTACAGTCTGATGCTTGTGTGCTTCTGTGCTGTTCTGTTTCCTAACCTTCTCTCTGTTAATCTGACCTGAACTCACTCTCAACTTACTCAGCATCTGAGTCCTGGTCTACTGCTGTTGAGGAATGTTCATAACGGTATGTAGGAGTAGTACCCTGAGCAATCGCGTCAGCTGCTTTTACTTTAATCTTGTTGCATTAACAACTTATGTCTTTTGCTTATTTTGTTCTGCTTTTAAACTTTAAATTGGTTCCTGTAGCAGCACTCACCTTACTGTAATCCTCTTTTCAGGGTCATCAGGGTCCATTGAGAGTCTGAAGAGTCAGAGCACCAGCAGTTCCATCCAGCCTTTGCTCTGCCTCCCCAGCAGCCTGTGCATCGAGGACGAGCTCCTCAGCCCATAGAAGCACTACGCTCGTCTGTGCCTCTGCATTAGCCTTTCTGCTTCAGTCAAGAGTCTCCTTCTAAGAATAGCACAATCACTAATGTTTCCTAAAAGCTATTAAGAAACACCATTGCTCATTTGAAAGGCTCAGACTAATGTCCCTCTGTTATAAACTACAGATCTCCTAAACGTTGACATTTCCTTGAGTTGAATCTTGTATGATTTAGTGTCTTCCAAACAATCACTAAAGCAGAGGTACCTGATCCATAGTCCCTCCGGGGGCCGGAATGTATCACTGTTCCCAAACTAATGAACAAATATCACACTGCTCTGACACATCTCTAATTGTAGTGATGATTTTTATGTGTAAGACACTATTTTTACAGGGATAGTGCAATCATGTATGGTCTGATTAGTTTCTTGTAGATCCATTTATTTCTTTTTTTTTCATACGTTTTTGAATTTTATGTATTGCTAAGTGAGTGCTAAGTCAAGTCTCCTTCTGCAAGATATCCATCAAAATAGTTTATCTGTCAATCTCTGCCTTTGGTCAAAGTGTTCAAAATTAGAAACTGTAAACACTTAACTAAGCTTTAGTATTTGACTTAACATTAATGGTCCTTTTATTTCCATAAAGTGTCAGGATACATATTAAGCCTAGTCCTAGACCTAAATGGTTTGAACACTTTAAAGTGTGTGTTTTTGTCCAGGGCTAAACTTAATCTCTGACTAAAAGCCAGTCGCATTTGTCAGAACCATGGCTCCTTAGTAAATCACCGCTTGTACACTCTGTGGAATGAATATTGTATATTTGTATGTAGTTAAATCATTTTATCATAAAGTGCTGTACACAAATGCTTCCTGTTGTCCTATCATTCAAGCAATATGGTCCCAACATCTTGGCTACACAATACAATATTACAGAGATGACACAAGGTGCTAGAAGTAATCCTGCTGGAATAGTTAAGAAATGTGTAAAAGCACTTAAATAAAGAAATACCTTTAGTCTAACGTTCTCAAGCAAAGACAATCGTGTGCTTGAAAATAGCTCCTGGAATACTCGCTGAAAATTATTGTATAATAAGGATATAATTAATAAGGAGAGCGCAGTAACGGTGTACTGCCACAAGGTGGTGCTGTGACCCCACAATGAGTAATGCAGTGTTAAACGCGCGCACAAAATAACGCGTTTGTCTAGTAAATAATCGTACATTATAATTGTTTTTTGTGGTCATTATTGATTTTATGATCATCAGAAAAGATGAAAAGTCAGAGAAAGTATAATGGTTAGGGGTTAGAGGAGTGTGCAGGGTGCAATAAGAAGAAGGCTGCCTCAGAGGCGGGCAGTGTGGCGGGCCGCCTGCGCGCGCGCTCCCTCCTTTAGCGCCTTTCCGCCAGGCTTGGCGCGTGACTTCACCAACGGCTTCATTTAATAGACCGCAACGTGGGAAGTCTGTACTTCTCACACACACCAGGACCTAACACAAGCAGGTCCACTGTATGCAAATACAATTACAAACAACATTTGTTGATAAATAAACAGTAAAATCCGTAGTGTTATATTAGCTAACACAACCTGCAGTGTTGAGTGTGACAGGGATTATTTGTCTCGAGTTGGACATCACTCTTAACATGTCTTTCATATCTTAATATAGCTCTAACACTGAACATAAGCTCGCCAGCATGGTGCATCATGTTAAACGTAGAGGTGCATGTGCCATCACTCAGCTTCGTCCTTCCCTTCATGAGCTTGTAATTGTGAAATGACTAAACCTATTGATTGTCAGAGTAATGTATTCTGACACAAGTAGCTATCCCGGGCTCTTTTGTGCTTTTTGTGCTTGTATTCTGGTAAAGACACTCCCCTCGGTGTGTTTTCTCCATACTGCGATACGCGATGCTCGCGGCTCAGCGAGCCAATCAGAGCGCGAGCGCTTTTAAAGGGCCGTTAAGAGCGCACGCGACGCGTTTTAAAGTCTGACTCAGTTTCCTGCATTGTGGACCATGACACTTTGGACGTGCTAGTATGAGGTGGATCTAATTTCTTTCGAAGAAGAATGGAGTGACTGAATTTCAAGGATCACGACTCGGCTTTGCTGCTTCTTTTCTCCTGAGTGAATGCACTTGTTGCGCCTCCTCCGCCTCCATCTAACGGACCTGCACTCGTCTCGTCTCTTCTCGTCTCATCTCATCTCATCTCATCTCATCTCATCTCATCTCATCCGGGGAAGGGGCTTCGCAACAGGTTCACATTCTCCCCATCGCCGAAGTCAGTAATCCTAACGGCTGTTTCACTGTCTCTTTTTAGTGACTATTTGTAATTCTTCACATATAAACGAATCATCATTATACATTTGGAATCAAATAAAATAATAGTCCATCAATTAAAAATACTAATTTTATTTTTTTTTAGCACGCTCAGGTGTAATGTGCATGCTTTTTTCCCCTAGGGCTCTAGATCCGAAATCCGAGACGTGTTTAGAGAAAAGGCGCTCGTGCCCTGATCACGATGCCCGTGTTGACGAGTCCAGAGATCGCCAAGAAGTTCAAGGAGAAATGGATGCTGCTGCATCCGGAGGATCAGGAGGACGCGGGCGGCGCTGTGAGCTTTGATGACAGTCTGACGAGCCTGCACTGGCTGCAGAACTTCTCCATCGTGAGCGCGGCTCCGGACAGAGCGCCCGGTTTCGGCTGGCGACCGCAGCAGCTCGTGCACCCGCCGGGTGGCACTGAGTCTCCCTCCAGCCCTCCTGCCGGGGACACGGCCGCTTCGGGCACTGCACACACACCGGGAAACCCAGCCGTCTCCTGCAGCAAGCTGGCCGGAGCGAGTGCCTACACGCCGATGTACGGGCACAGCGGAGCGCAGCCGCATGAGGAGGTCGATTATAAAACCAACGCGCATGTGAAACCGCCGTACTCATACGCTACGCTCATCTGCATGGCCATGCAAGCCAGCAAGAAAACCAAAATCACCCTGTCCGCCATCTACAGCTGGATCACCGAGAACTTCTGCTACTACAGACATGCCGAGCCCAGCTGGCAGGTAAACAGCCCACCATTTACTGTACATCTTTTAAAAAGTTGTGAACCAGTGGTTTTTTTCTTTACATACAACAAGTGGGTCATCGTTCAAGGGCATGATAGCTGAACGCCTGTGATTACTTTTAATGGACTATATATTATAGGAGAGAGAGAGAGAGAGAGAGAGAGAGAGAGAGAGAGAGAGCGCGCTTGTTTTTTCCACTTTTTTTCAGTATTGTAGTAATAGTAATATTATTTATATTACTTTACTTACATAGCATAAAGGCAGATATATAGAGATATAATTGGTTTTGATAATTTCAAAGTAATTGGTTTCTAGTTGAATTTATCTTTAGTGAGGGCTATGTGTATTATTCAGAATAGTCTAGTGAGCTTTAATCTTTTGGTAATAATATACATATAGGAAAACTAAAATTAAAATATAAGCTATTATTTATTTTCAATTCTTGTGTAGAAACAAAAACTACACGAGGTTCTAATTACTTAGGCTGCCTTTATATAGCTGATGTATGGAAAAATACAATAAACCCTAACCTACATGAACAATAACAAACTCAGGCCACCAGTCCATTTTGTGGTGTTCAGCGTGATATGTGTTAAGATGCTCAGGTAAAGTAAAGCCTTAGCTGGGGGCTGTAGCTGAACCCACTAAGCCCAAGAGTCATAGTGTATCCTGGGGCCTGTCTCTTTAATGATGGACCCCTAGGGACAAGACGCTGGCAGTGCAGCACAGCTGATCATAAGAAACATGCAGTGCTGCATTACAAGAGAGCCTCATTAGGAGCATTTGCTCTCCTGTACACACAACACCCCCTCCCTCAGTGTTCATCTCCACCAGCACCACCCACTGCGCACAGTGGGCCAGGGAAACAGGACACTTTGACCTGCTGTACAATGAGACCTTACAGGGGTCATTATGTAGGAAGCACGGAACCATTATAAATACACATGTTTTTCAGAAATGTAATACACATTGTAATTATGAAAAAAAAAAGGATGTTCTGGTACTGCATATGCTGTCTGAATGTTTGTGTATATCCATTTGTGTTTAATTGGTTTTTAGGAAACGAGTCATAAATGAATGGATGAATAAATAAATGAACGTCTCCTCAATGAACAAATCTCAATCATCACAATCTTTTCCAGAATTCAATTCGCCACAACCTGTCTCTGAACAAGTGCTTTATGAAGGTTCCCAGACAGAAGGATGAGCCGGGAAAGGGAGGCTTCTGGCAAATCGATCCCCAGTATGCAGACATGTTTGTGAATGGTGTCTTCAAACGAAGGCGAATGCCTGCGACAAATTTCAGCACTCAAAGGCAAAACAGAATTCTGTCCTCTTGCTCCCCTTACAGCCCTCAGCGCAACCCACAAACAGGCCTGGATCACTACCAAGAGCCTGTAGCAGGAAGCAAGCGCAAACAGGCCTGTCCCAAACGAGGGGGCAAGCTGGGGAGAATGTCCCAATCACCCCTGTTAGCGAGCGAGATCAAAACATCAGATGTGCTCCGGGGAGATTTCGACCTGGCCTCAGTGTTTGATGATGTCCTCAGTGGAAACGGCAGCACATTTGAGGACCTGGACATCAACACTGCTCTGAGTTCCCTCGGCTGTGAGATGGAGGTATCTTCTCAGAACCAGCATGTGTCCACCGTGTCCAAATGGTACAGCAACGAGGACGAGCAGGCTTGTGCTTACTTGGAAATGAGCAGCATGATGGGATGTAGCATGGAAGACTTTCAGCGCCAGCAGCAGCCACAGCAGCAGCAGATACAGACCCATCAGCAATATTACGAGGGACTGGCACTGTTTTCAGACCTGCCTCAGCAGCAACAACCCTGGGAGGTTAAAGAGGAGGCACAGGCCATTCCTCTGTCTCTGGATCAGGGCTACGGTCTGTGTGAAGGATTTTTCTCTGAGATGCCTATGTGGGAGAGGGGAGAGGTGTTTCTCTGAACACATGTACTGTCACTGCTGGTCTGCTGGCCTGCTGACTTTTGTTTTGCTACATTAGCATAATGAATGGTTCAGGAAATACTGTGTAATTTTTCTTTTTACTTGCTTTGGATTTTTCCCTGAGAATCTATGCTAAAATGTTGATAATTATCCTTATCCTTTTTTCAAGACTTTTAAATCATGGTTGGATTCAGTAACACACTAATGACTACTGTGGAACATATCAAAGTAGTGGCAAATTTTGTGTAGACAAATCAAGTTAAATCTATATTAATTTTAGTTCACTTGATATTTTAGAGGTGGTCATAATATGAATATGTGATATTTTTACATCTTTAAAAAAAAAAAAATCAGATATTGGATGGGAAGGGTATGCAACAAGCCAAAGTGCTTTGCAGAAATATTTTCAGAGATTTTCAGATATACAGCACAAGCACTTTGAGGCAGTGTTTATGTTTCATTCCTATATATCAACCTTGTAATTTATTTGATAAAATGTGAGAAAATGCAGTTTCTTTCTTTTTCTTTAATTTTTATTAAAATTCCTTTCTTTTTTTACCTAAGCTGTTTTAAATGCCATTGTCCTGATTTGTTTTTATTAATTAGGAGCAATATCATGTTAAGGCAAGGACTGTTTTAGATTTGTATTTGTATCGAGTTACCTAACATGCAACTTGAATCTAATTATATCCTGTACTTGAATAAAAAGATCAACCGTCTCTGCAAGTTGTGGTTGAATTATATGTCAGACACTCCAGTGCTGTTTCACCTTGGTGCTCAGTGGAAACATTCATATACTGCAAAACAAAACTTGGTTAAAAGGTAAGTCCCTGGGATCACTGTAAGTCAACATTATGATATTGTTATATAAGATTCTTAATAGATATGCAAGGGAAAATTCACCCCAAACCCCTTGTTGTAAGCTTGGGAAATCCACCATTTACTATTTTACTTGAAGGTTGTAGGTTCAATTACCAGTGGCCTCCTCATGTTTCTTCCACCCAAGCATCTTTTAGGGGACATTTAAATAAATAAAGTATCATCTTTACATGTGGGTGATACCGGTGTCTTCTTTATACGCTTTTATGCTTGTATTGCAGCTTTCTGGGGTATGCACTCTCATCAAACTGACAAGTGAGTTTTTAAACACCACATTATTATAATTTTAGAATTTCTACTGTTCACAAAACCAGCTCATTACATTTTAATTGTTTGGATATTGATCACAAACCTGAGTCAGTCGCTCCGGCTGAACATGATGCCACACACAGGTCATCATTCTATACCACTTACCAGTTACTCTGTCACCGTTCTTGTGTTTTACTGACAGAACAGTTTACTTATCGACAAGGAGTGTGCAAATATGTTTCGGGCATGTCTGGACTGGCCCACCTTCTTTAAATGACTTCAGCTGCACTTAATAAATAACTGTAATGCCGTTTTGTATTGCCCCAGACCTCTGCTATGCTACACCTCACCCTTTATGGGTACATAAAGTGAGAATATGACTGGACAAGCTCAGACAATGAAAACCTTTTCCCAAATCACAGTCATGAACAATTTAAAAGTCCAAGAACAATAAAGAAATTGTTCGTAAGTGTTTGAATTGGGCTATGGTTTTGGATCTCATATTGTTGTAATGAAATAAAAAAGGAATATAAATAGAAGCAAGTATTCTATTTACTTATTTCTGTATCTGCCTTTGTTTTAGTTTCCAAATTCCACATTGGAAAACATTACTATTGAAATTCCAGTGCATTTGGGGCAAAAAGTAATACTTTCACATTTTAAAATCTCTTTTTAATGAAAAAGGATAAAAAGGAAAGGATTATACAATCATGTTGGCACTGCCTCCTTCTGCTGGAGGTCACTTTGTAAGAACCCCTCTGGATCTGTGGGATAATTCACATTCCTAGAACTTCAGGGAGAAGCAGGGATGCTAATTCCAGCTCCCTATGGTTAAGCTAAACAAAGCAACGGTCAACATGTGAAGCATTTCCTTAGTATTCATAGTTGTGTTTGCTGGCTCACTGTGTAGCTCTCTGCTGAACTGGGAGCAGGTTGAGGATAAAGCACACTAAACTGATGTGCAGCCCTCTATCTTGGTTGAGGTGACATAGAACAAATGAGTTAGAGCCTTCATGATGGTGTGGGTGTAGAGGCTAAGGAAGCGGAGGAGGTGATGAGCGTGTCCCAGGGGAGACATTTTTATGTGGAGGTGGGCTGGAAGAGCTCAGTACAGTACAGATAACATTATCTCCCTAGTGGCACAGCCTCCGCACTGTATTTACACGGGCCACAGTCTCTACTCAGGCCCAGCAAGCGGACCTGTCAGCAGGAACAAGGGCTGCTGTCACGGCAGGGCTGCCCAGCGCTGCTTTATTTCCCCCTGGGTGCGGCTGGCAGCCTCTGATTACAGGTGTTATGTAGGCATGCCAGCCAGATTTCACACAGAGAGACAGGATGGCTTTGCTGTACAGCTTGCGAAAAACCACTGCACTCAGCATCAGCTTCACGATTAGGAAAATAAAATCACTTTTCAATAGTATGGGTAAGATGATGTGTTGAACATCATTTCGTTTTGGTTACGATAAGGAACTAGGTGAGATTATAACAATTTCAAAAGTGGACATATACTTCTCACAGTCTTGCATGACATGAATGATGCAAAAGGAATGTATGTACTTGGGAATTTACAGAGGCATTTTTTTCTGTTCTCCTCACAAAGCAAGTTTATAGAAGATCATATGAAATTTGTGTCACTTTAGAGAAGACTTTTCATTTTGAGAAAGTCCTTATCCCATTTGGAGCTTGACTAAACCACACAAACCCTTTTATTCTGGTCTGGATTGAGGGGGACACCCACAGGACAGGGTTAAAGGGCAAAGGTAATTTTGAAAAGGATCCTTTAGAGAGCTATTATGGGATGATGACATTTAGTGCATAAGAGATAAAACGTTTATGTCTCCTGCAACGTTTATTCATATGTATTGGGTTAGATCACTGCACTTTGTGCAAGTATCACTTCTTTCACAATATACAAGGCTGTTAATCCAATGTTAATCCAATAGACATGGACTTGCTTATAAAATGAAATATAATTCATGCCATAATTCCTTTAATAATTTTGAAGAAACTATCATTGAATCTGTTATCGTAATTAAAATAAATTTGCTGTATTATAAACAACCAGCCTAACTATAACCAGTAAAATGTTTTTTGGGGGTTTATCAAAGTTAGTCTTCACAGTCTTATAGTTTTATTTCACTCAGATTCCCACAATGTTAACCAGTCATTGATGCAGGTTTAGCAAATGTTACAAAAGTGTTAAAGATTCTCTAAACTGTTATACTTGATTTTAATTATCAGTGTCACTCAAGTGCATTTCCTATTGCTACTCTTAGTCTATCAGTTCATTAAACGATGTTTAATAACAATCTAAAATAGCTGAATTATATAGACAATATTTGATACAAGATGTAATTTAATATGATTTTAAACTCATTTTTAAAAAATATGTTAATCAATTTTACCAATAAAGAGTAATACCGTGTTAGCATACTTTATTAATTGTTAATTGTTCTTGAATTAAAGGCCAAGAAAATAATTCTCTTGGAAGCAGAATTGATTTTGTGTTTCAAATGTTCATAATCCATCTTTTAATCCAAAACTGTTATCAATAACCATCCAACAGTGAACTGAATTAAAAAAAAAAATTCAACCACTGTCTTATTCTTTTTTAATCACAACAGAAACCTTGCCATTGTGGCTGTACTGCAGTAAAAAGGCTGTGCTCACACAAGACTTTACCTCTCACAAAACCACCCTTTGTTGGCACAACATTTAAAATGCAGAGCCTGTGTTTTATATGTTTTTAATATGCTAATTATAACTATTGTGCTGAAACTATCCAAATACAAATACATATACAAGCTTGTAAATTTGGGTTCAGCTGTTTACTCCTCTCTGACAAAGACTCCTTGGCATTGTCTGAGCGAATAGACATGCAGTTAGGAACCTTTTGAAATGCTTCCTCACGCACAGACAGCAGACAACCTCTGCTCACCCATCTCTCCTCAGCTAAATGAGCACTTAAAATACGCTGCGTGTGGGCAGTGTTTTTTTCTATGAAAAAGATTGTTTAGCGCTGTTCACTGATTATTGCAATCAACTGTAATTTTGCAATTGTATTATTAGTTGTATTATTATGATGATGAAAGCACACTTATATGCACTGTTCTTTTTACTTTAATGGCAGGTGGACATGCTATAAAACAGCTTACATGTTGACTAGATGAGCTATTCCCATCTTAAGAGTAAGAGAATTTCAGCATTATGGTTCACTTCCACGGTACGTTGATTTTGCACATATAGTGGTGGTTTAACGCTCAGTGTTCATTTGTGTCTATCTGCGTTTAAATGAACACTGA
The DNA here is from genome assembly GCA_030068235.1 of Notoglanidium macrostoma. Lineage (NCBI taxonomy): Eukaryota > Metazoa > Chordata > Actinopteri > Siluriformes > Auchenoglanididae > Notoglanidium > Notoglanidium macrostoma. Next base: position 7,591,638 of record JAQQZR010000006.1, on the reverse strand, counting down.
GAGCGTCAATTCAACACTGTGTATTTTGCTGTGTAGAAAAACATTGAGCTGTGATTGGAATTTAGAATGAGCTCAGAGTTCTTCTAAATGTCACTCCTTCCCGCCTCTTTCATCTCCTCTGCGTGCCATAAAGTGGGCTGCAGACTAGGGTGCTGGCTGGCAAGCTGGCTACTCAAAAGCATTCCTCCGGGGTCTCTCAGGTCTCTGGGGCTGAAGGGGGGGGACAGAGAGAGAGAGAGAGAGAGAGAGAGAAAGAGAGAGAGAGAGAAGCCAGAGGCCAGCATGTTGGGGTGTGCAGGACAAGAGGCACTATCCTGGAGCTTGGCCACACACTATGCCCCATGCCAGGCAGATGAGGGAAAAAAACTACTTCAACTCCTTTCTGTTTCTTTTACCATCCAAAGGACTTGTAACAATTGCTTTCATGCCACAGAAACCTTCTCTCATCTGCCATTTAAATATTATAAACCATTGAATGACAAATGCTATTTTAAAGGGATTTTAATTCAAATCACACAAATGTGTCATATGTCATGAATGTGGTACAAATATGTGTCCAATTTTGAATTCCATCTACAAACATAATGGAACGAACAAGTAAGAAGCTATTTATTTATTTCTAAGGTGGAAACCATAAAGCACTCACAATTTGGGATGGTTCGGATTGTTCTATGGCTCGAAAGTTCTGAATGTAAAAAGAAAAGAAATCTCTGGTTCCAGTTAATAGACAAAATATTACTGTACACATTTAAGTAATTTCCTAAATATTTGTCATACAGTGGCAGTTTATTCTATTTGAGATTACTTAACACATTTTAACGGTATGATTTGTTAATAGGCAGTCATAAGCTTCTTTTGTTCTTTTGTTATAGCCTCTAAGAACTAAATGAACAACATTTGGGAAACTTTTCTGATTGTCGTTTCAGGTGTGTGGAAAAATCTGCATTTTTGTAGCCTACACATTTATGTGAACACCTTTATCCTTTTGTGTGCACATCCACAGCCCTTTAACTCATTCCCCCTCCGCTCCTTTGCTTTTCTCTTGCCTCTTATTTGATTAGCCATGCTTTGGCTTTGTGTGCTGCCTCGCATTTAGTGCTTGTGAAGGGCAATTCAACACCCTCTCTGTAAGCCGGCGCTCCGTCTCTCCTCGTTAAAGGCAGTGGCGTGTTAGCTTGGCTCTCTTGAATCAGATCCTGCACAGACTCTGTCACCTGCCTTCCAGTCTGTCCACCGCCTACATAGGCTGAGGGAAAGCTCATTAGCTTTAGCGCTCACCCTAACTGGCAGCAGAATTAGCACACGGTTGCATAAACATGACTCTGCTCAGGGGAAACGTGAGACATGGCCTCCATTCGAGTGGCTCTCTTCTGTCCTTCATTATTCATCACTCACCTGAGTACTACGTCCATGGACAAGGTGGTGACAAAGCCTAGACACACAGAGACCTGACTTAACACCTTATATACAATAGTGTGGTTTTCTTGGGGTTTTTTTATTTCCAGAAAATTGGTCAAATTTCATTCTATGACATGCTCAAGCAACCATTAGAAGGCAGTGTGGAATGTAGAAATAAATAACCTGGCTTTGGTTGCCTTGCGTATCTCTGCAGCAGGACACTTGTTTGGACACTTTGTTGGAAATGTGTAGCACATGTTCTTCCAGGAGGTCTGTGGCTTCCTCATTCCCATTTCACTCCAGGGAGAAGGATTGTTGTTTTGCTTGTTGAATGGAAAGATGTCATCCCTTTCATCAGTAGTACATGAGACGCTCCCTGGAGGGCTCCCATTTTCGTGAGTTTGGTCAAGCCCCATGGCTCAGAGTCTGCAGGGGATCTGGGAAGCTTCACTTTGGAAGAAAAGTCAGCTTGTGTTAGAAAACTCTGTAATTCTCTGAAAGAGTGCATAAAGCTTAAAGAACCTGCATTAAAATATCAAATCTAATAAGACTCAATAGTAAATTCTAGATCATAAAAATGTATGCAGATATTAACCCCAGACATTAAATTTTCTCATTGAAACATTCCCAAAGTAAACCTATAGTCATATTAGACTAGAAAATTGACTTTACAGTAAGTGTGAAGGCTGAATCAGAGAGACTGTAGATTGGAGGTAGCGGTATACCTGCTGATACCTGAGAGAGGGGGGAGCGCATACACCACCACCAGGGCTTCATTAAAACTGATTGGGCCCACAGGGATCACACCTGTTCCTGGCAGGTTGGGAATCAGTCGTGCACACATGCGCAGTGCCTCCATCATCACGAGGACCAAGGTTAATGTCCTACAAATACAGAATCAGGAGTACATGGCTGAAATGGACTCTGAGAACAAGCAGGTCTCTCTGGAGGCTTTACTGTGTGGAACATTTCAATATTTCCCTTGATGAGCCTGCTTCCTGCCTCCTGTCCATAATCCACAGATTCACCCCTGACATTAGCATGCGTAGTGATCACCTTTCACCTAAAATTTTCACTGGCATCTGTGTATTTGCAGGGTGCCAAACATGCAGTGTTGCCACTGAAGACATACTGAATGTGTACATTTGCTATGCCAGTGTTCTAGCTCATGTGAGAACACAGAGAGAGAGAGAGACATCCATATGCACGGTACAGTCAGTACAGTTGCATGGCAGAGCAGTAGGGCAAACCTCTGATGAGCTGAAGCCTGCTAATTGGACACATGAGGCCTGAGGCGAGTAATAGCTCTCTACTGAGAACAACAGCACAGAGTTAGGAAGAGCTATACGAAAAAAAAATTGACTTTGTGTGTAGCCATGTGTTAAACATTTTACTGTTTATAATTAAATCGATAGTGTTTGACAACACAGAGCACATCACAAGTGTACTCAAGGATATATAATGTAAAGCCATGCCTTAATCTGTAGTGTCTCATCTTGCTCACAAGTTATGGAGTGAAAACACAGTCAGAAGGCAGAGTCTCTCTGCTTTAAGTCTGCAGCTGTCATACAAAATTGGTTTTTAATTATAAATGTTGCTAGTATAAAAAAATTATCTTCTTTGTTTTCTTTGTTTGTTAATAGAGGGTAAGGAAAGTCCAGTATTTAATTACATTTTTTAGTTCGCCTAAATGGCCTCTTAATTATCCCTGTGGAAGCCTGTGGTGGGGTAAAGGTATGAGCTGCTATATCTCCAGGGCTCTGGCACAGACCTTACCTTGGCCTATATTATGTTTTTTCTTAGATGCTGCGGTGTCTCTCTGGAGGCTGTGGTCCTTTGGACAGGTGCTTAACAACAGGATAAGGGATGGAGGGGTGATAGGCTGGGGTTAGGAGACAATGACACTGTAGGTGTTGACACGGAGAGAGGAGCTATTTTGCTCCTGTTTTGCTGCTCTTCTTGTTCATCTAAAGTTGTCCACTCATAAAACACTTACCAATACAGTTTGTACTTTGTCACAAAATATATACATTGCCAGGAAAGTATTTTTGTGCACTTTTCCATTCATTTCATGAACTTCAGATGTATTCTTGTTAAACATTAGAAAGTTGTTAAGTAAACAGAAACAAATGAAAATATAAGTAAAAAAACAAGCCTGCTTTCTAACATGGAACATGCATGTAACAGTACATGTCTGACATCCTATTAACTGGTTGTGTGGTGATGGTATAGTCAAATTCTAGACTGTCCTTCAACTTTGAGCAGAAGACTGAGGGAGGCAGGGCTAAAGGGTTGTATATTTCAGCCAGAAAGCCACTTTTGAGGATTCTGAACAAGAAGAAAAGGCTTCCATGGGCCAAAGAGCACAGAAACTGTTGGGTAGAAGATTGGTGTAAGGTGCTACGGACTGATAAATCGAAGTTTGAAGACGATGGTTCCTCAAGTAAGTGTTATGTTCACCATCACAATACTGAGTGCCTTGAATTTGCGTTTAGAAGAAAGTAACATTGAACATGTAGAAAATTTAAGTGTGTGCAAAAACTTTTTACTTTTGTTTTTTATCCATAAATCTATACTTCCACTGTGTCAGAGAAAGATGAGCCCTGAAGATGCTTTAAAGATTTTGATCAAAGATCATCCAAGAGCTGTCTTTAGACAAACAGCACGAGAGCAGCTGTTTCCTGTTATAAAAATGTGATAAAAAGGTGCCTTAAAATATTTTACATTTGGACATATTTGAATGTCTGATACAAAAAGCAAGATGTGCAGAACAGCCAATGGCTGAGATGTTTTTTGTTGCTCTGTTGTGAGGGTTTGTCCTATTTGTTCCAGTTTAAGCAGCTGATATATTAAAAAAACAAAAACAAAAAACACTCAAAAACAAAAAAAAAACCATCCTATTTCACTTTCTGATCATCCCAAGCCTTTTGCAACTCCTGTTTGAATTCACACACTGGCCAGTTGGGCCTGGTGAAGGAGAAAGTTATGTTCTTCTTAATGAGCCCCGCTGATCCTATGCCAGATTACACTCAGTCCAGAGCTGCACTCTCTCCTTGTAGTGCCAATTATGCATAGCCTCAATAGGACTAGGCTTTTGCAAAGAACAAATGATACAATGTATAGTTCACCTGCCAAGTATATCACATAGTAGTTTAGCCACAGGTCAACGTGATGTGTGATGGATGACACCATGAACAATAGTTTGTACAAGTACTGAAACTTTGTCAAAGAAAACCTAAATGGTAAGCTTTCATGAAGTTTAACCTGTATTTGGAAAGGAATTAGAGTAATCACTTATTTAATTTGCTGAAGTTGATGGATGAGCAGACTCCTGTGTTTCTGCAGTGAATGCCTTGTCTCTTGTCTGCATGTACTCACATCATTGTCTTTGTCCATTTGGCATGGTGTATACAGTGGAGTAGATGTCTGAGGAATTTTAACTCTGCCTGTTGTTTGTAGAATTGTGCCCCATTGGGAATTGTGACAGATCTGTGTTACAAGTGGCCAGACTGCACTTTTTATTCCAACTGACTGACCAAAAGAGAAATCAGAGACAAAAAGCCAGAAAGATCTTTACTTTGTTGGTTAGGATAGTTAATTTGCTCTTGTAATAGGCAGCAGTTAAGTTGTTGTCAACATGCTTGCAATAAATTTGCTTTAATCTGGTTGTGTATTTTATATGTAAGTCCCAATTCTTTGTTTAAATAAATAGCAATTACTAAACAAAATCACAAAGCAAAATAAGCAGATTAATAAACCAAACTTCAGATAAACTTTTATAGCAGTCATTTTTCTTTCTTTCTTTGTCAGGTAACATTCATTGTAAATGTGGGTCCAAGTTGTGTAAATGAACAAACAAGGATCCATGACAATTTTTAAGATTCGTACTAGTATAAGTAAATCATATAACAGAACCACAGGGTTCCAGTACCTGTGATGCTTGGGCCCCAATCATTAGACTAATGATTTAGACATATAACTTTTAGTGATTTGACATTTAATATTTTGCAGTTCATTCATTCATTTATTTTCAGTAACTGCTTTGACCAGGGTTGCGGTGGATCCAGAGCCTGTACCAGGATCACTGTACATGAGTCAGTAATACGCCCTGAATAGGATGCCTGTCCATAGCGAGGAGCCATGCATACACACTTTCACAAACTCATTCACAACTAGGGGCAGTGTTTTCCAATTCGATTAAAAATTATTTTCTTATTTTCCACAACTGGGCTTTACAGATTCCTCCAATCTTTGCCTGGCTCCAGATAATGAACATGATAATGTGATGGCACAGGAGGTACTGACTGTCTCTGGTCTTGTACTTATGGGCCTCCCAGTCTGTCCACTATCCCTAGATCTTTTTATGTGTATCCTGGCTCCTCAGACCTCCTTTAGCTTCTCTTAGCATGACAAAGAAGGCCTGCTGAGTTACCTCCCAAGTCTGAGTTTGGTCCACCGGTAGCCTCATTTACTGGCGCAGCTCCCGCTGCATTGTAAAGCTGTTGTTAAGAGTCTAGGCAGGCTGGAAAAGCCTCATTTTAAAGTGTAGACAATGCATGCCTCCTTTACCATACAGTGGTGCGGCAAATAGCACGCCCGTTAGTTTTGTGACAATCCAGACTTGTGTTGGGATTTCAAAAGCTCAGGACACTTGTTATTTTTGATGAATTAACTTTGAGAAGAAGGCTCTATAACAAGGCTCTATAGCCTTCGAGTATGCAACAATGTGGTAATCCACTGTCATATAACTTTGAAATCTCGGTGAACAAAAATGATTTCCAAACTACTACACCTATACCTCTTATTTTAGTATTGCCTGTGAGGTAAATATTTTGTCTGTTACTATTTATGTATATGTATTATGTCTGTGATCATTTGTTGATAAGGTTATTGACAAGTTTTTCAGAGGCTTCTGACAGGAATGTGGAAATCTCTGGAGGTCAGTTGAACAGGTATTTGAACTTGGTTACATACTGATAGAGCACCCTTGCAGACAAACACATGATTGCCCTGTTTAGAGTGGCACTCTAATGAAAATCAACAAAGCTGTAATTTCACTGGCAGGGCAATGAAAGTGCTTGCCCATGATTGGATAAGAGCTGCTAAAAGAGACACACGCTCTCAGCCCAGGTCCTGGGGGTGCGCCACGGACATGTCTGAGCCTGCCTTTGTGAGATCATGCCAGCGTCAGGCGTCTAACCGGAGACCAGATCTCACTGGATGGTCAGAGTACGACCGAGGCACAAAACACTCAGCGTACATAACAATGACGGTGGAAAATTATCTGATTTACAGACTACAGTTCTCATAAATATCATTCACACAGAAAGCTGAGGCAAGAAGTAGCATTCTCCTGCTTATCTCTATATCGAAAGTGCCTCCTGATTCAAAGGTTACTGAAAACACAAGTGTCAATATCATACTGAAGTATATGTAACACAGTAGATGGCCATTACTGTTAAGTGGATATATGGAAAAACAGCTTATTGGTTCTGGCATTTACCTAACAGTGGATCCTGAAAGAATGACCAGAAATCAGTAATTTCTCAAGTTTAAACCTATGGAATCATCAGACATGTCCCCACATTCAAATCAGTCACATCTAAGGCTAGCAAATAACTCCAAGATTGTGGCAGGTTGAAACAAATATAGACAAATCATGATAAGCATTGATATCTTGTTCAAAATTTATTTACATTTACATTTATGTCATTTGGCAGACGCCCTTATCCAGAGCAACTTACATACATCTTATTTTATACAAGTGAGCAGCTTGGCGGTGCTGGGATTTGAATCCGATCACTAGTCCAACAGCTTAACCACTGAGCTACCACAGACCCCATTTACTTAATTTACTTAATGTGCCTGTTACTTTAGTAAGTAACAATATTTCTGAACATATCTTTGATGCATTGTCACATTAATTTTTTTGAAGAAATCTAAATATTTGTCTAGCATAAGTGTTGATTTAGGACTGAGTCACAGTTTGAGACTGCAACAGACCTGCTACCTCAATAGAACTTATCATTACAAAGCACATCAACACATCCACATCCCATGGATAACAATTAGATATACACAACAATTGGATATAAACAATCCCTAAAACTATAAATGGAAAAAAAAATTCAATAAGTACTGAGAAATCTTTCCATGAGCCTGAGTGATATTGTGCCTTGGTGGAGCTCGAGCCATTAATGTAGATAAGACAGAAGGTAATTATGGCAGTTAATGACATTTCTTGGCAGAATATTTCACAAGTGGTTCACATAGATACATAACTCTTTAAAAAATGAACCAACTCTAAACATTTTAGATCTCACACAATAAAGAGATGTATTGTAACTATGTTATCCTGGATGTAGCCACGATGGCTCAAAGAATACATGCCAGTCCACTGAAAGGCATCTTGCATACACACAATTTAGAGGGGCCATGTAGCTGGCATGTTCATACAATTGGCAATCGTAATGATAATCCTCAGGTACTTCCTTCTAATCCCCTTTTTATAATTGTTGATTAGCTTTAATGAAGCTCTTCAGAATGTTACTTGATAAGTATTCTTAATCTAAATGTAAATCAGATAGACAACACTGTATATTTGTCATCTTTTAAAAGGAACATTATTACACATAGTACAAGCAGTTCTTTAAAATTAGTGCTGTATCACTATTCCTGTGCTCAGAATCAATTTTAATGAAAATAAAGGCTTGCGGCTTTCATCCAGATCGACCCCCTGGAGCACAGTGATTCTAATTTCTCAAAAAAAAAAAAAGTGTACCAATGTGCTCTTTCATAATCTTGAGGAAGCACAGGCTAACCTGAGACTGAGGCCATACCTCAAGCCAGGACAAGTCTACACTTGCCCTGTTTACTGAGTAGACACGTACGTTGTGTGCAGAAACAATGGTCTATCTCTAAAACAATGCCATGTATGCTGTCGAACAGTGTCAGGGGGGTCCACTCTTTAATGGGTACCTGGCTTTTCCGGTTGTTGAAAAGAAGTCCAGAAGTGGATTACTTTTCGTGTCTATTATTATAGGGCTATTGTTTGTCTAAAGCTGAAAAGCAGTAAAACTGGTCATTTCTTTCAAATGTCCGTTCCTGATGTCTTCAGGTTTATAGACCATGCATGGACCTTTTCATTAAAGGATCAAGTATGCATTTGTGGTATAAACTATTTGTAAAGGATTGAACAACACTGTTACCAGGACACATAGGTTTCATTTCCATGTGGCAGTGGAGGTTGTTGGTTTAAATCATATTTTTCATGGCACCCAATCTGTCATAAGATAAATTTTTTTTTTTAATCAAATATTGTAAAGAGAGTTATGTTTGCTCGGGATGTATTACAGAAAATGTGCATGTAATTCAATATGTAAAATATTACTACTTTGTGAAATGACTTTATTTTGAAATTCTAGATATAAATAGGCCCTTACACCTATTCAGCATCAGAGTAGTGTTGTAAATTGGAATCTTTAATGTATTATTTAACTAATAACTAATAACTGAATGAACACTTTGATATAAGACACTTTAATATGTTTTCTTTTATATAAAACAGTTCACCAATCATAGCAATGTAAATACATATATATGTATATGTATAAAATGTTGCTCATCGAAAAAAAGCCTTGCGTAGTATTGTTTTTACAGGCAGATGAGAATACAAATAACCTAAATGGAACTAAAAGAAACCACATTTCCTTGACATTTTCATGAGGATAAAAGCAGATCTGAAATGGCAGAAACTAAGAATGCAGAAGTTGTGATGACAGCCAATCAAGCACAGTAAATTTATGACGAGAAGGAACCGGCTCCTTTCACTTGTCCATATAGATATTGTACATTCCATTCTAATGCTTGTTATCTATACTGTGCCATTACAACTCAGTTAATATAGTAGTCCAGAGCACAGTAGACGCAGTGGAGGCTACTGCTTGCATTTGTTACATGGATTACTATGATTTCAGGTACTAACCACACTTTGATTTTAAGCACCATACTTTGATTTTCAGGAACATCTGCTAGCAAAATATGTAGCCATCATGGGCTGCTGCAGTTACAGTGTACACTGGTTCTCATTTGTGCAAAAGGTTGAAAAGACTTTTAGCCAAATGTGACAACCATAGTGAATCACAACACTATATTAAAACATTAATGGGCAGAACAATTAACAGCACCCAAACCTTTGTTACCCATAAACTAAATTGAAGCTTTAGTATGGCGGGCTCCTCCACTACATTAGGGTCACTCTCATCTCTGAGATGAAGTATTGTGTGGGCATTGTGAAGGATCTAGTTAAGCTCATGTAATGAGCAAACATGTTCCGGGATGTAATTAGCAGGCTACCAGCCATGAAGGAGCAAGTACAGGGAACTCAGGGGGATGACGAGAAGGCTGAGGATCACTACTGCTGGGGAAGACAGTTTCCAGCAGCCCGAGGCCTGGAGCTGACAGCTGAGTAGTGCGATGAAAGAGCTGTGGGCCAGAATGTGGCCGTTAGCGCTCTAAACACCCACAGGAAAGAAATGACAGCGTGCCGTACTTTTAAAAGACAACGGCTCGAAATTGTAGGGTTAGAGCTGGTTAGTGGAATTTTGGATTATGAAGACATTTTTTATGCACCAACTCACAGCCATTCCTGATGAGTTTCAGTAATTTATCATAATACTGTCAAAGAGAAGAAACCAGATGCAGCCCTAATTAATCTGTATGAAGTAAGACAGATTAACACTACTAATAGCCAACATAAAGTGTTGATGTTGCCATCATGACACCACATGCAGTGTGCTTTGACTAAGGCCTAATGATCTATCTGATGTGTGCTGCCCCTCAGTATGACAGGCAGCCAGTGCACAGGTGGCAGATGCAGTAGGTCACTTGTTGGGGCTAAAGCTCCTCATTCTCCACTGAGGCATGACTGTGCTGGCTAGATCAGGTGCGCAGTTGACAGCCCCCCTCCCAAACACACACACACACCACCACCATCATGTGCACCCCCATTCGTTTACCTGCAAGCCCCAGGCCTGGTACAACTCTGGGGGAACTTGCTGTGTCGTACACACTGCTCTGAGGGACAATGAGGGGAGACAGCCTGCCACTAACCACCTGCTGCGCAGCTGCCTGGGTCCAGTTTCAGGGTCGGCTTTCAGCTGCCTCCCCCACCAGTCCCTCAGCCCTCAGCATCCAGTACACTTCCTCCATGTTTGTAATCTTCAACTAAGAACTGGTGCCTAGACTGAGATCCAGGTGGAGCTTCTTTGACATTGTAGATCTACTTGCATATCTCAAAGCTCCAAAATTTGGTGTTTAACTGTTGGGCACATCTAGGAATAGTTACTAGATACAGAATAATGCCAGTATTTTATATTTCAATAAGGTTACTATTTAATATCTAGTGTTCCCCAAAAGAGGGCAGTAGCACAGAGAATCTGTGGTCCGCAAAGTATGAATGTTTCATTTCAGTGACCTAGACAGGGGAATTCTGGTTAATCTATGATTGCTTGGAAGACAAAAATGCCCCGTGTGTGACGAAGCAGGTCAACTGTTAAACTCATAACCAGTTCATGATAATCCAACCTTTTACAGCTATTATTTGTTAACTAACACAAAATTGTTTGGGTTCTTTTAGTCATTCTCTGATATTCATTAACTGCATTTTATCAAGAGGCTCAATAAGAGGTAATCTCATTGTAACACAGTGACAAACATCTCATTAGTAGCACAATGTGTTAAGGAAAATGTCCAAAAATGTGGACAAAGAACAAGAATGGGAGTCAGCGAGGAGGGCAGTGTCCAAAAACACCACAGAGAGCCAGACCAGCCCTGTGCCTTGAATGATCTCTACCTCGGCAGAGTGCTGTCGCTAATCAACGAATAGCTGTTGTGTAGTCCTGAAGTGGTGGGGATTTGAGACGCTCTCTCTACACACTGATTTGATGCTGATCAATGATTTGCGATATGGACCTCTTACCCTTAAATTACCATCTCTATAGGGCAGAGCATGGAGAGCATGGGGGCTGGGGAATACACAGGCTAATTTCCTCTGTAGTGCCGGGGTGGGTTTGATGTATATAGAGCTGCTAAAAAGCTGTGATTGCACGAGCTGCCTCTCTCAGCTGTTCCATTGTCCTTAACTGGGAGAGAGGAAAGAAGAAGACAGAGCAGTAGCGGGATAGATGGGAGAGGGGGACAGAGTGAAAGAGTGCAGGACAAGAAATGATGGAAAATGTGGTAACTTGTTCCTGAAGAGGGATTTGAGCCTTCAGCATCACAGAAGCATTGTTTGCAGACCTGTAATCATTCGCATAAGAGCACTCAAGCGACTTCAGCAGCCTGCAGCCCAACGCACACGTATTCATTTGCTACCTCTTAATTACCATTTCGGCTAAACTAACACAGGCTCTGTTGTGCTGTGTTGTGCTACAGTAGGGAAAGGGAGGATGGGGGTTGAAATTAACATAGCACATAATAGAGAGGAGCTTTTTATCGAAGGAGGTACGAGAGAGACAGTGAGCCATGAAGATGGAACTCTATTAATGCACTGATGCGTTCGCTGTAGACTGGAGCTCATCCTTTAGCCTGTAGCAGACAACATGGCGAACCAAAAACACAGACCTCCCCTGTAGGCACTCTGCATCAAGAATTGCTTTCAGATCAGCACAATAAAAAACACTCTGACAATCAACCACAAAAAAATAACTCTGGTAGATATACACTGTACAACAGTGCAATGGATAATTACATTATGTAATTGCACACTGAAATGAATGAAGAGTTCTCATAAATTGGAATTCTGAACATAAGATGTCCTTCTTTCCAAAAAGAAAATAACTTCAATACACGGTGAATTAAATTTACTCTTATTGTATTGGCTATTACAAGGGAGCAGGTAGCTAAAACACTACCAAACATGCACTACTTAAGTAGCAGTGTACATATTACAGGGTATGAACAAAAGTGCTCAGAGTTAATGGAATACAGATATGGCAGCAGTTGATTGATCAACAAGGCACTAGAGGCATGTAGATCATCTCTACTCCCCAGGGAGGACTTTTCTCCGAGCCTATGAAATGAATACCTTCATTGAGTACATGTAAAAAATACAGATTGATACAGACTCTAGTAGAGCAAATAATGTCAGTTAGAGCTAGAGGATTGGAAGCCATTTCACAATTCTCCCCTTTTTTCCCTCTGGCTTTCCTCTCCTCTCTCTAAGGCCTCAGTGGAGGTGAGCGTTGAGGTCATATTTCTCACAGAACTTGTCTGTCAGAGGGATGCAGGTAAGCAGCTCGCACCATTCACACTTGACTGGATATACATAGAAGAGCACCACAAAGCTGGAGAAGATTCCCAGAAAAAGTGTGAGCGAGACCAATATCTGGCAGCGCTTGCGGAACATGTCCATTCGGCCAAAGCTGATGTAAGGCAGGAATGCGAAGGAGAGGAAGAAGCCTGAGATGAAGCCACAAATGTGGGCGAAGTTGTCAATCCATGGCAGCATGCCAACGGCGAAAAGGAAGAGAACCACGCACAGCAGCTTGATGAAGGCCCGCCATGGCCGTGCCAGGATCTGCCAGCTCTGGAACAGCTCTACAAACAGACAGGCGAGGATGCCGAACTGAGAGCCGGCTGGGCCGACCTGATAAAAAACAAAAGGAAGAAATTAGGTCATTGTGTCCTTAATTAAATTATACAACTCAGATCGAGAGTTTAAGAGAATGACTGCACCTCAGCCCTGTAAGGAAGAAATATGGCACTGGCCAAGTTGCCTGTAATGCCACTGAGGATATAGATGATGGATATTCGAAGCCACCCAGCTAGTTTCTCCAAATCCCTTAGGATGGTCATTTGGAAGCACACAGACACAAGACAGTGCAGAATCCTGAGAAAAAACGTTTGATTCAGTGCGAGTTAAAATACACATATGAAGCTGATGAACTGCAAAATATTTAAGGAGTTTCTAAAGGTGTTATTTTTGGAGAAGACGCCCTGCTTACCCAGCATGCAGGAAGAGTGAGAGCCACAGGCGATAGAATTGATCTGGGACCTCAGGGTTGAGAAAAGGCAGCAGGCCACATACATCATCCATGCAGTGCACCTGATGAAAGGCATATTTAAGAGAACTGCCACTATGTATGAGTTTAACCTCCACCTAGTGGTGGACCTACTATGACCCAGTCTCACAGACTGAGATCAACAGGACTGCAGCTCTGTACACCCTCTGCTGGTTATGTTGAGTGAGAGCTCTATTGTTTGCTAAACCAGTACAGCATTAAACTGTATGAGTTGCTAACACACAGATAGCAGTGGGAGACACAGAAATATACCTGGGAGCAAAGTGTGGCCTCTTCATGAAAATAGCCCTTCATAAAGTCACAGTACTCTCTGGATGTGATTTCACACCTGCAGAAAAAAATCACTTTCAATAACCGCAGACATTTTATGCGCTGAAAATAATGACCATGTATGTCAGGGAGATATGCCACAAGCTGTGTAGTCCTGTACCATACTCTCACCTTCCTTTGGTTCCAATGCAGCATGGTCGGCCTGTGATCACACAGTCTATATGTGGCAGGTTTGTGTGGTTTCCACTGCTGTACCTGGTGCAGATCTGAAAAAAGACAGGCAGTATCTATAATCACAACAATTCTGAACAATGTGAATACAATTGTACAGCAAGCACGGGTAAAGCTTGTAAAAAAAAAAAGTACAAATAATTTCCAATAGAAAAATAGCATTCTGAAATCGCAGGTCCATGTGACTGAGTCATACTCACTGGCCACTTGGTGATGTCATCAGGCCACTCATGAGGTGAGACAGAGGCTGGCTCCAGACAAGTCCTGATGTCATTAGACAAAGCCATCAGTCACATGACTGAATCATGCTACCACTCAATTAATAAAGCTTGTAACGTATTACCTTGGGTCTTGGTGACAAACTGAGCCGTGCTCGCGTAATTTGCCGTTTAGATATGGAACACTTGAGTGCTGAGGCCACTTTACCCAGAGAGCCAATGTACTCTTAGACAGAAAAAGTTACACAATACATTGTCAAGAAATATTGTGGGCATTATCAGTGCTTTTTTAATACTTCTTTTAACATTCCATGTGAAACAATACATATTTCTAGGCATTAAATAAAAATATAATTAACTTTAGGTTATAACTGGCATTTGTTATATCACAATATTGTGATGCACTGTATTTCATGAAAATGGCTTTAGGTAGTGTGCTGTAATATCTGTCTCATATTGCCTGCCCCAAAAGCATTTTGTATTTCTAAGCTGTATGTATTTGCATAGCCATATCCCACAGTGATGGATTAAAGAGAGGTCACTGACTGAACACTCTTCCTGAGAGGTCTGCAAACAGCCGGATTGGTCGTTTCGGACGCAGCAGGCTGAGTGGCGCTCCTTCTCCCTCTTCTCCTGGATCAGGTCATGCACCTCCTGGTCTTGGCGCATGCACGGTGAGAATTTGGCTCCTAAATGTATCAGCGCCACCTATCAGCCAAGATGTGATACTGTAGTTAACTAAGTTGTTCCCCACATCTGAGCAACAACTGGACCATCAGTGAAGAGAAGACTTTCATGGACTAGACAGTTAAGGAAACCTACCGAGTTTGGTCCAACCCAGAAGTTCTCTTGCTGCACGTACTTGACATTCTCATAAATACCTTTATTTCTTAAAACCTGGAACATGAAAAACATGGCATAAATTGTAAATGTAATTGGGGAAAATGAAACTGATATATAATAAGCATATATGACTTACAGAATCTACAGTTTCATGTTGGGAGAAGCCAATAGGTGCAATGCCATAGATGGAAACTGACAGGATGGTGATGAGCAAGTGGACAAATGTTATCCAATATGTGAAGAAAGGCCTACAAAATAATATCAAAATCTGTCAGTATATTTGTTAGTATCCAAATACACATGGAAATATGTAAATGAATAAATGAGCTGTAATATGTAATTTAGTATTTTTATTTGAATATCAAAGGAGGAACCAGCCTGTGGTTGTTCATGTCTTCTATCTGTCTCTTCACATAGCTGTCAATGCGCTTGCGGTACGTGCGGTTGGTCAGCCTTCCCACTATGCCTAGGCCGTAAGGACGTTTCTCACGGGCAAAGAGCTTTGAAACAGGCACAGTGATGCGCTGACCCCGTCTCTGGCCACTCACACTCACAACTTCCTGGCATAAGCGCACTTTAGGTTGGATCAGAGAGGCATCCCTCCCTTTCCTCCAGCCCCTCTCAAGTGGCCTACAGAGACAGAGATAAGGAGAATATGCAGTTGTGGTCCATACATGGCTAACATTCAGTTTTCAGTAATATTTAGCTGTCATGGTTAGGTCTAAAGTTTACTTCATGCTCATTTTGTAAGTGTTTAGATTCCCAGTCTTGTTTGTCTCTGTTTGATGGCTGACTGTGTTTAAAATGATTACTATGAGTAAATTTCACATGTGCAAACAGCTGGCTATGAGTATGTGTGTGTGTGTGTGTGTGTGTGTGTGTGTGTGTGTGCGCGCGTGTGTGTATGTGGATGATCACAATGGGAACTCACAGCATTAGGTGACTCCTTTCTAACTCAGGCTTTCCCAAGGCGCTGCCTGTTAAATCTGTCTCACAGGGCACTTTGTTTGCATCATTCTCACGAATGGCGGCCTCAGAGGGTGACTCAAAGACATCGTCTGCATATGTGGATATTTCCTCTTGTACCAGTCCATCCTAGGTTATTTCACAGCATTAACATAACATAAGAGAAAATAATATCCTTAAAAGCCCAATGAATTACAAATGAATAATTTGCTTTTTACTATTGAGCATAGCTTCTGAGATGAGTGTGCCATTCACTGAAGAAGAATTTTGCCTTTTACGTGATTAGTACAAATAAATTGCACACAAAGAACAAGAGATGATAAAGTAAAAAAAAATTTGGATTTCAGGATATCTTTTAGTAAGTAACTTGGAAATCTCACTCTGACCATGGCATCAATTCACCAACATATATAGCATTTTATATCCACTGTTTTAGCACAGTTGCTTTTGTGTTGTCTTAATGTGATGCACTTTCACTTTATTTGAAAAGCTATGCTGATCAGAGATGTTTTTTTTATTAATTGGAATTAGTGAAGCAGCAGTCAAGCTTACACAAAGTGTGATCTTATTTTTGTCACTTTCATCTACCACCATATTCTGAAAACTCATGACAGAAAACAGCGGTGGGGAGACGCCACTGCCATTCATTAAGGGATGTGACAATTCTAATTCTAATAGAGTTAACTATTATTAAATTGTGGCTAAGGACATATTTCTCAATGTGCGATTATGTAATATTATGCACTATTAGTAAATGTTAATTAAGTGAGAGAATTTATTATCACAGTTAATTTCTGAATGTTTGAACATTTGGCAGAACAGTGATCAAGTGTTATTCACGGTTCTGGAGTGCTTTTGCATGAAATGGCCAGTAGAGGGCAGTGTTGGTAGTGCGCTCTGCCAGACATTAGGAAGAACATCAGTATCTCACTGTATAAACTGTGAAGCTATCGTTCTCACCCTTGTGAAAAAGGAGGTGTCCAGTTCATCTAGGAATTCACCCGTGTCATCTTCCATGAAGCTGTTTACAGCAAAGCTGCGTCTGTGTACTCGACGTATTGTGCCATCTTTCATGGAACGACCCTGAAAACACCACCATTATTATCGCCACTCACTTACCATCTTCACCACCATCATCATCATCAACATCATAATCATCTTCAACTACAGCATCAAATACAGCTAAATGTCTTAAAATGCAAAGCTGTTAGGGTTAGGGTTAGGGTTATGGCAGATGTGTGATTATATATTATATTTGTAAAATACTTCCTGGCTACTAGAGCAATCTAGTGCAGGGGTTCTCAAATGCTTTGTATCAAAAGAAGCCTTAAACTGTGAAGTAAATTCCATGGTTTCCTTCCGAACAGATTTTTATTTGATTTTTGTTTGATTTTTGACAACAACCCGAATTCCAGAAAAGTTGGGACATTCTGTAATTTTAATAAAATGAAAACTAAAACACTTTCAAATCATATGAGCCAATATTTTATTCACAACCGAACATAGATAACATAACAAATGTTTAAACTGAGACATTTTACAATTTTATGCACAAAATGAGCTCATTTCAAATTTGATGCTTGCTACAGGTCT
>JAQQZR010000006.1:7538526-7567225 GCA_030068235.1 Notoglanidium macrostoma | reverse complement strand
GTTCCTACGTGATGCAGTAAAACCAAAACTATATTTGTGCATACCCAGTAGGTACCTGTCACAATCAGCAAAAACTTGAGAAAGACTTTTCTAAAATATTATTGTGCAGTTTATGCATTCATCAAAATATAAGCGTTGCAAATAGTTTGCAAAATTGAAGACTGGCATAAGAGCAGATGCATGTGTATGCAGAGAAATTAAATGCAATGATAATAGAATATAATTTTGGTTTCAGTGTTCCTAATAACTAGGCATCTCTCTTCACTTCCACTAGAGGGTACCGATATATCATCACTTCATACAGATATGCCAGAGATCTTCAGGTGTCCTATTAGTATAGTTACAAAAGAAAAGAGTAATCTGAATGGACATTAGCTCTCAGAATACTCCAGCAGTGTTATGCTGAGCTTGGGTAATATACAGTGCCTTGAAAAAGGATCCATCCCCCTTGAACTTTTCCACATTTAGTCACGTTACAACCACAGACTCAAATGTATTTTATTGGTATTTTATGTGATAGACCAACACAAAATAGCGCAAAATTGTGAAGTGGAAAGAAAATGATACATGGTTTTCAAAATTTTTTACAAATAAAAATCTGAGAAGTGTGGTATGCATTTGTATTCATCCCCCCTGAGTCAATACTTAGCAGAACCACCTTTCCCTGCACTTACAGCTGCAAGTCTTTTGGGGAATGTCTCTACCAACTTTGCACATCTAGTGACTGAAATTTTCGTCCATTCTTCTTTGCAAAATAGCTAAAGCTCAGGCAGATTGGATGGAAAGCGTCTGTGAACAGCAATTTCCAAGTCTTGCCACAGATTCTCAATGGGATTTAGGTCTGGACTTCAACTGGGCCATTCTAACACATGAATATGCTTTGAACTAAACCATTCCATTGTGGCACTGGCTGTATGTTTAGGGTCGTTGTCCTAATGGAAGGTGAACCTCCGTCCCTTTGCAGTCCTTTGCAGCCTTTAACAAGTTTTCTTCCAGGATTGCCCTGTATTTAGCTCCATCCATCTTCCCATCAACTCTGACCAGCTTCCCTGTCCATTTAGGCCAAAAAGTTCAGCTTTGGTCTCATCTGTTCAGAGCACCTTCTTCCACATGTTTGCTGTGTCCCCTACATGGCTTGTGGCAAACTGCAAATGGGACTTCTTATGGCTTTCTTTCAACAATGACTTTCTTCTTGCCACTCTTCCATAAAGGAAAGATTTGTGGAGTACACGACTAATAGTTGTCCTGTGGACAGATTCTCCCACCTCAGCTATGGATCTCTGCAGCTCCTCCAGAGTGACCATGGGCCTCTTGGCTGCTTCTCCGATTAGTGCTCTCCTTGCCCGGCCAAGGTTTAGGTGGACAGCCATGTCTTGGTAGGTTTGCAGTAGTGCCATACTCTTTCCATTTTAGGATGAAAGATTGCACAGTTCAAAGCTTTGGATATATTTTATAACCTAACCCTGCTTTAAACTTCTCCACAATATCCCTGACCTGTCTGGTGTGTTTCTTGGTCTTCATGATGCTGTTTGTTCACTAATGTTCTCTAACAAACCTCTGAGGCCTTCACCTTCGCAGCTGTATTTATATTGAGAATAAATTACACACAGGTGGACTCTATTTACTAATTAGGTGACTTCTGAAGGCCTGATTGGTTGCACTGGATTTTATTTAGGGGCATCAGAGTACCCCAGATTTTTATTTGTAAAAAATTTGAAAACCATGTATCATTTTCTTTCCACTTCACAATTATGCGCTACTTTGCGTTGGTCTATCACATAAAATCCCAATAAAATACATTTAAATTTGTGGTTGTAATGTGACTAAATGTGGGAATGTTCAAGGGGTACGAATACTTTTTCAAGGCACTGTATGTGAAATAATTCTGAATAGCCTGCTTCTTACAGAGTCACATCCATTTGTAGCTAACAATAACAATAAGAGTGCCATATAAATTTTGGTCCCATGACAGGCTAATGCACTGACTTACACTGTCTTGAAAATTTTTTGTTCCCTAGCCTCTTTTTTGGCCTTTGGAGTCATCGTCCTACCCATATCCTTTCTTAGAGCTATACCTAGTCTAAAATCTACTCTAAGAAGAGGGATGACTGTCATGCGAATATGATCCCCTTTCCAAGCTTTGTGTGCCAAAAACAGGAGAATCACAAACACTTGTGCATTTCCAAGCTCAACCACCTTGGAGTAATCAGATATATTCAGCAAACTGAAAACAATAAAACCTTGGTTGTTTGACACATCCTCTGTGGAACTGAAAACAATATGCTAATGACTCATTATGATGCATTTCCTATATTTGCTCCATGTCAGATGTTCGCCAATTTTAGAATGTCATTAACATGTCAAAATAGCACAACAGACCCAAGACACATTCAGCAAGCAACATAATGAACAAAAGTGCATTTCATAAAATGCCAGACACACTATGTAATGGCCACTCACTCTCCTCTCCTGCTCAATAGGCCAGAAATTGTAGTTGTATGTACAGTGATGAAAGACACACACAGAGAACAGTCACTGTCATACAAAGCATGATAAATTGGCAGATGGAGATTTTTCCTCCCATGAGACAGAGTTATTGACACCCAGACCTAGAGTGTTACAGAAAATGGGTCTTCCAGCCTTTCAGAGGAAGAAAAAAACCATTCAACAAGACATTAATATAGTAGTGCCATTTATATTTTTCTAATCAAATAGATGTGCATTGTCCAAATTAGAGGCACATTTTGAAATTCAAACAAACAGTCTGGCTAGGAAATGGGAGGGAAAAACTGCAGAATTTGTACTATTGTTACTGGAACCATTGTCTTTCTTTGAAATAACTTGGTCCAAGAACCAAAAGTCCAAGTGACTTAGCCAAAGCCAACATGC
Source organism: Notoglanidium macrostoma (assembly GCA_030068235.1). Lineage (NCBI taxonomy): Eukaryota > Metazoa > Chordata > Actinopteri > Siluriformes > Auchenoglanididae > Notoglanidium > Notoglanidium macrostoma. Next base: position 7,564,336 of record JAQQZR010000006.1, on the reverse strand, counting down.
TATGTGCAATTCAACACCAACTGGTTCACCAGCCAGTCTTCCTGACTACCACAAGCTATTTCAAGTTTTTTGGATAATGGCCCATGGCACCAGCCACATGGAAGGATGGGACAGCATAAAGTGTCCTCTTACCAGCTCTGGTTTGATGTAAATGTATATTTTCAAAGACATATTTTCAATGGAATAAGAAACCAAACAATTTTTTTTTAAAGAAAAAAACAAATCTTGAAATAGCATCCCTTGGCAACAATCTCACCACATCCTACTGCAAACCACATTTCCCCACAAAGAAACTTTAGGGAGTGCTTTAGGGAATGACCTTTTCTTGATTGTGGCTATAAATCACTGACAAAAGTATACATTCAAAGTGTACTTTCTTTTTGTAAAGTGAAATAATATATACTATTCCCTGATCAGTTTCACCTCTGCACTGGCTGGTGGATCTCTGATTTCCAGCACACAGTGCACGCTCTCAGTAGTGTGCATAATTAATTGCCACTGTACAGGGTCTTTATATTTAGGCACACAAGTATGTACTTTTATCCAGAAATCTGATCACATTGTATTTGACATACTTTCCATTGATCATGACACTTCTTGACATTGATCATGCATGTGAACATATAACACAAACTATAATGGTGATGAATTTAAATGGATTGTTTAATGCATTAAAATTTGAGAAAATGGAAAAAAGGATTGAAACCTTCATAGTTTTGCTGTAGTGTTACTTAAAACTAATGAAACTAATAAACAACCCAAACGAATACATATAGTAATAACACAGCAATGCAGAATACATCTCTAGACACTTTCCATATTTAATACCAGCTGACCCCTAAAATAATGCATACTTATTTCAGCATGACTTCATCTCATATTACACTTTATTGCTTGAGCCTCACCATTAAACATATCTGTATTTATGAAAATGAAACAATTATACAACTGAATGGTTAATATGTCTACTACTCATCTACTACTCATCTCATGTATACTACTCATCCATAAAGTATTGCCTCATATTGACCAGAATGTTTATACAACACTAAGAAGTCCTAGTCACAAGTAACCAACACTTCCTTTGACATGTACCATCATGTAGTTGACTTCCTCTTGGTTTTTAGCCCAATTCCTGAAAATTGTGCCTTGTGCAGCACAGTGACAGTGTAGTGGAAAAGTCTGTATAATGTCAAAGGTTAATGACATCTTGGACCTTTGAAACATCTGGATGTGCACTAGTATTACTCCATAATAATCCCTCCATCAAAATATTGGTTTGCCTTCTGTCATGATGTGTGATGCTCTTTCTTGATCGAAGAGCTCGAAGCTATTTGTAAAGCAGACCAGTGTTTTTACTAAGGCCAGATGTTGTGGTGAGATATTGGGTCTGTGTGTTTAAATGGGAATTTAGGGAGCGTGGGAGCAGATGTCCTTGGTTTCTGGACAGTGATAGATGACCTCAGTTGGCAAACACTTCCTTCCTGTGAGTAGTGTGCACCTCCTCCTTATCAGTCTGAACTGTGACCAACACCAAAAGGAATATTGTCTTTAACCCAGTAAATGTCCCGTGCATCTGTGACTTCAATATGTTTCAGATTCAATATGTTCCACATTCAGATGGGTTTCTGTTCATCCAGGCAGTCCAATATTTCAGTAATCTCAAATCATTACTTTCATAGATAATAACTATCACTGTATGCCATTTATTATACACAAATATGGACAAACACCCCAGACTTCATCTAAAAAAACACCGAACTGAGAATTCATCCCATGAGCTAATATAGATCCACATTTGTTTAGCATAAAAAAAAACCTTAAAGGAATAACAAAAGTGATTGGTATGGGATGTACTCACAGGAAAATCTAAATTTATGTATGCACTGACTTGTCACTTGAACAGAAACACCTATACACCTAATCCTTCATGTAATTATCCAAAAGGCGAATAATGTGGCAGCAGCATAGAACTTAAAATAATGCAGACACAGGTCAATTAATTCAGTTAATGTTCACACACTAAATCTTGAGGCAGATGGTAATGCTACAACAGCAGAAGACCACATTGGGTTCCACTCTTGACCAAAAACAAGAATCTGAGGATCACCAAAACTAGACAGCCGGCAATTGCAAAAAAGGTGCTTTTCCAATCTTCAGCTGCACAGTCGTGTTCCTGTGTTACCGCTTGACTTGCAAGCCCGTTTGTATTTGCAGAGAAAATGAGAAGTCTCCAGAGCCTAGTAAGTTTAATTGTGTCATATAAAAAAAGCACAAAGTTTACTCGTATAGTGGGCAATGCTCAATATATAAAAAAAAGAGGCACAGAAGTTCTCATGCAGAGCGTTCGAGTGAAAGTTGACATGCTGCTATGCAATGTCCAGTTGTGCCAGAACTTGATATCGAATGTCTAGGGGTTGCTGCAGATAAGTTCCATGTGAACATTTTTCTTCTGAGAGACTGGGTTGCTATGCTATTATCTGAGACTATGAAGCATTGAATCACCAAGTCTCTCAGTTTCACACCTGTCCACAATGTCTTTAAACACTCACACTATATTAGAAAGTTAAAGGAATTGCAGAGTGCAGTGGTGCTGCTGCTGCTCTCTTGTCTCGCCTGATTGTGATGCAAACAAATCCATCAAGTTTACCATCAACTTAGGAATTATTGTACTTCAAGCTCCTCTTGAAATCACTGAAGTGAAAAACTGCCATCTAATTGTCTTATCTGCATAATTTCCTGCACAAAATATGATAGTATTCACTAGCATGTCCTCAAATCCAAAACAAAAGACTAATTAAATTATTCTCAACACAAACTATGTGTCAAATCTTTTTCTAAAGACTCTAGTTTAGATCTAAAAGATATCTACTAATTCCCCTACATTACTGTTATTCCTCATCATACCTGTTATTTGGAAGGTTTGTCCGTTTAATATCAAACATGATGCGAGTATGTATTTCACCTTGGTGCACATCACTGTGTTGATACAAAAGTTAAAACATGATTTATACAACCAGTTAAGTCCTTCTGCATGAAAGAACTGACTTCTGACAATTCAATTCAATTCAGTTCAGTTTTATTTATATATGGCTTTTCGCAATGGACATTGTCACAAAGCAGTTATGCAAAAATACATAAATTCCCGATATAAATTTTAAACATTAACTTATAGATTTATCCCTAATCAGCAAGCCAGTGGTGACAGTGGCAAGAAAAACTCCCTGAGACAACAGAAGAAGAAACTCAAGAAACCTTGAGAGGAACCAGACTCAAAATGGAACCCATCCTTATCTGGGTGACAAGTATATTATGTTGATTTGTCAACTGTTCACTGATGGAGACATGAGTTCAGAATTGTTTGTTGCAATTGCAGTGCTAAAGTTATCATGTCAATTGTAGGCCTAAGCCACCTTCAAAGTTTCTATTCGCCATATATCATTGAACACCACTGGAGAAGTGAAATATGACAATGACCAGCTACTGACAGTTATAATGACACATTTGGCAGCATGTTGAGCTAGTTGTAAAAAAAAAACAAAACTTCCATGTGCCTTCAGGAACCAATAAAGTGGGCGCTGAAATAGATTTTCATCTGCTTGTTAGTCTGGGCACACAGCCTGGCAGAGGGCTGTATACACATGCTAGGAACTGCCTCACATACTTCAACCCAGGCAAAGTCATTCTACACCATTTCATCCCTTTTTCTTCCACACTGCTTATAGTAGAACAGAGCAGATTGGTTAATTTGGTCTTGCCAAGCTGCTCGATTCAGACGGTCTGCTGATAGCATGCATTTTTCACAACAGTTGATTCTGACAAGTGAAAAATGACTAAACACAGTAATGCCCAAGAGCCATTTCATTATGGCAGTAAAGACTCCTGATATTATTACCTCCTACCTGATCAGCTGTAAAATGATTCTGGTAAAACTGATGAGATGATGGACTCAAGTAACAGAAATATACATTAACATAAGAATAGGGAACAATATATCAATACTGCTAGACCCAGAGCCATTGAGAGGTGTCATGGCAAACCTCCAGATCCATCTCCTTACTTGCTGACAAGTGTCTCATTGTTTCACTGGAAAGCAGCCACTTCTCAGTTGGAGGAAGCTGTGAGCAGTGTCTGAATCGTATGCCTAAACAACATGTGATCTCCATTTAAATATTTTCCAGCACAATGGCTGCCTGGAGCACTCAGAGTTAAAGAGGACACACTGTGTGGGCTATCTGTACTTGATTGTGGGATATTAGCCACCCAGCTCTGTTCACTGTTGAAAATGTCAGTTGTCTGAATTGGGTACTTGCTTCAGCCTAAAGAGAAACCTTAGCTCCACACATCCAGTTAATGAAATGTGCTGAAAAAAGTGTGGAAAACTCAAGGCTTTTTCAGTGATTTAACTTTCAAAGCCAGAAGGCAAGATGATATTCTTCTGCCAGTTAACTTCAAAGAGCAAACAGACCTTCAGCAGATGGACTGAGTGTCTGTCAACCCTATCCAAACCAGTCAGCTGGTTACAGCATACTAAAGCTGCTAAATCCAAAGGTTAGGGAACTAAGGTGAGTTTCAGTCAGTAATATGACAGTTCCCTTCTCAAATGGTTCTGCAAGTACTAACACACTATAATTCAAAAACCTTATTTATCCAAAACTAACAGCTACATTTGAATAAATGGAAGGTATCAGACTGCATAAACATTTCTAACATCAGAATGAAATTTGATCTGGATTATTAGGGCATGTTAGCATCAGAGGAACAGCCAGGAATTACCCACAGTTGGAGGACGTTTAAAGAATGTGGAAGCCTTAAACCAGTCAGATTCTTCATAAGCAATGGATACAAGTCATTATAGCAGAGAAACCAAATGACACGTATGTCTATGGAAATCTATAATCTATAAAAACAATAAAAACAAAACAAATCACACAAAAATAATCTTGCTAAGCCACAGTTAAATAAGTTGTTGGTCACAGGCCCTTTTAGTATCCATTAATAAGCAAGCCTTCCAGTTCATTTCACTGACTGAATGTCGTAAGCAAGCAAGTAAGACCTGTATCAATCAATTTCATTCAATGATTCATTGACTCATTGGTTCATTCATTTGCTCATCTATACTTCCAGTGTCAGCACCTAGTCCGTCCTGGTCAGGGATGTGACCACCCAGTAACACCACAGGCCAGTCGACACACACACACACACACACACACTCACACACACGTACGCACGCATACACACACACACACACACACACACATCTTACAGTTATTGGAAATATATATTTTTGATCACAGATGATTTACACTGAATGTTGGTCACGGTAAGTTTAGCAGAGGAAGCAGGTTCACATCAGGAGACAACAGAAAAATCTTTAGGACTGCAGATGGGCTAAGCCTGAGATTTTGTGTAGCTATTCAAGTTCTGTGGAGTGTTTCATGGTATTGTCTGGGAAAGAGCTCCTTCCACAATGGAGCTCTTTATGAAGCATCTTCAAGCTGTGAAGTTCACTTCCTTTGCTGGCTCGCACTGCATAAAAATACATTTTTAATTGAGCACAGATGCAGCTCTGATGAAAGAGGAAAATTGCCCTTAAAAAGAATATTCCACATGAGTATGCTAATTAAGGACTTTGGGAGGTAAGTCCTAATATTTCATGTGCAAATAAGACCTAGTTTGTACCCTATTCGTATGTGAATGAAAAGCTGCATGCTAAAATTTCATTACAGAATATAAGGGAAATTATTGACTTTTGAGAAAGGTACAGTACTGTGAAAGTCTTGAGCAACCCTTCACTCCTCATTTCTTTATATTTTGCTAGGAAAATGAGACAATATGTACAGTGGTTTATTGCAACATGTGCAAACATGCATGTAAATACAGTATATAACACAAAGTGAGTTTGCATAATTTTAACAAGCTTTAAAGTCAATATTTGGTATGACCATCGTTATTCTTCAACACAGCCTGAACACTCTTAGGCAAGCTTTCTTGTAATTTCTTTAAGTAGTCTTCAGGAATAGTTCTCCAGGCTTCTTGAAGGACATTCTAAAACTTTCCTTTGAAAGTTGGCTGCCTTTTGTTCCGTTCTCTGTCAAGATGATACCACACTGCTTCAATAATGTTGAGATTTGGGGAGGAAAATCCATGACTAATATTGCTCCATTGTGTTTGTTTCTGTCAAGGTATGCAGGAAGCCTGGAGAACTGTTCCTCAAGACTACATTAAAAAATTCAAGAAAGTCTGGCTCTTTGGAAAGAAAATATTAAGAAACGAGGGCTGGCTCAAGACTTTTGCACAGTATAGTATATGTAAGATATTGCAAAAATATTTATTCACTAGTAATAATGCTTGTTATAAAAGCCTTTTACTGTAATGTACTTATTATATAATGGAAGTCACAGCATGTATCAGAAAAAGTGAGTGAATTCACCTGAAGCGAAGGTTGGGCTTTAGCAGTGAACATGCAAAGCATGCTCAGAACATTGCTTTCTGACTCAGCACTTGTCTTGGTGCCCATCAGAACTGCTGTTTCACTGCAACCTTTTGGAATATCAATCTATCAAACAGGACCACAAGACTAGCACAGCTGTATACACAATACGTTGGTTCAGGTAAAACTACGAATCAGCATTATCAGCATTATAGATTCTCTTAGGGATTCTAAGAGATTGTGGTGAGGGTCACCTGCCTGAAGAAAAAGTATTTAGAATAACAGAAACGTAAACCACATCATTATAAGGGCCTAAGGATCTGTTCTTATTCTTCTAACAGTGATTTAATTAAACATTTTTAACTAAAGAGGCATATGAACAACATTCTTGCAGTTTTACTGAATATACATTCCACTTATAACCTAAGCAAAGTAAGTTGTGATCATTGATACCTTCTGCCTTCCTCACAACTTGAATATGTCTTCCACATATTCTTGTCAGTAACATGGTGCTCCAGGCCAGAAGCATGGCACAGACTGTCTCTCTGATCTAGTCAGATCAGGCTAGATACAGAGATAATCAAAAACCTTGTTTATTAAAAACTATTTCAATTCCTATTCATGCTTTATTTCATGCATTGCCAGGCAATTACCATACAGAGATAATAAATTCCTCCTGCTAAAATCTAAACCAGTCTAGTGATGTGATGCTCCAAATGTTGTCTGTGTGTGTGTGTGTGTGTGTGTGTGTGTGTGTGTCTTTTCACATGGGATTGAAAAAGGAGAGCGGCTACACCAAAGAAGCTCCCCAAATATTAAGCATTTGATTACAGCACTGTTAGAAGCATGTCAAGACTTGATTCTCCCTCTTCTCTCTCTGGAGCTGAAAGAGAAAAAGCTGGCGTACAACACAGGACAATCTCACCCACCACAGCCCAGGCAAAAACAACATTACAGAAGTCAACACCCAGTAGTTGATGGCGTGTGTGCATGTGTGGGTGTGAAAATGTGTAAAAGAGAGTAAGGGGGAACATAAAATCAGAATGAGGCAGACTGACTTTTAAAAAAAGCAAAAAGAGAGACAAAGAGGCAGGATTAAAAATGCAGCATTAAGTGAAATTAATGAAACAAGACCTGCTGCAGGGAACCCACATATGCATTTTTACTCCATCAACCAAATGTTCTTTTAATTCCACCATTCTGACATTCTTAGGTGTTAGCTATTTTTCCACTAGTGTTAATAAGTCTGTCCTCATTGCTTTTTTGAATGCATGTCTAATACCATGGCACAATATTGCACCCAGTGGAAAGAACTCAGTTATTGTAAACAGCAGATTTCTTAAGTTAACCTTTATTTTGGTAAAGCTTTCAAAAACAGTCACACAGTCCTGGCGTGGAGGATAATGAAAGAGACTGCTTGAAAAAAATGCATGCAATTCCATGGAAACTCAGTTGCAGAGCTACCTATTGAGTGTCTATGTGGCCTGGCATAAAACATAAGCCCAGACTACACCCACATAAAGGAGTGAGCAATCACAAAGCAGTCTTCTCTGTTCTCTGTTCAGAAGGTTTTCTAATGCTTACATTATAAAGTCTACTGATTTGTACAGTTCACAACTACAGCGATTCAATGTGTGGGATGGGTCTGAACTAGTCTGCATAGTTTTAAGTCCTGTAAAAAACTTTGAGAAATTGGTGACTGATGCTCTTGTTCACCATGCACTGATTTGTGATTATGTTTCATATTTTACTACTGTTCATGCCATCATGCTATATATTTAAAAGTAAACCTCACTGTAATTCAGTTTAGAAAACTGTTTCATGCAAATACTGTGAATATATAGCCAGGTCTGCTGATCCACCACGTATTTACAAAAGAAAAACATGAGAAAGGACTAGGTAAAGGCTATGGTTTTACTCAGAGCATTACCAGAGTAAAGCGGGAAGATGCTGCACTGGTAGTAACCCAATATTCTGTGCGACCACAAATGGAGGTAGTGGTGTGAGAAGGGAGAGTTTCATTGAACACTCAGAGGAGACAGCCAGACCCTAAAAAATGTCACCATAAAACCCTTTTTTCCCACTAAACTGTTGCTGTTTATACGAAGCAAGTCATTTTGTCTAACTAAAAGAGATTAGACTGGGTGAAAATACGGCTCCACTTTCTGAAAGATCTACAACTGTATCACTAAAGCCTTCATAGAAAAAGAGCAAATAGAATCAATATGAAAATGCAGAATTGTGTTCAGATGTCTCAAATAAATAATATTCTAGAGGTAAGGTATATCAAAGCATAGACAAAAAAGCAGCTCAATAAAGGGCATGCCTTCAGGATAGGAGAATACAACACCCTCATGATGCTTGTGTGTTAAAGGCTGAATTAGGATGGCTGTTAAGAGGTAATAAAGAACCTGGCATAGTATTAAATATAGCTGCATGATAGCCAACATCCAGGAGAAAATCTTCATCTTATTTGGATGTTATATTAAGCTGTAAAAGGTGAAGTGCACAAGCGAAACAACACTGGAAGAAAGTGTCTCAACATTAACCATCATGGGAGCAAGGTGAAATTAGAGACTGAAGACCAATTCAGACAATGTAACATTAAGCTTTCAAATTCTTGACCAGGCATTTCCTATTAAAGCAGAGGGAATGCATCAGTAAGAATGCATTTGCTTTTTGCCAAGCTGCATTCTGATCTGCCCTCTACACATCTGCCCACAAGATGTTATTTTCAGGTGGGCAACATTTTTTAAATGTATTCCGTGCTCATTCCAAGTAAATTTTTCAATAGACGTTAATTCCGTTCCACACACTCCCAAAAGAAACATTCCACCTGTCCCTACCTCTCTGAGTAACTCATCTCTGGAAACCTCTTCAAGTTATTTGGACAATGCTATCAGTCACAGAGGCAGAATGCTACAGCTCTGATTCAGGTTTATATGTTATGCTACATCATCTTCTATGGACTGTTTCCATGAAGAAGGCTAACGCAAATTCTGACTCAAAAATGGGCTATAATTACTAACCAAACACCTATAAGGTTGACTAAATGGTAAATGTGTCTTATACTATCACCAGGACGTGTACAATGTTAGCCTTCTTCTCTTTTGTTTGCTCCCATTCGGGGTTGCCACAGAGACCCGATTTGGCAAAGGGTTTTTTTCCTGCTGGATGCCCTTCTTGACGCAACCATCTCAATTTATCCAGGCTTGGGACCGGCACTAACTTGTGCACCCCAGTGGCTAGGATTCACACTCACATTCACACCTATGCATAATATAGAGTAGCCAATTGACCTAATCCACATGTCTTTGGACTGTGGGAGGAAACCGGAGTACCCGGGTTAGAAAACCAACACAAGCACAGGGAGAAGATGCAAACTCTGAATTGTATAGTGTTTGTTAACCCCAGTAAAGCTGCTGCACCCGAAACATTTATACCAGGACCACACACATGACCATATCAGTATCCCTTCTGAGTTGAGAATAATCCACCATCTAGTTAATGGTAATCCTATGATTATGAATACTATGATTCCCATTGATAGAGAATGTGCAAGAGCTGACAGGTTGCGCCAAGCAAGCGACTGTCAGTGATGTATACCTGACTGATAAACTGGCTGTTTAGTTGAAACTATAGCTGAAACATAGGTGTACCTGAGCTTCTGAGTGGCCCAACTCCAATGTTTATCATTGGGAGTTTGAATCGTGATGATGCCACAGCCATATGTGGCTGGGAGTCAAGATAGCAAAACTTGCTGTGCTCTTTAGGTAGTAGAGCTCACACTCTCTGTCCTTTGTCAATCACAGTGACACTAGCACACAAGTGTCTGTCAGCTCACGTACGCATGTTGGCAGACAGCGCTTTCCTTTCGAGTGTGTTACTCTACCATGCAGCATAAGCAGCATTTTTAAAAGATATGGCTGGCTGGCTTCACATGCCTTGGAGGAAGCATGTGCTAGCCTTTACCTTCCCCGGTTAGTAGTTGTTGTATGATGGGGAGAGCTGGCTGGTGGGTGGGAATTGGCAGGTGAACAAATTGAGGAGAAAAACAGGAAAAAAAGATGGGTGTATGTAGTAAAGTTGGAAATCAATGAGTGTATTTTGTTCTGAAATAGTGAGCAAAAAGTAAGCACAAAATAGTAAGGAAACTTCTGTAGTAGTTAACATGAAATGAGTACACGCCAGAGAGCATTAATAAAACTACATTGATGGTACTAGTTTGTATTATTCAATAACCTTTGTTTTGTGACTGAACTATTGCTTTAGCAAAAAATATCTTTTTTATATCTACTGTATACATTTAGGAAAAAGTACTAAACTGTGCCTTTCCTTGCCGCTCAGATGGTTCCTTCTAAAGTACTTTTGTACCCTCAGTATGTGTCTTTTACCTAGAAAGTTGCATGCAGTATACCTTTAAAGCTTCACGCTACAAATCGCAAGCTCAACAGCATGTTTTAGAGTTTTATTGATGTACGACTTTGCACAAGAACAAGAAAATCCCCACGAAGGAATCTTAGTTAAAGCAGCTAGACTGGCGTTATGTGTTTATATATTCATATTTAAATATATGTGTAATATATTCAGCAGGCGGATTACAGATGAAGAAGCATCTCTCATCAGCAGCACACAGATGTCGCGCGACGTCTGCTGGTCCCAAATCATATAAAGGATATGATACAGATATCAACAGCTATATCAAGATACCATCCTGAAAGGAGCTCTGAGGATGCACCGATTTATAGCAGTACATGGTTGCCTCTGTGTAAAGTGATGAACTACTTACTTTCTCTGACTTTTCAGCTCTCGGGTCCTTTCATTCACCGCGCTGTGGAAGGGTGCCTGAAGGGGTTCACTCTTCACAGAACTGATATCTTCAGAACGAACGATATTATAGACGCGTTCAGAAAACGAAAGCAATGCTATAATGTTCCCGTGCCTACATCTCTGCTGGGCGGTGAGTTTCACAGGGCTGAACGTGAATCACTCTGACTAAACCGCTCCACAAACACCGGCGTGGGCGGAGCCACATCAAGCGTACTCACGTCACAACTCACACGCGCCGTCCGCGAGCGCAAACACGCGACCACAAGCTACAAGTTTTTCTCGTCTAGAAGTAAACAGCTCAGGAGGACCTCACCGCCCAACGGAGATGTGAACAAGCGACTATGGCAAATGGGCCATGCTGGCTACACCAGAGGAACTCAGTAGAGGTTGTATACTAAGAGCTTGCACTGTTTTCTTGCTCAACACCTCTCCTGAAATTGGTAATCAAATGAAGGCAATACAAACAGGAAAAACATCATACCTTCAGGATCAAAGCTGACCATCCCTTTATAATGTTTACATAGACAATTGAAGACACACCTCATCCAGCTCATCAACTAATGATCAGGCCCTTCATTAGAGCAGGAGACACCTGCGGCACTTCCTGGCAAGATAAGTCCAAGATATTTTGCATACATATAGCTTATTAAGAGACTTAGCAAAGAGGGGAAATAACTGTCAATCATGGGATTAAGGAACATCTGTGTCTGCTAAACCAAACAAATTAAAGTTAGACCTATAACTGTATATAATTTCACCCTGACTAGAATGAACAACTAAGTAAATGAAAGACCAAATGAATGAAGAAATGAATTGTTTATTATCTATACTCTTTATAGTATAGCAACAGTATTAGCTGCATGCTTAATTTTTGAACCTGGTAATCATCAAGGCAAAGCTAGCCTACACCAGTCAGTTAGCTAGTACCTTTTTTTTTTTTTTTTTTTTTTTAAATCAGTGTTAAATCAGTGACTTACAATCAAACTGTATTGTAGTCTCTATAACTGTACCTGTATTCTCAAAACTGTCAAAGGAGAAATGTGATTTGCTCACTGTATAAGGATATAAAAAGATACATAAGTATAAGGAGTTGTGAAAGCATATGGGGATCATTGATTATTGGGGAACAAATGAAAGTGTGTATTTACAGCAGGAATGGAATTTTTCTCTAGGCTCTTTTCAGACATCACTGTGAGTTTGTATCATGCTAATTAGTTAAATCACAACACATGAGATGAATATCAACCCAGCCTCAAAATTATTCATCTGAATTATGCTTCAACTGAATCATAAACTAAAGGGGGTATTGGGTTATTTAAGCAATATTGCATGAACAAGAGTGTGGTTATACTGAATATCAGCATAGCTCTGATTCATTCCATAACTAATCACAGCTGTGCCGACATTCAGTATTACCATGTTATTGCTTGGGCAATATAGCTTTTATACAACAGTTCTATAAACAAGAATTGAATGTAGAGTAACTGACATTTCCGACAGAAATGTTTAGTTTATTTTTCATATTGATTTGTACATTCCTGTTAAAGGTGGAGTGGCACAGGGGTGCAGTGGTTAGCACTGTCAGCTCACAGCAAGAAGGTTCTGGATGCCAGCCGAATGGATCCTTTCTGTGTAGAGTTTGTATGTTCTCCTCGTACCTGTGTGGGATTCCCCAGGGCCCTCAGGTTTTATCCCACAGCCCAAAGACATGCAGATTAGTTCAACTGGCAACTCTAAGTTGCCATAGGTGTGAATGTGAGTGCGAATGGTTGTTAGTCTCTGTGTTAGCTCTGCAATAGTTTGGCGACCTGCCCAGGATGTACCCTGCCTCTCTCCAAGGCATTGGCTCCAGCTTCCCTGTGAACCTGATGGATACCCTGATGGATAAGCGGTATAGAAAATGATTGGATTGATGGATTTTAAAGGTGAAATTGGTTTTGCTTCTACCTTGTCATCTTCATCTGACAAGTTTTTATATTGTAAGTAAAAAGTTATATTCATGAACAATGTATCGTTTGCTGTAGCTACTGATGATGTCACTAACTCTATTTTAATAACTGTTTTAGTTAGTTGTTGCTAGAATTGGAATGACATGGACAAGCAGAGTGATACTCATAGTGAAACGTCCCAGTCCATTTATATGCACTCTTGGAACACCACTCATCCAATCAGATTAGTGAACTGGAAGTAACTGTTGTATAATGTAACACATGTCTATACATTAGCCCAATGCCATCTGTTTGTTCTGGATTAAGAATAAAGTCTGTGAACAGAACATGACCCAGGTGGGTTCAGTCTTCAAACAAAACTGGCCAGCGTTCTTACTGGATCAGCTTTCTTCTATGAGTTCACATTTCGTTCCCGCATTGAACCATGTACTTGGCCTTTGATATAAATATCTATCCAGTAGAGCGCCACACCACTCCTGATTCAGCTCGATAAATCACTTAAGTATTCAAGAGGGTTACCCACTGGACCAGGGCTATTCTATTTTGGCCAGTCCCTTGTCTTTTCACACAGAATGAATTAGGTGACATTATTCATTTGTTCTGTGGTCACACTCTGGCTCAGATTTCTTGGAAGATAATGAAACACATTAATGACCTTTGGATCATATGATGGATGATGAAAAAACTCAAATAGAAAGACCTGAATGGCTGGTTTATTAGTTCTTTGCTTTGGATTAGATTTCATAGGACAATGAAAGGGGGAAATGCCATCCACTTTAATGCATTCTATTCACAGACAAATGGAAGGAGAGGATGACCGTGTAAATTTACGCAAAGAAAGGGTCATTTGTTTAGTATCGTATCACACACACACACACACACACACACACACACACACACACACACACACACACACACACACACACACACACACACACTGAAAAGATTCAGAACACAGTAACAGCAATTCAAAAGAGCAGATTGTAGCTAGAATTCTCTGTTAAATCTATTGTAGCTGGAAATGCAACATCTGTTTCCTCGAGATAGCATTTAGCGGAATGAAATGCTGAATACTTTAGCCTTTAACAATATCAGCAGAAAGAAGTAAATTCGTGGGACACATACCATAGATGGCATCTGCACGTGGACACATCTCCTCCTCCTCTCAGAGAGTCAGCCACATTCCTCGTGCAGGATGGACAAACTTCCGTCAGGGAATTTCCAGTGCTGCGATCAGTATCCCTTCAGCTATATTTTTCACTGGAATTTATGTTTAGGTTAGATGTCTTTGTAGCAGATGGTTATTGATATAACCTTTTACAGAATACATTTTCTTCCTGATTATAAATTATTAAGAAAATGAACTTGAAAATGTTGTGAAATATTTTCATTTACATTTACAGCATTAGGCAGATGCCTTTATCAAATATAACTATTTACAGAAGTTCTTTCAAGTATACATTGTAGAGGAGTACCTCGGTGCCATTATCTGTATCTCTGTTCAGATATAAACCTTGAAGCATTTTAGTGTTTTGTTTAGTTTTGTTTTCTTTTCTGTAATATAAATGTAAATCATACCACTATGCACCCAGAAACACCTGAAAAACCCGGTGCTGTTAGCATGTTCTGTGAATTAAGGCTCAGCTAGTGATGTGTAGCAGTTCTTTCTTTTTGACCCTGTGTGTGCACTTTTTATATTTGTTTGTGCCAGCCTGCAACATTTTAGAATTTAGCTGGTTCATTTTCCCAAAATCTAAACAATTTAGTATCCTAATTTAAAGACGGTTACTAAGGATGCTGTAAATGCATCATGTGTCACGTTCATGTGACCGCAAGTTTCACATTTGTCCACTCATTTGCATCCACATGAAAAACCTTTGGCTTGTGCAGCTTTTCGGTTTGTCCTGCATGATCCCAATACTGATGCTTGTTTCAGTCAGATGCCCTGTGAACCTTTCTGGCATGCGTTCTAAAAAATAAATGAATAGTAAAAAATATCACTGAAGTACAGATAGGTAGTACAAATATTTTGCTAAGACAAAAAGTGTGGTGTAAGGTTTAGTGTTTGTTTACATGCTTGGGGAAGAGGTGGGTCTTCGGTCTTTGTTTGAATATGGATAGTGATTTCAGACAGTTCGGATAGCAAGCGGAAGTTCATTGCACCACCTGGATACCAGAACAGAGAGGAGTTTTGATGCATGTCTTCCTTGTGCTTTAAGGGATGGGGGTGTTGAGTTCAGTTGAAGCATGCTTGTGGTATGGAGTGGGGTTTAATGGCTGTTCTGCATTTGGCTTTGTGGGCAAGCAGCAGTGTTTTGAATCTGATATGAACGGCTACATGATGCGAGTGGAGAGATCAGAGAAATGGCATGATCTGGAACAGAACAATAGAGCATGTTAAAATAACACAAAACAACAAGTAAGATTACATCGGTTATAATTTTTCCATAGCAACAATTCTACTCACATGGTGTTGGCCTGCTTCTTTGTTGGCATGTTTCTAGAGAGCACTGAATTGTCAGACTTTGTCCAATTAACTGTTGTCTTCCCCTCTGAAAGGCTGCAGTTGCCACTCAATCACTCTCTTTCTCAGCATCAAGGTGTGGACAGATTTGATTTAACATACTGGTGCCACTGTTCCGGCAGCAAAGCAGAACAAATCAGAAATGTCTCTGTAGGTTATGGTTAAACGTGGGTACAATTGCTACAAAGAGGAAAGAGAGGGAATGGTAGACCTTAGGTAGACCCCCACAATGAATCAAACCATGCATGGAGGAGACACGGGAGATTTAGTTCTGTGTGCTGATAGCGAAATGCAAAGATGAGAACACAGATGACAGTGAATTTCAGGGTATGGAAAGCATTATGCTCCGACCTGAGCTTTAACCTTGTCCTTCTTTAACAGAACCTAGGGGTTCTCCAAATCTCCATGCTTATTTCAGGATGTCTGCTTACCGACACAAGCATACTGCTTGTGAAATTTCCCGTCTCACTGCTTGCACACAAGTAATTAAAGGCATCAGCCTCAACTGGTACTCAAAATGCGCTTGTGACAGGAAGGTATAACAATGTATTTAGATTTAAGGGGTACGCTGGAACAAGATGTGGAGTACAGGAAGGGAGAGAGGATGACAGATGATTAAATGATTCACCTTTGATAATGCAAAGCTCTCTTTTATCTCTTCCCACTGATGAGCCATGAATACTTAAATAATATCTTAAATACTTATGTCTGACAAGCAAATAATAGAGTAAAATATACAAATATAACAGTCATAAAATGCTAACAGTGTTGTGGTTAACTGTGTTTGTGTGTCTGCTGTTGAACGTTTTCTTTACTCCTGGCCTGTTCCCTTGGGACAGATAACACTAAAGAGGGAAAGGAAACGATTAAATGTCAGTGGAGTGAGTGCACCTAAAGTGCCCCTTAAAGTCTGTTAATCAGTAACAGTGAAAGAGTTTAAGGAACCCCAGATGGAATCTAATAAAATCTGCTTTCTCCTTAATTAACACCTTAATCAACATAGAAGCAATGCAGTTTAGATGAGAATGTTCTTGGAAATACTTCCTGAATGCCACAAGGGTCAGAAAATGAGAATCTTGATTACTATAAAATGCTGAAAAGATACATACAAAAGATGCAGGATAATAAGGAAGCTTTGCTGTCTGTGAAAATTTCTTCACACATGATGAACACATTTGTTGGCCATTGTATAAAGTACACCTTCACATGGGTGAACTTCTTTTGCTACACACAGTTCATTCCCCCACCCCATTCCAGTAGAAAGGTACCACTACTCACCTGTATTTCTCAGCACAACAGTGACACTGGTATGGTAATGACGTGGTAATGTCTGGGCACTGGGACGAGTGTATCAGGCAGCACTGCCACTGACATTTTTCAACACCTCAGTATTACTGCTGGGCTGAGAAACAGTCGACCAACCACAAATGTGCAGCCTACAGCAGTGCTGTAGTTAACACTGACCCTGATAAAGGCAAACACAAATTCGACATGGAAAAAGCTGAGCTACATTACCTAACTTGACAAATTGACTTAACAAGATAGGTGTTTAATAATGTGTTCACAATGCGTAGCACACGCTACCATGTGACTTTCATTTCAATCAAGTTTTTATTCTAATATTAGATGATTTTGCCATACAGCTTGTTGTTTTGTCACGGAATACACACATTTCATATCCAGTTTTCTTTTCTGCAGTGAAATTTAAAAATAGAAGCATTTCTTGGAGAGCAAAATATTAAATTGCAATATATTACATTACACATTCTACACAACAACATTAAAACAATGAGGGTATATGCCATATCTAGTGGATTGTGCCTAAAATGAACAAGCATTTATGCAAATCATTTGAATGTTGTTTTTTTTTATAGTTTGTCACTGCTTCAACAGATGACTTTAATGCACACTGCCATAAAACACCAAGATACAGAAAAAGACAGCAGTACAGCATGGAAGGACTTTTACTCCCCACAGAGCGGTGCAGAGATAAAAAGCCACAAGTAGAGGAAGTGTTTATCAAAGTTCAGCAATGGTCCATAAACTCAAGAGAGTGAGGGGCCATGGATTCCCACTGAGTGCTCCATCTGCACTGATGGTATGCTGCTTTTAAACAACATTACAGTGCTTTAGGACCTTTAAGTCCTCATTAGCCTGTGAAGCAAAATACTGAAGCAGCTGATATGTCTATAATGAGGCTTAATATGAGATGTTGTCTGTGGACGAAGATCTTTTACAAGGTCCCAAATCAGCATGATCACCATGCGCTATGCTTAAATCCAACGGTAGACTTTATTAAAATGGAAAAAACCATGGCAATGTGAAAGCAAAAGAGGTTTAGCCGTAAAAGGCATGGAATCTATGTGACAACAGCACAGCACACAGCCCCTTGTATGTTTTTCACAACAATAATAAGACATTGATGTTCAATGAGGTACTCTTAAATAAAGACGACATGACTCATGACCCTGCTACTTGAACTTCCTGTATGTCCTCATGACCTCTAGACAGAATGAATAATGGAGGTATGGTGTATGTTGAACCATGCCTCTTTAAAGGAACAAGATCCAGGTCAGTTGATTTTCACAGGTCTGACAAGTGTAATCAGATCTGATCTTATATAAATATATATGAGAAGGTAAACTGACCAAGCTGCTCTGGGAGTTGGATTGAAACATTTTCTCCATAAACATGCAGGAAGTCAAGCATCAGGGTAGAGCATCTCTGAGCAACAGATTTATTGGTTTTTAGATTTTGGCTCAAGTATTGGCATGATATGAGGTGTGAGCAGTCCATGTGAATCATGGTGCCTGTGCCTCAAAGAAAGCTGTCAACTGTGTAGACAGCACTAAGTTAATACTGTTTGTTTTCTGCCCTTCATCCTTTTATCTTCATCACCCTCTCAACTTTGGTGGCATGTGGTGATCCCAGTTTTGATGGTAAGTGATCTTAGCACTTTTGGTGGTAAGTGATCCCAGTTATTTTAATGTCTAAAGATTCTGCATTAAACTTCATGGTGTCTATTTTACAGAAAAACACAGGTTTTCCCTCCAGCCTTGTGCAGGACATTTTCCTTTGTCGCAGCACTGAGGCAGGCAACAGAGTCAGGCAATGGAGAAGGAGCTGGCACTGTCCAGTGCAGCTTTGTGCCAGGAATTATTCACTCTTGTTAAATTGAGTGTGGTCATATAGGCATTAGACCAAGTAATAATAGTGCTTTTGTGCCTGCAATGTTTCAATACCTGCCAGAAAAATGACTAACTGGCCTATTTTTTCCTGCGATAATTAGACTAATATACAAGGAGAATTTATTTTAAGAAAATGACTAACTGAAAATAATGGATTTAATTGAATGGTCATATTTTGCCTTTACATCCACTTTAGAAAAACACTACAGTAATCTAAAGTTGTCCTAGCACTTGTGAACTTTTTCCAAATGCCATAAATAATGACCATCTTTCTAGCAACATACCCTTTTCCAAAAGGGCAAATACTTATTTCATATAGTAACTGCAGAGAGAGAGCTGAAGAGCACTGCAGACCAGCAAACCACTATCTGCCAAAGTTGACCTACAGCAGGCCTACCTATGTTACCTACAGCAGCCTGTTGGCCTGCATCCTCTTCAAAGCTCTTGAGCCATCACTGAGGAGCAGGGAACAGGAAGTGATGCTGGCAAGGCTTCAGTAGAGCACAGTAACCAGCTCTGCTCTCCTCAGCTTTATGGAGGCCAGCAGCACGTGGCCTGCTCCTCCTGATGACTTGACCATGCCACTTGGAGGGATGTTTCTCTAGATCAGATCGTGGCTTCAGAAAGCAAATGAAATAGTTTTCAGCACTAACTTATGAGGCACTGAAGCTCAGAATATGAGTATAAATGGCATAAAATCTCTTGTGAATTATAAGCACCACTCACTCATCAGTGAAGATCAGTAAAGAAGGAAAACAAGAAGAAACAGAAGCTAGCTGTATTCCCCTGGGCCAAAGAGTCACAGCAGGTGAGGAGAGCTGCTGATGTTATTATCTAAACAGAGGAGCAGGAAATCTGCAGCTTGTCTGAACTGTGTAAATGACATATGTAAAAAGGAACCACTTCCAGAACTTTCTGACTTGAAATATGTATTGTTTAGTTAATCACTACATTGGACAGCCAGGACACTACACCATTATGTAGAATAAAGTGTACCAAATTCAATGCATCATGTTAATAATAATGGCAAAAATACACAAGTTGATAGTGAACCGACTTTGATTCCCGATAAACTTGCCTTAACACAACATTCCCTTAGCTCTGTGGTTTAAAAAACCCTCCTGCTCCAAAATGCAAATTAAGTTCTTTATGTGTAGGCTGCTTTGCTTGTTCCTGCCTTTTAGTCCGTTACTTTTTAATGTACGTGCAGGAAATCCAAAAACTCTTTCCCTTTGTGTGGCCTGATTACAATGCACAGCCAAATCACATTAACATTACTGGTTTTGGCATGTATAAAGCACCAGTACAACCACAGAAAGGAAGCTGCATTGTACATGTCCTGGATGGATTTTACTTCCAGTCCAACTATACTGAAATACAGTACACTCTTACAACACTTAGGAACCCCCGAGGGTTCTCTGGTTCTCTATCTAAGGTAAAACTCTACAACGGAGTGTTTCCCTATCGGAAAAAGTTCCAAGTAGAACCTTTTTCAGAAGCCAACCCTTAATTATGTAACAAACCCATAGAGAACCATGGGCAAACACATTTTTTCTAAGAGTGCATATTTAGTAAAGTCAATGAGAGAAAGAAGTCTATGCAGCAGCTGGTGGACACATTTAGGCTTTGAGCTGAAAATGGCTTCCATTAAAATACTACCACAATGTGTTATAGTATTGTAATTGCCGCTTTGTATACAGTATTAGAGACAATTTGCTATTTGCTTCAAGGCCATCTTTGCAAAAGTGGGGATTGAGAAAACTGTATTTATTTATCATTTACTCCATCAGAGAGTAATACTAGTAGTATTTTAGACCTGTCATGTGACTACTGCAGAGAAAACATATCGACCTATAAAAACGTGCTTTGACTTAATGGAAGTTGCTTAAACAGGTATTAAAATGATTTATAACAAGCAGCTACGGTGTCAAATTATTCTTGAAACTAGTTTATAATGAAAATGTCAACTCTATTGTGTTACACAACTTATACGTGGGAATAGGCGGTTGCAAAGCTTGCTTGTGCAACACTTCCTTTGCAGTAGTAGAACCAGTGTGGAATGTTTTTATTCTTAAGATGAGCAATGTGTTAATCATGCACCTGAATAGAGAGAATTACTGTTCTTTCTGCACATTGCCACTAATCTTAGTGAAATGTTTGACTCCTCACACATTTACATCGAGAATTATTTTGGAATCAATACTGCCTTTCTTCAGCAAGTAAAAGAGTTTGCTGAGTAAAAGAGAGGCCACTTCTACATGCTATGCATGCTATATCTGAGATTTGAGTATTGTATTGAGTATTGTTCTAGAGATCGAGTACCATGGTGTTGTAGAATTTGCTCTATAACCCTGTGCATGGTAACCCACATCCTTCCTGCTGGAAACAACCAACAATCGCCTCTCTGATGCTGCTTAAGGTGTGAGGTGCTCTCTATAAGACACACTACAGACTGCAACAACTTCAACAACAATGAATCTTATATAATCCTTCATAAAATAGGAGACAGTACATGGCCACGAGAAACTCAGCATAAACGAATATCACATGACTGTACAAGGGAAAGTGCGAAATAATACTTAATGTTACATAATATTGCTCTACTAATTGTCTGTTGTTACATAAATTTCAATCAGCTCTAGAATTAATAAATAATAAATGTCTTGTGGTAATTTAGATTAATCTTGCAGCAATCTAACCTTTGATTGAAGTAAAGTTATTCAAAGAAAATAAAAACCCATTAAAAAAAAACAGATTCTCTTAATAGGCCTTGAACCATAATTAATCATATTTAATTATCTGATAAAAGATAATTACAGGACAGGACATAGCCTTGACAAACTCAAAGATGAAGAGAAGCTGTGCCAAAGGCAATGAATATGATATTAGGGAAATGGAAATGATTCCATATATTAATCCAGGGAAACTTGGAATTAATAGGTTAAAAATGAGAGCATTTATCTTGTATAGTGAAGCTTGACACCTACATCCCTGCTCTTTTTATTTGCTCCTCTGTACTAAAATATTTCCTTTATCCCAGATTAATAGAGTCTAAATTGAAATGTTCTCAGATGTACTATGTAGGCGCTCAGGTCAAAGGACAACATGCGTAGGATGTATTATCTAGTAGTTGAATGATTTACATCAGTTATGAGTTACATCAGTGATAATCATACCATTATTATAATTTTGTGTCTGTATTAAATCTGATAGGTGAACAAGCCAAGGAAAAGGTAAGAAAGTCAAGTGTTGAGCATTTCTTTTATTTTTTTCATGCTTTACCGTGCAAGCTTCTTTCAGGGTCTGTGGTTGTAACCACAAAGTTCACCACTGCCACCTGTTGATAAACAAGGAAATTAGGTCGATGGATATTAGCGCCTCACGGAGTGTATCCCCAAGTGAGCCTTAAAATAAAATAAAAGGAAACATTTTACATTTCAAGGATGCAACAAGATTATTAAAAAAGAATCCTTGTTTCATGAGTGTTTTTACAGCAGGTGGATCTTGTTTGTGTTTGTGTTTGTGCATTTTCTATTAAGGAATAAAAAAGTTATATATATGTTATATATATATGTGTGTATATATATATATATATATATAAAACGTGTGCATACGTATATAACGGTGGTGCAGTGGTTAGCACTGTCGCCTCACAGCAAGAAGGTTCTGGGTTCGATCCCCGGGTCACCCAGGGTGCCTTTCTGTGCGGAGTTTGCATGTTCTCCCTGTGCATGCGTGGGTTTCCTCCGGTCCAAAAATGCAGATTAGGTCAACTCTAAATTGCCCATGTTCGTGCGTGCGTGCATGCTGGGATTGGCTCCAGCTTCCCCTCGACCCAGATGGATAAAGTGGTATAGGTAATGGATGGATATATAACATAATATATGTACATTTAGTATATGAAATCCCTATATAAGTTTTATCTATAGACCTTAAACATGCTGCATTGTTATATAGTCATTGTTGCTATAGTCAGCTCCATAATTATTTGACTTCATTTAACACTGAAATTATTAAATAAACCATATGTGTCAATATTGTTGGCACCCCACTGTTTGGTACTTTGAGCAACCTCAAATCTCTCTGCCAACATAACAGCACATGAGTCTTTTCTTATAACTCTTGATGAGTCTGGAAACAATAAAGAATCTCTTCATGCTGTAGAGTCCTCAGTCCTCTCTTGTGGAATATCCTCTTCAGCTTATCCCACAGGCTTTCAGGGGTGTTTAGTCATTTTAGGTCATTTAGGTGTGGATTTGGATGTTGTTTTGTATCATTGTCCTGTTGGAAGATCCAAGCACAACCCAGTTAAAATAGCCAGATTTTCAGTTAAAATCTCATGGTACTTCATGGAGTCCGTGATGCCATGTGTCTTAACAAGGTTCTCATAACCATTTCAAAAATAGTTCCACACGATCACAGATCCTCCAATATACCACAGATCCTCTGCCAACTTGGGATTTGGTACTTTTCTGTCACTTACTTTGAGCATTCATTGACAAAAACATAAAAAAAATTTTTTCATATGACCATAGAACCGTTTAAAATTTAATAAAAGTATCAAAAGTAATTTTTTTTATACTAAAGTGAGTAATATTTGTACTCATTCTACAGTAAAATGACCTCTGTCAGTGTTTTACTATAATATATCATGTTTTTGGATTAAGACTTCTGCTGCATTAATGTGTATGCTGCATTTTACTGCTGTAGATGTTGAAGACTGAGCTAAATTTAACTACTTTATATAGTTTTATGAGGGTTTTGAAATAGTTTATTTAGTTTATTTTTTTCTCAAACCATAAGGGAACACTTAATCTTTCAGTTTCTCACAAGTTTATTCATATTCAAAATCAACAAATTTGGAGATGCATGGTTTTCAGTGGACAGGAAGGGTATGAATAAGTTTAATATTAAAAGTGTAACACACATGAACAAAGACTAAGACTACATGACTTAAAGTAAACAAACATGAGACATACATGAACATGGCATGGACAGAACATACAACACTATTCACAACAGACACTAAATAAGGTGTGCTATACAACCGTAGATTGAACATATGCGTTCAATGATCATCGTGTAACTTGGTGCGTGAATGTGGAGAGCAGTGGCTGGTGGGTACTGTAGTCCCGTGATAACCTGACATCAGGAAGTCATGGCTGTTCACTTGACTCCCTAAACATTCAGGTAAACTTAAAATAGTAAAATATATATAGGAACATGCTACATTTTGTTCATAAGAATTTCAAGAAGTACCAATAATTGTGACAAATGTGCTCTTGGTAAAAAATCTTTTCTTTTTGTAAGGGATTTTTTTTCCTAAGAATACATTTATTTCAATTAATAACGACGTTAATAACCTAATAAACATACAGTAACACAGTTAACATGCTGAACATTTAAGGACAATTTTGACAATATTTAGTACATAAAGTCACAGGTCACTTGATAATAGAAAAAAAAATTATTTTTTTTTTGTTTGTTTGTTTTTCTCTGTTTCGCTATGTTGGTCAGACATCCAAACCGCTTCAGTCCTGTTGGAAAGGCTTCTGCAGCAGATGAAGCTACTCAGCTCACAACTCTTGGAGATTGCAAAGGCAGTTATGAGCAAAAACTGCAGGCATCTCATCTGAAGCTTTATTCTGGTTCTTACTGGCTATGGTCCTGTGCTGGACTGATGGAGACTGCCACTCACAGGAGGGCAGATGATGATGCAAATTACCATCGCAGTGGGTTCCAGAGCTAGGGCTAGTCATGGACATGCAGTTTAAGGACTTACAATAGTTTGTATGTAGCCTACCTGTGGATCTGACTTTGGGAAATAATAAAAAAAACAATACTGACTAAATAAATTATTCCACATTACCTTTTCATTTCTTCTTTTCTTACACATATGCAAGTAACAACGGGTTTGTCAGAAGTGGTTAGCTGTACGGAGCACTTTTTCTACACCCAAACACCTAGTAAACTGTGGCATAACTGACAAAAGCTCTAAAAGAGATCCTTTTTTTATTATTATTATTACAAGTTTACAGTCCAATCCTTTTTAGGAGCCTTCTGGTGCTGAGTAATGAGATGTTGTGTTACTTGTGCTGTGTGAGGCAGTACAGAGGGGCTAGGAGCAGAGCTATGGGTGATTACTGCAGTTTCCACCCTCTGACCCTGCTTGAACCTCTGATAGGAAAGCACAGAGACTTTATCGGCTTACACTGCATGTGAGCCTGTTGATCCCCTCCCATTCTGTTAAATAGTGATAGGTCAAAACCTTGACTCGCATGCCATTTTTTTCACTTTTTCCTTCTTGGATATGGTACTAATAGAAACTAATAATGATATTACACTAACAGACTACACAAATCTGGAATATGCACTATACAACCACCAATACTTCCTTCATTTAAAGAATTGACATCTGACCTAATTACACTTACAGAAAAAAAAATTTCTTAAGAGTTATTTAGATGGGTAAAAGTTATACCATTATAATACTGTTTTATCGGGAACCTTTCCTGAAATGAATACCTTTATTTGCAAGGTTTTAGAGGTTCCACCAGAGAAACACTAATGTGCTAGATGGAACATTTTTACTTCAACGAGTGCACTAAGTATTTCACTGTAAGCCAGTGCAGCTGTTCATGAATTGTCTGAACTCACTCGAGTTGTCTTTTAGTTTAAACTTGAACAGGTCTCTTTTCCAAAATGTGTTGCACAATACATTTATGGCTATACATTTTCCTAGTGTTGAAATTATTTGAGTAAGCTGATGGTGTGTGGTTGTTATTGTATTAAGTATTAAGACGGAATTGTATACACTACCGGTCAAAAGTTTGGACACACCTTCTAATTCAATTATTTCTTTATTTTTATTACTTTAAAAGAGACT
>JAQQZR010000006.1:7518446-7532582 GCA_030068235.1 Notoglanidium macrostoma | reverse complement strand
TTATTATTATTATTATTATTATTATTATTATTATTATTATTATTATTATTATTATTATTATTATTATTATTATTTAACAGTGTTGTTGGTTTGATGTTATTTAATGCTAATGAGAATATGCAGGGGGAAAATGCATGAAGAGGTTGTATTAGATTCCGTAATGTTTCTGCACCACTGACACTCCACAATTTGGGGTGTAGGAATCAGCTCTCCCTCCTGAATATCCAAACATTCTCTCTTTTGCAAGTTTTGTTAAA
Source organism: Notoglanidium macrostoma (assembly GCA_030068235.1). Lineage (NCBI taxonomy): Eukaryota > Metazoa > Chordata > Actinopteri > Siluriformes > Auchenoglanididae > Notoglanidium > Notoglanidium macrostoma. The sequence goes on along the minus strand of JAQQZR010000006.1, from coordinate 7,532,325 downwards.
TAGATCATAAAATCTGAGCTGCTTTTTAACCATATAAATAATTTCAGATCCTGTGCCACAGCATCCTTGTGGTAATCGCCAATAGCTTCTCAAAGGACTTTAATGCTGAGGTGCACCTGCCTCTGGAGAAGTTCTTCGCCAGCGTTGCGCTCGCGTTGTCTGAGAAATATCGCTAATATATAAGCATACACACCATTTAACCAGTTTACATTATGCGGTGGAATGATAGCTCATTATGGTGAATAATAAAGCTGATATGGGGAAAGTGTATGACTTGGAAGTGTATGGCTAATAATTGACTAAATATGATGATTTGCAGTTACAGTTGACGTTTTTCGTAGATCTGCTGTTAAAAAAAGCTGTAAAGAAAGAGGAGGTCTTACACTTTTGGGGGTCTTACACTTTACAGGGTATAGCCTTTTTTTTTTTTAGTATCTTTTCGTAGAAAGGTATATGTAGTGTACATTTAAAGCTTTACATTAAACTAATGCACTACCTTAAATCTTTTTTTATATTCACGTTCCCAGGTGAAAGATACAGTACATATTAAAGGTACAAAAGACGTAGGGAGGAAAGACGCACTGATTGTACTACTCAAGTGACAAGGACATTTAAGGAAATTTTTCTGAGAATACAAAACTTAGGAAAAAAATTTCTCAACCTTTATAACCTGGACTTCAACCTTTGTAAAAACATGCATGCCCACTATCCCAATTATGGAGAAGCATGAAACAGGCTTGATCTAATGTTCCTAAATGCACATTGTAGTCTATATAGTTGCACTGTTTTCTCAGACGACCAACATTTCTCAGTCTAACAACTGATGAAGATCAGATATTTATTGTATTACTTGCCTGCACACTAGGAAATGTAGTTGGGTCTATCACCGAACTGCTTGAATTCAGTAAATTAGCTTCTTTAGTCAAATTATTAAATCTGCATTAACCTGCAGGAGTTTCTACATTAAGATCATTCTAATTAAAGTTGTGCGTTAAATGCAGGTTTCCTCCTTTATTAGGCGTCAAACAGAAGCGACGATTGACTATATACTATTTAAAATTTAGCTATCGCCTTCTATTTATAGCCTACCCCTTTCAAAACATTCAGGCTATAAACACACATAGCTTATATAACATACTATAACAAAACATTTTACTGGGCTGTAGTGAATGCAGAGAATACGTACAAGAAATAAAACTTGCAACACTTGACCTGCAATAACCTTGGGTCTACCTTGATAAGCATATGATTATAGGCTATAAGACAGCCTTACTGAATTTACACAAAGCTCATGTGCAAATATATTGCCTGGTAAAGTTGCACATGATGTGCAGAAGTAGCAGAGATAGTGCTCAGTTATTGTAATCCCTCAGTTTTTGTGATTTTGGTCTTCTGTTTCAGCTTTGGGCCTTGTTTCTTCATGTTTTCATTTGCAGCATTTTTTTCCCATTTCTTTCTTAATGATACGGTTTTCGTAACTTTATTTCTAAAGTTGCAAATCAGTCAGAAATTGGAAAGTGTTCCTATTACGATGAAGTTTTATGCAAGGCAAACTCGTGCGTTATATTTGCCTGCGGAAAAAAAGCTATCTTAAAAACATTCTGCTTTTGTATATTACATTGCACAAATACGGTGCCTCATGATAGCCAACAATTCGCCAAATAAACAATTGTCAATATTAAAAGACTCGTTTTGTTTTGTTTTATGTAAACTAATATATTAGAGTTTATTGGATCTCTAGAAACCAAAGGAGATACAAGGGACTTAAATATACGTTTACTAAGTAAATAACAATTAGGTTTTATGGAATGTCGGTTCAGTTAAATGGAACCTATGTAGCTTGAATGATGAAAGATAAAATGTATAGGCTACAGAGCGATATTTGCATTAATGAATGTGTATATACAGGCCCATTACATACAGAATAGAATAGAATAGAACTGTGTGTATTTTCTTAATCCTAATATGTCGTTTAACGAATATAGAAAGTTCTGACATACATTAACAGACAATATATGTTGCATAGATTTTCCCCTTAAATTCCCCTCATGACTGTTGTATGTTGTTTGTCCGTTGTGTGTGTATGTGAGCCTGACTATCGAGTGTATGACAGACTAATTAATTAAAAACTGATATGAGCTCATGATTAAAACAAGTAAAAGCCTTCCCTTATGTGCTGCAGCACACGTTCACTATCTACTGCTTACAACTGCGTTGCTCTCTTACCCGCATCAAGCGCAAGAGTTTTTTCCCCGAAAATTGTCATTTATTTAGGGAAATATGTCTTGCATAAATTTGCATAATTAAAAAATCTAGTCTTTGGGTGATGTTAGAATTAAAATCTTTACTTGAGAGTGAACACTCTTCAGATCAAACGGCTTTTACAAAACAATTTTTGAATATAATACCTTATATAATTTCCTTTCAATTTGTTTGTTCAAGAAAAACCTAATGTGCTGTTATATAATTGATTTATTTTAATGTTTCAGTATAAAATACATCATGCAACAATTCAAACTTTTGAGAACTTCTTCAGTAATATCCTTATTGTCACTGGAAGAGTTAATTCCACACTGTACATTTTCCTCTGTTTATTATATTCAATACTGTTGAAAAGTTTTTATATTATTTACTCGGATATATATCAATTCAGCTGGCACACATGACCAATTCCACACCCTGATAGTTGCATCAAAACTGGTGAATGTTGAAGAAACAGGCTTGTGTGGTTTTTTTTTAAACAATCCTGTGATAGTGGCATCATTTCAGTATAACTCGAATCTTCTCATCGCCAAGCAGGAGCCTTAAAAGATTTGTACCATAAATTAGAGCCCATACTTTTAATATAATATAATGAATGCATTTAGACCAATTCTGTCAATAAAAAAATTGATGTAATGATCAGCCTACACTTATGTAGTTAGTAGACTCACCTTACAAGGGCTGCAGCTATTAAACCTCCCCCAATAGGGCCAACCCAGTATACCCAGTGATAATCCCAGTAACCGGCTACCAGTGCTGGTCCTAAAGCTCTTGCAGGGTTCAAACAGGTGCCAGATACATCACCTCTGAGATACCAAACATATGAAAGTCGAATGTAAATATGCAGCCAATAAAATTAATAATTTTTCTACCAACCTTTCTTGATCATTTGAGTCTATTTGCTCTCATATTATTTAAAAGTCTGGGTGATTTGGTTAACAAATGCATTTTTAAATGGAGGCTACTATGCATAATAGTGATTAAATTGTGAATATGATCATGTCTTAGATTATTCTTGTCCTACCCTGCAAGGATGTTGGCAATCACAGTGCAGCCCACAAGGAAAGGTACCATGGGACTCTTGCTTTTCCCATTTACTGCTCCCAGCAACACCACCATAGTCACCAAACAGGTCATTGCCATCTCAGCAAAGACAGCCCCGGGTAGTTGTTCATCTGACTGTAGAATGGTAAAAGCTGCTCCTGTGGCATTTATGTAGTTTTCCTGTGATGTCATGATCTGAAGAACACATCATTTTGTTAAGCATATTTTATTTATAAATATGTCACAACTTTAAAGTAACTCCATCCATACTTTGGAAAACTTATATAATTGGATCTACCTTTGACATAGCAGCACCGAGCACACCTCCAACAAGCTGGCTGATAAGATATGGGATAACCATTGATAACTGCATTCCTCCACATAAGAAAATGGCCAAAGTAAATGGTGGGTTAAAATGAGATCCACTGTGAAGTCAAAAAGTTCTTATTTAGAAATCAAAGTACAATCAAATACACAAGATTTTTTGTATAAAATGCACAAGTTTCACAGCTGATATAAGCACAGAAATGGAAATAATATCATAAAAGCGCTACCTGATCTCTGCCATGCATGCTACCATTACAGCCACTGCCAACCCGTGCACCAGTGCTGGCTGCAGACGACCTGCTGCCTCCACATTCTCAATCACTGATACACAACCAATGAAGACAAAAAACATAGTCCCCACAAGCTCAGCAATGCATGGCTGGATTATTCTCTCAAACATGCTGACCGGTTTAGCTGCCTTTCTGAACTTGTCTTCTGGGGATCTGTCTATCTCTCTAAGCTCCAATTTCTCTTCTTCCATCTTCAAGTATCTATTGTACGTTGAAGTTTAACTGCTTTACTAAAAGAACAGACTAGTAACCTCTGTACTGGTATTTATAAATAGTTCCACTTTACGGTCACTAGGCTGTCACAATAGCTGTGTTATTACTTTGACCCTCATTACCAGAGTCCAGCGTGTGTATAACAATATACACATTTATGCCACATTTGCAGGAAGTGTCAAACAATCTGGCGATCAATGAAATGGTTGTATCAAGTCCGAACAAACAAATCATTATGGGATTCTGAAGGTATAACTAAAGATATTCAGGGCAGAAGCACCAACTATAACTATGTCCTAATTCTGTTGCTGATTCTGTTCTATTTATTAAATAAAACAATATTCATCCAAAGTCTGATTGCATGGCCCTCACTGTGTTTTCTTTTTCAGCTGATACTTGGACACAAGTTTATTTAAATATTGAAGATATGATCATTTTTTCTTACAATTATGGCATTTTATATACAGAATGTTCCATAATTATTGGCACCCTTTTTAAAGTTGTTGTTTACAATTTTAGTTAATTCGCTTAATTTCATACTCAAATATGAGATATTTAACTTTTTATTTAAATAAACTTAATTTTAAGAACAAAAACATGTATCAAAAAATATATATATATAATTTTAATAAGACAACATGTCACAATTATTGGCACCCATGAATTTTCTACTTAAGTCTTCTTTAGTACTGTCTTCTCTTCTTAAAGTTTGATGAGACTGGAGAATACAGAGTGAGAAATCTGAGAGCACCCCTCAATACAGGCTCTCCTCCAGGGTCCTCAGTCCTCTCTCTCATTTTCAACTCTGCCCTCAGGTTTTCAATGGGGTTTAGGTGGTTTTCAGGGGATTGGGACGGCCACATCAAAGGTTGGATTCAGTGATCAATTTCTGTGCGAATTTGGATGCATATTTTATAGCCATTGTCAGATTTATGAGGGTCATAACAAGTTTACATCATTCAATTGGATATTTTGTAATCTTCTTGTTGATGAATGACTAAGAAAGTTTGGCCTCTTTGTCACCTGAGGAGAACTTAGAAAGGTGAAAAGCTGAAGCGAAAAAGGTAATTCAGAAGTAGGAATATGCTTCAGTTATATTTTGTTCACAAGAATTTCTCGGCATGCCGACAATTGTGACAAATATAGATTTTTTTTAGAATTAAAAAATGTGGATTTGTTTAAATATATGTTTATACATTTTATTTTAGTATATATATATAATGTACTTTCTTCAGTTTTCATAGATATTGAATTAACTTAATGGGTTAGTTTCTCACATATGATCAGTGTGAAATTAAGCTAATTAATCAGACATTTTTTAAGCAAAGGGTGGCAATAATTCTGGAGTTGACAGTGTAATATACCAGTATAATATGGGAGTCCATCTCCTCAGTCAGCATGTATACTGTACTCTTTTACAAGCAGCAAAGACAATTATAGAGTTATAGAAAAATTGAATAAATATAATAATTATATTATTAATATTAGTTATCTCAAAGAAGTAACATCTGAGCCTATTTACATTCTGCATTCAAAACACAAGCAAAACACATTTAATGTATTTGCTTCTGGGTGGTTTAAAAACCCATGAACACAGTTTAATGTGCAAGGCAAATGTGCGACAGAGAGTGGTGAAAGGTATTTTTTTGCTCGATTTAATGTCTTGCATTTTTGTATGCTGGAGCAAAGTGAGTCCACAGAGAATTTTCACCAAGAGGTAATAACATCTATCTTATTTTTAATCTTATCTCTTATCTGGAATAACCCATTGCTGCAGAGCTTTTTCCCCCCCTTTGCACGAAGACATCAGCTAAACACAGGAAATTGTTGGCCTTTTTTCTGGACAATATCAGTTATTTTTCCAAAACAACTATTCCAGTAGGAACACACCTATGGATATTTACTTTCTACATCCTCTGGAGACCACCGTATAATGGCAAGTAGCATATGAAAACAACCGAGTCTGTCCTGCCATATATCGCATAAGAAATTGTTTATCTAGGCTACATCTTCCACCATAAAACCCCCAACTGTGCATTATATTTGCTTATCAGTTTGGCTCACCGTCCAGCTTTGTGTTAACTTTATCACTTCACTCAGTTAAGATACAGCACAGCGGCAATATTCCATTCAGAATGCTGATCTTTGATCTGAAATATAAGGCTTGCTGAATTTTGATCTCATAATAATTAAAGCACTCACCTGATTTTGGAGTATAAAACACAAGGTCAGTATTTAATTTGCACTTTTCAAAAGGCCACTGTGTGTTTTTCGAAATCATCTTAAACTTCAGTTCATACCCATGCACAAACCTAAACTATTAGCCAAATTATCAAACAAAAGCAAATGGTTTTATTTTACACATGATTTGTCTTAACTAGATAGAAAGATACAATATTAAACAGGTAGATTTGTTTTTACAGCAGATCGGAAGAAATACGATTCAGCTTTATACAGTTGTTAGCTATACAGTTATACAGTAGTTATATGCAGTTGTTAGTGTGTCACAGTAAGCTTGTTTGAAAAATAATGAAGAAAAAGCAAACAAAACAAACAAGGTAAAATTTGTGACAGACTTTCTATATATCATTTTAAAATGGCAACTCAGTCAAAAGGATGTCATGAATGACTCTTATAAGTTGCAGCTCTATGATTTAAATACAATGCGAGTCTTCTTGTCACCCATCAATAACCTAGGGGAAAAAAACACAATTACCTCTTAAAATCCATACACAATAAAACCAAGTTATGATATGAACGTATTTACAGAAAAAGCTACTCATCTGAATGAGAAGTTGTGCGGTTTACAATACCTGATAATGCTGACGGTGAGCAAAGCACCAGTCATAGGTCCAACCCAATATACCCAGTGGTAGGCCCAGTGATTAGCCACCACCGCTGGTCCAAAAGCTCGAGCTGGATTCATGCATGCGCCAGAGATCATACCCCTGTATAATAAATATCAGTCAGTCTTATTTAAATACTTAAAGTATTTAATATCTTGCTTTAGGCATTGAGTAAGCTTTCTTTACTTTTTCCCCCTTATCTGAGGTCACATGACATTGTGTCACAAGCTTTAAACCAGTACGTCTACTAAGAAACCATAACGTTAAAGTCATATAGATTTTACATTTCTCCAAGGGTCCCATAAAGTTAGTGCTTCGTTGCGTCCTTCAGCTCATTACTAACTCATTTATCAAGTTCAATCATGTGTCTTAGAGCTGGGAGAACACTAATACGTTCAGCAAACAAGTAGTTTATGAGTAAGACTGGGACACTGTGTAAATTAAATATTGTACATGCCCAATATAAGCCCCCTAATGAGTAAAAAGGTCTACCCAGCCAGAATGTTCGCTGTCACTGTAAGGCCAATGAGGAAGGGTGCGAACTGGCAACGTGTCCTCCCATTCACAGCCCCCATACTGACCACCATGGTCAAGAAGAGCGTCATCACCATTTCAGCCACAGTAACAGCTCCTACATCAGCGTTACTATTGACAGCAGTGAACGCAGCTCCAGATGCATTACTAAACTCAACAGTTGGGGAGATGGCCTAGGGCAAACAAAATAACTTCATAAAAAACATGCATTAAGGCAAGTATTACTGAAAAATACATAAAATAGCCATTATTATAGCTATAATTTAAGCAGCCTAGCTTAAATTAGGTAATTTATGTATTAGTAATATTTCTTTTACTAAGGAAGTCTTGAAAATTAATATGAATTTGAAGTATTATAGGAACAATTTTTATAATAAAGACAAAAGCATAGCCTATTGGTATTGATTTCATTAAAATCCGATTAGCCAAAAGACCATAAGAGCATAATTATAGCATTAGTACTGAACAATAAATAACAATTACTTTGGCAAGTCCAGCCCCGATCATTCCACCAAACATCTGTGCAAGTACATATGGAACAAGAAGGATCAGCTCCATTCCTCCCACAAGGTACACGCACGCCGTCACAGCTGGATTGAAGTGACCCCCACTAAGGAAATCACAACTTAATTACAATCATATCTTAATGCTCTGAGTAAATTACAGAGGAACTGGAATCCCAAAAACTACAGGAAGTAGTTTTGCAAGTTGCAAATTTGACATTTTATTAGTCGTGCAACATAAATCCACCATCATAGTAATATATTAAATGATGCATTTTACAAAGTAGCATTGTTATTCATAACACTATTATTAATTAAATAATAAGTTAGTAACTAGAACTAGTAACAAAATTCCTAAAAGTACACTGAGCTCTAAAGTCCTGACCTGATCTCTCCAAACAGTGCAATAAGGATAGCCAGGGCTAGTCCATGTGCCAGCGCAGGCTGAATGCTCCCTGTGATTCCCACGTTGCCGATGACTGAGATGCAGCCAACAAATATGAAGAGAGTGGAGCCGATGAGCTCGGCCAGGCAGGGCTGTACATAGCGCTCGAAGAAACCCATGGGGGTGGCCTGCTCTTTCTCACCCTGGACAGTCTCTGCACTGGCCACAGTAAAGAGCTCACACTTGGACTCAGTCATGGTTCTCTACGGTCACCAATACACTGTCCACGTGTCCTCCAATCTCACGCTGATAAAGGTACGTGTGAGGGAGGGAAAGAGGGCGAGGGAAGGAAGGAGGACCTGGCACCCCCCTCCTTCCTCCTCTCTCCCATTCAATAGCCACAGAAACCACCCACTTGTGCAGGGCAGTAAAGAATCTGGGGTGATGGGTATAGGATTATGGTTGGGTACTGTTTATCTATGACCATCTTATCTGTGACCATAAAATTTGTATATAACAGCACGTTCGTGATGCACATGCTGTCCAAGTCAATTCGTAGATGCAATATTTGGCACCTGTCAATCACACAGTGGTCATTTACAGACAATGATGAACACCTTTGACCAAAAAAGGGAAAGACTACACACTGAGTGTGTGCTGCACAAGGTCACACTGGGTTAATGTTTCTCCTGAAATACCCACTCAAATACAAGTGAAACTCTCATGATACCAGGGTCCAGTGTCCACTGCAAATCTCTATTTACCCAAATACTCTGTCAAAATGTACAGATAGGATTTTACAAATCAGTGAGATCTAGAGTTTTCAAAACATGTACAAGATACACATGCGTAACACTAGTAACACATGAAGTTTAGATTACCGCAGTGTGAAGAACATGGTGTCTGAGATGTAATTGAATATATGCCATATAAATTTATTGCTAATTATATTACTCTTCAAGCAGATTATTGCCTTCTAACTTACAGTGCAAAATGACAATTTGCCAGACTCCAGGTACTCTCCTCATATGTTGTGTATATACAGTAGATACTCACTGTTCACTTTATTAGAAACACCTGTACACCTGCACATTCAGAAAGTTATCTAAATATCCAATCACGTGGCAGCAATACAGTGCATAAAAACAGAAAGATACAGGTTAAGAGCTTCCCTCCTTTTCAAGTCTTCAGCTGTCCAGTTTTGGGTGACTCTGTGCCCAACTGTGTTTCTATATATGATATGTGTTTATAAAACACACACACACATATATATATTATATATACATGTAAATGCGTTTGTGTGTGCGTGTGTGTGTGTGTATGTGTATGCATATATATATATATATATTTGGCCTCTACAATTACAAGAGGTGCTCAAAGTGGTTGCCGACTCTGACTCTTTAGATGACTCTGAAAATGCCTAGCAGCCCTTATTTGTCACTTTCATTATTGAATTCTTGCATGAAGTCCTCTGCACTACTCTACAATAATAATAATAATAATAATAATAATAATAATAATAATAATAACAATTTCACAGAATGTCTTCACATGGGAGAAGAAAGGCAAAATAAGACAATTTAGTGGTCTTATCTTTTTTATTGACGTCACAAAGGAAAAATAAGCTGAATTGACTTCCTCCAATTGATGTTGACCTTGGCACGAAGACTTCTAATCCTTTCAACCAGGTCGCAGATCAACTCAAAACCCAATTTGTGAAATGGCTAAGAAAGGAAAAAAGGTCACTGCCAATTATTTCTGGACATTTATTAAACTCAAAATGTCTACAATGATGGGGAAGAGAAGAATATAAAGCACAATATTTTTACTATTACTATACTATTTGAGAGCTGTAATAGTTAAGCTCACCTAGACTGAGTGTGTCTTTCACTGCCCAGCAGATACTATAGTGCTGAAGCAGCTGCTGGAGTAGCTCCTTTTCGTCTAAAAACTCCAGTCGTTCAATCCTGTGAATGCAAACATTCTCATAAGACCTTCTGAGAAGTCAAATGCCAAGCCCAATCTTTTTATGGTGCCAAATATCCTAAATGCATTGTTTCTAGTGAATGTAACAATTCAAACCCAGATTCTGTCACACACAATGTACTAGATTAGTCATAAAATCCCACAGGCACAATAGACAAGCTGCTTATTTTTCACATCCTGTACCTGCTTATGTCTTCCTGAGGAAGCAGGCTATAGACTGCCATCATGTCCAGTGCGTTCACACTCTCCCATCCTGTAGACAGGAAGCGTTCCTTCTGAAACAGATTTTAGGTAAAAAAACAAAAATCATGTCCATCTGTCTGACTTTCAAAGAAACAACTATTTATTTTGAATTCACTACAGGACAGAACCAAACAGAAAAGAAAAATATGTAAGTATATACATGTACACACTTGAACCATGTTATCATTATGTAATTTCAGGTGAGGCTGAATTTAACCTTCCTGTACTTTGAAACTGCTCATGTGGGATTCTGTCAACAGCAACAGCTGTGGCCCTAAAACACAACATCTAAACTTGACAGTTTTGTCTGATTCCCAACCACCTGTTGGGCACTGTGCAGTCAATAACAATGCGAACAACACTACATGCAAGTAATATATAAATGCAATGCTCTCACATGAAAATCCAAGAACCTTCAGCTTTAAGTTTAAGCTTTATGTTACAATGGACAGCTACACATTTTTATAAATTATAGCAAAACCTGGCAAAGGATTTCCTTTCTTGACCAACACAGAATTAGACATGAGGAAAAGCATATATGACCCATAGCGGGCCAGCTAGAAATGTGTTTATACAGTAACACAGTACTGGAGGATTGTAGAGGAACACATGCACAATCTACACTGCCACTTCACAACGGCCTCACAGCGATTATGGGAGGAGCAAACAGCTCTTGACAAAACAGCATGTGACTGTCTCAAAGACTTCCCATGTGTATCACTCTTATGACAATTAGTTTACTTAAAAGATTTTACGGGATTATTTTACAATACAACAAATATGGTTAGCCCTGCATTTCAACACCATCAAGGTCCACAGTGGAAACAACTGACCTCAAAATGGAGTCTTGTTTACCTGAGAATCCAAGGTCTGACACACATCCACTCCAGCCAGATTACACTGTCGTCTCTGCAGATTCTCAATCATGACCTGCCCAAAGCGGTCAGCCATGTTCACCTGTAAAAATGAGGCAATTGGAGGATCAGAAATGAATGCTTTTTAACTAGTAAACTGTATTAATGTAATCATTATTGCTATTACTTCTATGCTACGCTATGATCTATATTTGCATTTAATTATAACAAAAGGTTCTCATCTACTCTTTGCTGGAGAAAGAAACCTAAATCACATTAACTGATTGTCAGGGATTGATTACACCCGAATCTTACCTGTTCGTAGTTGATAAACATGGCGGTGTTGAAGGTGTGTGCAACCCAGTGCACCAGTTTGGAGGATTGCTCTGGGGTCATGTACACCAGCACACATTCAGAAACAAAGAGTGTTGGCAATCTAATTGGAAAGAACATGAAGACATAAAATAAAACAATGACAAGCAGGGTGGAGTAAGCAGCTGAGTTTTTCCTATAGCATTGCTACAGGGGACAATACAACATCAATGTTCTGCCCACAAACTATAAAACGTTGTGGTATATAGCAGTTTTTCAATGTCTCTCTAATAGGAGGTTGAGAAAGTACTACTTGAGGATATTAATTCTATTTAAACAGCTCTAATTGGCCAAACGTTAGTCTTCTATAATATATAATAACCTCCACACCAGGCTATCATAGGTTTTGGAGCATGTATGTGGTGACTTGTGTTTGTTCAGCCACAAGAGCATAAGTGAGGTCAGGCAGTGGTATTTGGTGATGAGGAGGCCTGGTGCACAGTTGGAGTTCCAGTTCATCTAAAAGGTGTTCAGTGGGGTTGAGGTCAGGGCTCTGTGCAGGACACTCGAGATCTTCCACATCAACCTTGGCAACCCATTGAGCTCGCTTGTGTACACTGTCATGCTGGAACAGGTTTGGGCCTCTTAGTTCCAGTGATGGGAAATGACATTCTAGACAATTGTGTGCCTCCAATTTTGTGGCAATAGTTTGGAGCAGAACCACAAATGAGTGTGAAGCTCAGGTGTCCATATACTTTTGGCCATATAGTGCACCTTCTTAAAGAGATGATTCACATCAAAGCAGAACATTGTTTAAGAAACCACTCTGTTAATAAGCTGAAGAAGATTAAACCCATTTTATCCAAAACAATAATTTGGAGTGAAGTAAAGCCAAGTTCCAAATAGCAAAAAGGTGGGTTACTTAGAGGAAGTTAAAGAATGGCATCTGAAGAAAGAGTCCTTCAAATCGAGGTCACTGATGTCGTAGACATTCTATGTTTGGAAACATTTCCAAGACACAACATTGCACATCCGAGAAGATGAGCTTTTTGACGCACATGTGGATATTTTTATAAATCCCTGGTGTGCTATTGTTGTGAAGGCTATCAGCAATGGGATATTTAACTAAACAATAAATGTGAAACTTATATCAAGCCAATGTGGCCGGCCAAGCCCAATGTAGCTGTTGTGCCTGTGACATCAATGAACGTAACATTTTAAAACCTGACTCATGCACAAGGTATGTGAGTTTAGTCACAACATCCCACTGCCTTCATGTGACTGAAAAGATTAAATATACACAGCACATATGCAGTATATTTACACAGAAATGATAGAAAAAGATGGATCATCTGCACGTTAATTGTTACTATAATTGGATAATGTACACTGTGATGTTCCTTAATAAAATCCTGTTGCTGATTATTTTCCTATTTCCTTTAATGCTGCCTTTTATACATTACACCTATTACTCACAGAAACCTCATAAACTAGATCAGAAATACATGACTTACTCTGTATTTATGTGGAATTTTCTGAGTTTTTCCTCTAAGCCTGGGAGATCTCTGAGATCAGCACCAATGATACAGTATCTGTCTGAATCCAGGTTGTGACCATCTAACAGAGACAAAGGAAACATGTACACCCATAAGGACAACATCTGACATCCAACATCCAAGGACAACATCGGTAACCCTCAAGTTTATATCATTACCTAATAGGAGTGAATCAGCTGAATGGGTCTCAATCAACGGCTTTGACAAAGGAGGTTTTGTTCTGCAGAAATGGAAAAAGTAAGCAAGGGAAGAAACTCAGCATTTGGTGATGTCTATGAGTTTCAGACTTCACGTGGTCAGTGACTGCAAAGGAAGTACCAAAAATGATGCTTATATTTATAATTATGTAAGTTTTTCCAATTACTTTTGAGGCTGTGATAATGGAGGGGCTGTGTATAAAATGGCTGTAATTCCTTAATTACACTGCACAACAATTGTTTTTTTTAAGTTTTTGCTGATTGTGACAGGTACCTACTGGGTTGCACAAATATAGTTTTGGTTTTACTGCATCACGTAGGAACTCT
>JAQQZR010000006.1:7466251-7511949 GCA_030068235.1 Notoglanidium macrostoma | reverse complement strand
ACAACAACAACAACAACAACAACAACAATAATAATAATAATAATAATAATAATAATAATAATAATAATAATAATAATCTTCAGTGACTGCTTTATTCTGGTCAGGGTCGAAGCCTATCTCAGTAAAACTGGGAGCAAGGTGAGAGAATTTATCCCAGATGGGATACCAGTCCCAGAGGAAAACCCATGCAACAGAGGAAGTACAGGAAGCTCACCCTGGTGCTGTGATGTGTTTCTTTCTGCTGTTCCACTGTGCCACCCAATTCTTCTTCTTCTTCTTCTTCTTCTTCTTCTTCTTATTATTATTATTATTATTATTAGTAGTAGTAGTATTAGTAGTAGTATTGCCAGCTGTACAAGTAATGAGACCAAATTATTCACCAATCCCAACTATATAAATCCCATATAAATCCCAGCAAGTAACCACGCAACAATTTTTAACTTTTTGCTTCATTATGTGTATTTAGAATTCATAACACTTGGCAATATTAGAGGACTTACAAACTTAGTTCTTTTTCCTTTTTTTCCTTTCTTTCTTTCTTTCTTTCTTTCTTTCTTTCTTTCTTTCTTTCTTTCTGTAAAGATAATGCACCCATCTAATTAGCATATTAAAAGAGTTTGAGTTCTTTTAATAAAAGCTTTGATGATGTTGAATCCTGTTCTACACTGGTGTATATGAGATGAGATGAGAGCCTCTCTCCCAAACCCAGAAACAAATGAACCGCAAAAATGGTAATGCATTCAAATCACAGCAGTTTCATATGAAAATCTCTCCAACTTTTAACATTTCAGTGAGGTGTGTTTGTGTGTGTGTGAGTAAGATGGTGTTTGGGAAGGGGTGAATTCTTCATCATCATCATCATCATCATCATCATCATCCCAGTGGTGCTGTGAGCGTCCTAGCCACCGAGTCACTGGGAGACTCCGACACTGGATGTGTCAACTTTCTCTTCTTTTATTTCACCCATTGGCACAAAATGAAGCTGCACATGTATCGGTATTCTTTGCGTTAAAGGACATTATCTTGATGCGAAACATTTTTACTACTCTTTACAAACGCTGGCTATTTTTTTTATTTATATTCTAATCTACATGGTTATATCGTGTTGCTGTGCTGCTAGCGTATCCAGCTAGCTAGGCAGCTATTCAGCTAGCTAATCATCTGCCGGTGAAATTCCCAGCGACTTCAGTAATGATGATTAGGAGGATCTTCGGCTAATGAAGCATCTCGAAGCTTTTTATTTCCCGAAATTTGGATTTTGTGGACTACGAGACGAAAATGAAGAAGCAGTTTAATCGGATGAAACAACTCGCCAACCAGACAGTTGGCAGGCAAGTAGCTATAAATTGTTAAGCAGTTTTCTGTTGTGTTGTTGCCAGGACAGTAGCGAGTCTATGACTGATTATTCACGCTTATCTTTCCTCAACAAGCTATCTTAACTTACTAAACACTTGCTTTTAGCTTAGTATCTTAGGTTGGGCGAACTTCCAACGTTATACAACAGCAATAGCCACATTTAGCTCTGTTTAAAGGAGAGAAAGGCCACAGCATCTGCAGTTTATGGTCATTTTTCTCAGGACAAAAAAAACACATCGCAGGTTATCTGAACTCTGTCTCATTAGCACGACTTGGTGCAGGACTGAGATGACAGGAAGTCATATTAAATTCTTTCCGTCGTCTCTCCATAACCACATGTGATGGACGCATCAGCTACGTGTTGTATAGAAAGATTAAAACAAACAAATATGTTGAAGCTGACAAATGTAGAAACTAAACGAAGGCCAGATGAAATCTGTTCATTCACAGGCTGAGTGCATTTTGTCCACCAGCCCATGCCTTCCCTCTTTGAGTCCAGTGTAATTTATGTACTTGGTATGTGCTGGTTCATCATTTCCAAACTCCTCTGCTGTGAAGCCCAGAGGCTCTGAATGGCTGTGATCTGATCAGTCTGCAGAGGTGGGCTACTGAAACACTCACAAAGTCACACAGCAAGTTTAATTCCTAGCAAGTTTTCTAGTCTGATAAGGTAGTGAAGTTAAAGCCCACTGCTGGCAGTGCTATTTCTGGGCTTCATGAATGGGGATTGTAATTTGGTACAACAGTTGCTCATTTGTCCATGGCCACTGTTTATGTAAATAACTTCACAAGTGTGTCGCAGAACATGGCATGTACGTGACTCGTGGTTATTACACAACCCACTATATGGCACTATGCTATTTTTAGACATATGTCTACATTTTGGTTGTGTTTACTTTTATGCACATTGCATCAGAAAAAAAAGCAAAAAACCCCTTCAGAACAGCTTTACCTGAGAAACACTGACCAGGTATTTTACTGCTGCAGTTCATACTGTCTCAAGATTCCTGATTCTGACCTCAAACTCGTCGGTCTATTATCATATGCGCTGTGTGTTTTGCACAATCCTAGCCATGCAGTTTTATCTAACACTACATGTCCGAATCATCCTTGATTCTTTCATGTTTGCCATGATTGAGATCTTTCGTTAAAGGGCAATGCTGTTCTCGAAGCAGATTCTTCAGCGAGTTCTGACCTTTAGCGTCCGTGTGCTCGATTTTATTCTGTTCGAATGTTTGCAATCTGATCAGTCTCTCGAGGCACTGTGGGGTCTTGTTGTGACATAGACATGCTTTCTCACTAATGAAGTTGCAGCTCAGATGTCTTCTGCTTCAGAAGATAAGCCCGACTAGTCATATTTTCACCGCTAACTCTCTTTGGGAATCGGGTTTCCAACCGGACTCTTTCCCAACTTGTTTGGATAAATCTCTAACGGACCCTCCCACATCTTATGCTTGGTAGAAGAGGGGTTTTCCAACACATTTAATTTAGTATTTGCCTCCCAAAGAATTAGCGCTGCTTGTGATGGGCTGCCGTTGAACATACGAGAACTATTAAGGCCAGGATGTGTTTACGTTTCTATTTTGAACTGAGATGGACTGTAACAGTATTAAAAGTAGAGGTTGTGTCTTAAAAGGCATGTTTGCTTAAAGAACCCAGGTATTTGGCTTTAAATTCAGCCCCTATAGCTGCACATGATGGATATGTATGTCTGGAATAGTCATTCAGCAAATTGTGTATTTGGTTAACAGTAAATCAGGGGTTAGTGATGCAGAAAGCAGACCGGACTGTTGAAGTGTTCGGGGCTGTGCAGAGAGGGAGAGGGCAGGACACACGGCTCAGCTGATCCCACAGTTCCTGTGATTGTGAGGAAGCAGTACACTGTGTTCGCAGTGCAGCTCCTCAAAGGAAATCTCTCTTTATTCTGTTTTTAAACAGGAAGTCGTCCTGGGGAAGTTTTATATCTAAGAATTGAATCAAAGGATCACTCTCTTGCAAGCACTGAGGTGTAGATGTTCTTTAAATGATCATCTGCTGTACTTTGCATGTCGAGATCTTGGCCTCGTTTAGTTGGTTTGAAGCACTCTGGAGTAAATAGTAAAACACACTATACATCAGGTTTTATCATTTTATAAAAATCTGCACTTGCATTATAATGATCCTTTTGTTTATTTTAGTGTAATTGAATGCTCGTTACAGTAAGTGGGATTAGCTGAGGATTCCAGTTGTTTTCCCTGTTTTTATAACTAAAGGATGAGTAATTGTCAGATGATAATTTCCCTGGAGTGAGGCTATCAGTGTCTTTAGTACAGTAAGGAAGTGTTCCTCCTTTTTAAGCACAAAATCCATAACGTTTCTAAGGCTGAAATCATTCATTGTTTTATTGTGGACCATCCACTTTCAATAGTCTATTAGCAATGGGCCATATAACTCGGAACATCTGCTCTCTGGCCACACGATTAAAAGAATTTAGAGATCATCTTTGCTCACCTATATTCTGCTTAATTCATCTAAGCCAAGGCGTAGCAGTACATCCAACGCCATTAGCTCAGTTTGCTAGCTGAGAGAACTCTTGTTTAGATCTCTGCAGGGGTTTTTCGTAGCACGAGGAACTGGCTTGGGTTGCTTCAGCACTCTGCTCATTAGTTCAGTAGATGTTGCGATTGCATCTTTAAGTATTCTTTTGATTGATTGAACTATTTACAGTTTGAGTATTACTTTACTTCAAGCACCGTTTTGGTTTTTTTGGTGTAGGACTCGCATGCTGGCACAATTTGTAAGAAGCTGCAAAAAATGAGTGATCTCAAAAGTAAATTATTATTGGATGTGCTTACTACCGAAGCCATGTGTTTGCCAGCGGCTCTTCTCCTGTCTTGACATGTACTGATGTTTAAGTGTGTAGACTTTGAGGGGCACACCAGGAATCTTCATCATCTTGTCCTGCAGCCACTGCAGACTCCATCTGGCTTTGTGCTTTGGATTGTTGCTTTGCTAAAACATTTAGTTGAGACCAATGTATAGCCTCCAAGCAGACAGATGCAGGTTTATCTTCTGAGTTTCTTCTATTCAGGCTTGATCTAATTTCCTGGGACATTGAACCTCATATATCTGCACAACAGCTCAGATCTAGCTCTGTGTAGCAGCAGTGAATTGCTTTGTAATGCTTATTGACTCCGTTCTATACATATAATTATTTTTTTTATATTTTTGAGCGTAAAAATCTCTTTCTGTAGATGCTGTTGTGTGAGTATAATATATGCCTTTTGCTGGCAAGATGTAATTAGAGATTACTTAAAATATTGTTTTCTAAGTTTTAAACAAAGGTGCTTTAAATATATTTGGTCAACGATCATGGCCAGTGGTGTTTTAGAGTCTGTTTTTCTCATTCTGTTGTTTAAAATGATCCTATGGCACTGTGCTTTTGAGCTTGTCATGCATTAGTGATTTGAGGTTCTCACTGGACATGGTACAACAGCCTGGCCCAGGCATGATTCCAAAATGTCTTTTGAATTTTGTCTGGATTTGGTTTCAGGCTTTTTCAGTCAATTTCTTCGCTCCTCTGTGTTAATTGAAAGCAGCTGTCTACCACTGTCCCGAGGTTATTATAGTGCATTTTTACCAGCGTGAGAGACTGCACTAACTTTTGTGCAGCACGGTACAGTGAGTCAAGTCTAGAGCTACGGAAGTTAAAGCTTCAAACAAACACACTCAACATTTAATAATGCAAATTACTGATGACTCATCAGATGTTAATGCTGATCTGGTGCTGGTACTAGACATGATGACAGGATATTATTAGTGATGGGCACATGTTTACATTCTATATAACTGCTTAATCATGAGTAGAGAGAGGTTTAAGTGCAAGCTTTGTAAGAGAGCATTACAATATGAAAAAAGCACAAAATTATTTACATAAAGAAACCACAGATAGCGCCACACCTTTTTGTGCGTTCTATTTGACTAAAACTGTTGAAACGCATGACTGCCAACTGTCAGCATGCTTCACGTATTCTAATCATGGATTGATTTTGATCAGGTATGTGTCTAAAACTGATATTGCATGTAAACAACTGGATCAGGAAACGCATAGTCATTCATCTGTGGCTGAACTACAACTAGGATTCTATTTGACATTTAAAGCACTATACAGGCTCCAGAACAGCGTTGTTGTCCCCTACGTAGTGGGCATATATCCTCACCGAGCACTTTATTAGGAACACGATACTAATACTAGGTCGGGCCTCCCTTTGCTCTCAAAACAGCCTCAGTTCTTCGTGACTTGGATGGAAACATTCCTTTGAGATTCTGCTCCATGTTGATCATGACTGCATCACGCAATTCCTGCCGATTTTTCAGGTGCACTTTCATGTCGAGAATCTCCCGTTCTACCTCATCCCAAAGGAGTTCTACTGGGTTCAGATCCAGTGACTGGGAAAGCCACTGAAGAACACTGAACTCATTGTGATGTTCATGAAACCAGTTTGAACATGATATTAACAGCCCAAAGTGTGCAAAGATATCATTCCCCCACACCATTACACCACCCCCACCAGCCTGGACTGTTGACACAAAGCTGGTTAGGTCCATGGGTTCATGCTGTTTGCACCAAATTCTGACCCTACGCGCCTCAGCAGAAATCGAGACCCGACATAGTATTCTGCTGTTGTATCCCATCCACCTCAAGGTTGATGTGTTGTTCATTCTGTGATGCTTTTCTGCACATCATGGTTGTACAATTTTTGTCTGAGTTGTCTGCCTTTCTGTCATCTCAAATCAGTCTGGCCATTCTCCATTGACCTCTCTCCTCATCAAGGCATTTCTGTCCACAGAAGTGCTGCCCACTGGATGTTTCTTCTGTATTTCACCATTCTGAGTAAACTCTAGAGACTGTTGTTCAAAAACAAAGTCCCAGGATATCCGCACTTCTAGAGCTACTCAAACCAACAATCACGCCATGGTCAAAATCACTGAGATCAAATTCATCACCCTTTCTGATGGCTGATGTGAAGATTACCCAAAGCTGCTGGCCCATATCTGCATGATCTTATGCATTGCACTGTTGCCACAAGATTAAATAAGTGCATGAGTAATAATATATACAGGGTGTCCTACAAGTCTGGATCCATAGGCATTTGTACTTGTATGAAATTAAATATTTTACTTTTCATTTCAGCTCCAAGATGGCTTTCAAACAAACAATAGAAGATCGAGTATACACAAGTGTTCTGAAGTCCAAAACTGTTAATTTGAGCATTTGTTGTAATATTTGTATTTAAATAAATAATTGCCTGTGGTTGCAGACATTTGGGACACCTCGTGTGTGTGTGTCTGTGTTTGTGTCTCTATCTATCTATCTATCTATCTATCTATCTATCTATCTATCTATCTATCTATCTATCTATCTATCTATCTATCTATTACACACATATATACACAATCCACACACATGTACAGGGTTTCCCAAAGGTCTGGACCCATAATATGTATATAATAGGTATAAAACTTATATATGTGGATAGATAGATAATGGAGGTATATATAATGGGTGTCTATAGGAAAATGGATATGTATAGGTAATGGATGGATGGAAAGCTTTAACATCATCAGTCCTTATAAGCTTATATTTCTGGCTAATTGACATTCAGCTATTTGAACTGACAAATAGCCTAGCCTAACTTGATAACCCACAGGATATGCAGTGCAGAAACAACTTTCTGTTGTAAGTAATGTGTTTTATGGGACAAAGAATATGCACTGTTTTCGAAACACTCAAAACTGAATTGCTTAATTCTGTCATCACTTTGACCCCATTTACACTTGGTATTAAATTGCGTCTTGGGCGATCTGATCGCCGTTGGACAGCGCTAAATACGAGTGTAAATGACCTCCAAGACACATTCACTGAAACTGGCCGAGGTGCTCTGGGATGCATGTGATCACATACCTTATTTAGTGTAAACACTAATGCATTTTGGACACGGACATAACCGGAAAATAGGTCATTAATTCTGTATGGGGTGTTTGTTTTGGTAAAAAATGGAAAGAAGCACCGTGTGCGTGATTGGAGTGCAAGAAAATAATTAATGTGTGCTGCAGGTTTAATATTTTAATATAACTGCTCGCAGGGACCTTTGACCTTGCGGAAGTGATCTAGGCAGTAATGAAATTTGAACAGAAGTGGTCAGTTGGACACCTTGGAGATGCCTGACAGACACAGGTGTAGATGACAATGTTTCTCAGTTCTCCGTTTGTGATCTGAATGCTCAAGATGCATTTTAAAACCAAATGTAAACGGGGCCTAAGTTAGCTTCCCAGCTGTGGTCCTGGTGTATGCAATGCAAAGATATTCTGTGCATAACATGTTATTAAGATAGACCATGGATTCTGGCATATCCAGGGAGACTTGTGCTGAATGTTCCCAGGTTAGGCTCTGGATCCTCGTGTGATCAGGAGAACGCAGCTACTGAAGATGAATAAATGACTGCATGGGTGTTTGTATGTACAAACAAACGTATCTATCAAGTCATCAAAGAAAATGTAAATTCTAAAAACATTTCAAATGTAAAAAGTCCTAGCTTTTTCGTTATTTACTTTAAAACGAAACTCAAACTCCTCATATGTCCTATTCATTTATTCGCTGTATTCTATTAGGTCTATTTTCTTCTCTGAATAGATGAACGTTGGAGCGGATCATTTTTAGAGATTTCATGAGACGGGGACAAGAAGTTGAAGACAAGAAGATCCCTTGCTAGTTTGTTCCAAATGTGCCTTTTTGTTGATCCTCCCTTCCTTTACAAGTATTACAGGATTATGAGCAAGCAGCTGTGCTGCCTGAACTTTTTCCATAGCACGTTCATAGTACGGCCTTTTTTTTTTTTTTCCTTAAAAAGAGCTGCTGAA
Organism: Notoglanidium macrostoma; assembly: GCA_030068235.1. Classification (NCBI taxonomy): domain Eukaryota; kingdom Metazoa; phylum Chordata; class Actinopteri; order Siluriformes; family Auchenoglanididae; genus Notoglanidium; species Notoglanidium macrostoma. Next base: position 7,503,693 of record JAQQZR010000006.1, on the reverse strand, counting down.
TCGAACCAGGTTTACTAAATTAAAGCAAATCTAATATTTGGATCTTGAATCAAATCACCTTTGTCCAAAAAATTTGTTTGTACATACTGTACTTTGCTAAACTCACTAACAGGGTTATTTATACTCATGGTACTTTTAGTTCCTGATCTAGTGAACGAGCATGAGGATGTGTTGTTGATAGAAACTACAAAGCACTTCTGTACGTCACTCTGGATAAGGGCGTCTGCTAAATGCTATACATGTAAATGGACTTTGCAGGTCATTGAAAAAAATGTACACACCCATCAGCATTGTAACCTTTAATGCTGCTTGCTAATTTAATGTTTGATGGATGAACTTGAAAAGAAAGTTTCCAGCTTGTTGAACTGAGGGTTGTGTGTGATAAGTGATATTTGGAAGGTGTTGATAAGTTGTGTGTGAACTGAACGGGTGTTTATCCACTCTGTATATGGGAGTCACTAATCTGCACCATAACCAAAGACCTCTTTTAGTTTACTAATAATAGTAGCTAAGCATCTGTACAGACGAGCATTGCAAGGCCAGCGGTGGAATGCTGAAATTCTCTGGGAAAGCGGCGTGCACCAACGGCTCTCCTAGGAGCTGCTACATGTCGACTGTTTTTTCACTTCCATGTCTGCTTCCAGTTTGTCTGTTTCTGTGTATGACTGGACTTTTTCATGCGATATTCATTACACATTCAGCTTATTCTTTAGTCAACAAATGGTAATACATCTCACATTCAACCTCAAATATAGTGTGCACTGCGACTCTGCGAAAACTTTATGTTGGCTACTTTTGGGTGTGTGGCATGATTGTTATATCTGTTGTTTGTGTTTAGAAATAGATTGGTTGGAGTATTAATCACACAAAGTTTGTTCAGCCGATGTGTTGACCTGTTAAATCTCCCCTGCTTTTCTCTTACAGAGCTGAAAAAACAGAGGTCCTCAGCGATGACCTGTTACAGGTGACTACTTCCTTCTGTACATTTGCGTTGTCCATGTCGGACGGCATTTGCTGTCTTTGGAAAATGTCACATCAGTGCTTTATGAATGGCTCGCTGAAGAATTTCAGATAAGAGTTGTTTGTCAGGTAAGCTTTGTCAGGCTGGCTTTAGGATACCTGCTTTCTACCAGAACAAAGACTGCAAGAATGTCAAGTAAAGTATACTCTACTGAACTTTAAACAAGTCGATGTCATTCACCACTTTCTACACGCTGCCTTCAGCCTGTTAAACAGGTCTGTCTTCATTTCGGTGTTTTTCTTTTTGCTAATGCAGTGACTCATCAGTGAGTCTGACTTGCAATTCATCATTAGTTGCATGACGGAAAACCTGCGACAGGTAGTCATTGCTGCTGGGTAAATACGTTACCCAAACACATTTTTATCATGACATGGAAAAAGATGGCTGTGGAAGCGTAAACAAAATGTCAGGTAAATTTCCTGAGGTGTCCTAGAGAACATTTGCCCCACCCTGTGAAGTTCTGTGGCTAAGCGTTGTGAAACCTCCAGAAAAACAATGAAGCACAGATGAGCTCACTGTTCGGGAAAGGGATTTTGAAAGTGCATTAGTCATATGAATGTGCCAAAGGACAAATTGTATCGAACAGAGAGAATTAAAGAACTTATTAGAAATGTGGAGGTTTTGATCAGTGTTGTGAACAGCTGCTTGAGCTTTGTCACTTTGATTCCTTTGCTTCGTCACTCCACGCCCAGTCGTACAGACTAAAGTATAGCTCGGCTTACTCAGGGCTTTTACACCATCCATGTCCGAGATTCCTGTCTAGGTTTCGTTAATGCCTTTGTATTACAGACAGCTTGTCTGGGCGATGTAGAAGATTAATGACATCATATCTTATTAAATCAAGTCCACATGTTAGCAGCGTAATCACTGTATGTGCTCATCTGCGCACTTCTTTTCTGTTGGAGATTGGGCGTAGGTGGTGTGACGTTTCCCTTTTCTGTGGAACTCTCGTAAAACCAGATACTAAATTGATTCCATTGCAAATGGTGCAGACCGCTGTTTGAGGTTGTTTAGTCTACTGTTGGTCTGCTGGTGTTTGGCGTGGGATGGAAACAGGGAAACATTTATAAAAGACCTTTGCACTAACTAATCCAAACAGGATCTCCCTCGGCATAAAAAGAATAGACACGAGTCAATGGATTCCCCTTGTTCCCACGCCAGGTGGAGGGTATCCTCTCTGTCCTTGTGCAGGAGACGCCCATGCGGGCTGAATGTGTGGTGGACTCAGCTGTGTGGTGCTGGAATGAGTGTTGAATGGCATGAAGCGGCGGTTATCTCTGCTCCCAGACCGTGGAATTCCTGAATTCATAGTCTGTTTTGGAAAACCGCTGCAGTTTTGCTGTCATCACTTTCTTTTAATCCGCTCATTCATTGCTGAACATCTGGGTATTGTATTAATTGTCGTATATTTTCATATATACACAACCTGCATACTTTATACTGCAAAACACCGTTTGCCATTTATAAGCACCAAATATTGTGGGATTCTGTACATATTCTGTAAGCAAACGGACCTCAGGATTTCCCTGCTTAAATCCAGTCTTAGTGATTAACTCAAGTAATGAGGCATGCATAGCTGTTAATTATTTGAAACCTCAGTGGAAAGATTTCTGAACTGGCAGCCACATCGTCAGAGAAGAACATTCTACCTGTCCCAGTGTGTTACGGATGTAAAAAGCATACCTTTTTAGGCATCTCCCTTGGGCAAGGGTGTAAATCAAACTAAAGCTCAGCTACAGTGACCAGAGTTATAAGCTGTTTTTTTTCCTGTCTATTCTTTGTGAAAGCTGCCTTTAAGTGTGTTTGACTGTAGGCATTTTGCACTAACCTTAGATTTTTTTTTTCTGCTTTTCACAAGATATACCAGTTAGCTGATTAATGCCAAGCTTCATAGCACAGTCGTGAGTGCACAAAAGCCTCAGCATGGTATTGCACAGTGTGCCAGTGGTATTTTGCAGAGGTGGTTCTTGTTGCTGCTATGCAGCCTGGTTTAGTTTTGAATATTCGGCTGTGGTTTACTGTCAGTATTTTGTATTGTATTCCACAGATCGAACGTCGCATGGAGCTGGTGCGGGCTGTTTCCCACAATATACACAAGAGACTGGTTATATGTCTGCAGGGGCAGGTAAGCACAGATGCCAAGATGATGTCCTTTTCACGTCAGCAGCCCCTGTGCTATCACCACACTGTTAGAGCTGCATGAATAATGTTTGTGTCCTGCAGAAAAAGCTCCCAATGACGGCGTTGTCACAGGCCATGCAAGATGGTGGGAGCCAGCTAGGAGAGGAGTCTCTTATTGGGTAAATGTGAAGTGTGGTTTATGTTCCTTTATTTTTTATTCCTTTAAATTCGAAGCCAGTCCATAATGTGAGTGCTGTCAATAGTCTTCAGCTCAGCAATTAGGTCGACGTTTAGCGTTACATATTCATGTGGTAATGTTAAAATAATATCATTACTTTACAATGGCTCCTAGTGCATGGTTTAATGCAGCATTTGGCAAACCCTAATGACTATAAAGTGCATTTCAGCATATTTGGCTACTACTTGCTAGGAAAATGATGGAGGTGTGCGGCGAGGCGGAGAACAGACTGGCGTCTGAGCTGATGCAGCATGAGATTCAGATTGAGAAGGACATTTTGGAACCACTAAATCAGTTAGCTGAGGTAAGCACACAAGTCTTTCCTAGTTTGTGGACCAGAGTTTTCATGGACTATGGAGGAAGTGACGGTTTTTATACACTGACTGTGACTTCGATTGACTTCTACACATTCTCTCTCAGGTGGACATCCCCAACATACTCAAGCAGAGAAGACAACTTGCCAAGCTGGTGCTAGATTATGATTCTGCTCGAACAAGGTGGTTATTTTTACATTGTAAGATTTGAGGTGTCGAAACTTAAGATTCATTTCCATTCACATCACTGTGTCAGTTATTGTCAGTCATCTGGTAGTCAACAGTAACCCCTGTTTTAACCTCTGTTGTCTCACACTCAGATGGTTGCAGGCAACCAAGTCCATAATCTCGGGAACAAACACACAAGCACTGACAGCCAAGGCAGAGTCGCTTAAAGAAGAGATGGATGAAGCAATGAACAAAATGGAGCTCTGCAAGGTAGCAAACACATCCAGACTCAGTTTTCATCGTATATTGTGTTGAGTAGACTTTTTTGGGTTGTTTTTTTTTTTGTGCCATAATCTGAAACACTGTTTATATGCAGTTCTCATCCGTGCAGTCTTGGAGGGATATACAAAACCAAGAGCACAACTTTTCTCCAATAGGACATTCCTAATTTAGAATTACTATTGTCCCTCTATGTTTAGCTAGTTATCAAACACCCTGCCCCACTTTCCCCTTTATCCATTCTACAAATGAATCATTAAACCATGAAGCAAATCTTCCAAATATAAAGTGTGCAAACCATAAATGCAGTGGTTCACTTGTATGTGTATGTGTGTATAGTTGTTAATTTATATTTAGTTTCTTTTTATTTGTATTGAAGTAAATACTTGATACTGTAGTTGTCTTATGAGTTATCTGTTGGTTTTTGCCTCTCTCTGTTTTAGGATCAACTCTCTGCTGACCTGTACAATTTCTTTTCAAAAGAGGGGGATTATGCACGCTACTATGTAACGGTAAATGCATTTAGTGGTTTGTAGACAGACATTCAGTAATTGTTACTGTGGCTTTGGCTTTGTTCCATCTTTCACTTTCTAGTGATCCCAATTTGTTTTCTGTTTTCAGTTATTAGAGGCTCAAGCAGATTACTACCGAAAATCTCTCTCCGTGCTGGAAAGTGTCCTGCCAACCATTCAGGCACAGCAAGGTGGGACAGCTCCACGGACTGCTGTCAGGATTTGTTCATTGTACTGTTTCAAAAGAATACAATAGTATAGAGTACAATCGAATAGAATTGTCACAATAGAATACAATTGAACAGTTTGAGCAGCTGTTAGACAGCTGAATGATTTTCACACACATTCCAGTTCTTCTGAACAAACAATATGTGCGATTATTTGCAATGATATGATGTTCTCTTCAAGCTCTTGTTTTCTTTATTTGCCATATTTAAATCTTGGCTTTGTGTGCTATAAATGATCATTCGGATCATCATCTTCGGTGTGAGGCTGGTGTACTCGACAACCCAGCATGTGAACTATGAGTCACATCTCGTGCCTCTCACCCACCTTCTTCATCAATCATCAGCAAAGAAAGGGGGGAAGTTAAGATGCTTTGGTCTTGATTAGCTGCAACAGTTACTTCCTGAATTCAACAGGAATTCAGCCAATATAAAAAAAAAAAGCTTAAGAAATGTAAATAGGAAATTTCATCTTTGTAATCTCACCCATATTGTGTGTTTGACCAGACTCATGGACAGAGAAGCCAGCATTTGGAACAGGCTTGGATGAGCACCTGAAGCGGAGTAGCAGGGAGATTGCGCTGCCCATAGAGGCCTGTGTGATGATGCTGCTGGAGACGGGCATGAAAGAAGAGGTATGACAAACATCAGAGGCCATCTGATCCCACATTAAATCAATACATTAAACAGCATGCTCTTCTGAACTTGCTTGTAATTTAGAAAATGGCAGTCAATTAGAATGTGACAAATGGGAAAAATACATGAAATAATCCGAGCTTGAATTATTAATCTCTGAATATGATTCAAAATATGTGTTGGCTACATGTCTCTCATTTTGCTCTCTGAACAGGGTCTTTTCCGAATAACTGCAGGAGCTTCTAAACTGAAGAAGCTTAAGGCAGCACTGGACTGCTCCACCTCTCAGCTAGAGGAGTTCTACTCAGACCCACATGCAGTTGCTGGTAAAAAAAAAAAAAAAAAAAAAAAAAAGGCCACTGTCCTGTAATACAGAATTTATGACATTTACGACAGTTTATGGATATTTTTTTTCTTTGTTTATTGTTTGATTAGGGGCTTTGAAATCTTACCTAAGGGAGCTGCCAGAGCCTCTCATGACTTATGAACTCTATGATGAGTGGATTCAGGCATCCAAGTAAGCCAGTTCATGCCACTGTATAATAAGGATTTAATCAAGTATTGTTTTTCTTTAGTAATTTAGAGACACCACTGATAAATGTATTTCCTTTTAGTTGTGGTATTTTTCTTCTTTTCATTTTTGACATGCTGTATTCAAATCTTTCAAGTGTGTCTGACCCAGACAAAAGGTTACAAGCTTTGTGGGTGACCTGTGATCAGTTACCAAAGAACAACAAAGCCAACTTTAGGTGAGTTGATCAAGACTATTTAAATATAGCAGTCATCCAGCCATAAAATTTGACAGACCACTGATTAAGATTTAATTTTGAAAGGTATCTGGTGAAGTTCCTTGCTAAGCTTGCTCAAGAAAGTGAAATTAACAAGATGACCCCCAGCAACATTGCAATCGTCTTAGGACCAAATCTGTTATGGACAAAAACAGAGGGGTGAGAATTTTTTTTATTGAAGTTAAATGTATATGTTATGAACCGTGCAGGTACTAAAGTGTTATGCCTTTAATCACAGGAGCCTCGCAGAGATGGCAGCTGCTACCTCTGTCCATGTCGTCACTATTATCGAGCCCATCATTCAGCATGCAGACTGGTTTTTCCCTGAAGGTGAGAACTATAACATTAAATTGTTCACTCCTAAGATAAACCTTCTTTATTCATTAAGCAAACCTAAGGTATGTACATGTTATCTATTTAGATGTGGAGTTCAATGTATCAGGCATGTTTTCAATGCCCATTCCCATGACAAACCATGTCAACCATCTGAACATACCTGACTATGACTCGGGCACAACAGACAAGAAGAGACCTAATAGTATGGTGGTACCTGATGGTGACGTGGCCAAACGAGACAGGTACGCTCACTAACAATAAACATCCCACAAAATGTTAGTGACCAGGCTGTCATCACTCCAAATAATCCTTCGAATAATCATCTAATGCTTTATAAAGATTTACCTGAACTGTAATCTTTGCTCACTAGTAAAACTCCATACACTGCTGATACTGAAGTTAATTTTCTGAACAACTGACTCTATAGCTTTCTTCTTCACTGTGGGTAGTGAGGGCATATGCAGTTTATTTTTATTTTTTTGCAAATACCTTTTTTCCTGTGTGTGGTGTTGCTCACTTGGGATCATCTCTGCACTTGTGGCGTCTTCACTGTCTCTGTTCCCTTCAGCTCTGCTAACAAATTAATGGAGCACAATCCCCGTAGAGGCAGTACACTAACTAGAAAGCAGCATGCTTCCCCTGCCTTCCAGCCCCCCCTGCCCCCGGTGGAGGCTGTCAGTGTTGTAGGAGGCCAGCCTGTAGCTGAGCTCCTGCTACAGCAGCCTGCACCAGAGGGCCTGGGAATGGAAGCCTGCCAGCCTAGCTTGGCACTGGGGATGGCAGCCCTAGCAGCAGCACAGCAGCTGCTAGCACAACAAACCGAGGAAATCAGGTAAGAGGTATAGCATTGCTCTCTAGGACCTGTGAGCCTCCTTGCTTAGTGTTGTGTGAAAACAGCCCTGCTTGCTTTTTCCTTTGGTCTGTGTTTGTTCTAAATGAGTAGGCAGATCTGTTTTGAATATTTGGTTACAATTAAACAGTTTTAGTTACTTCTGTTTTTCTGTAATATCCCACAATAAATGTAATTTTGGACGTCTAAAAAGGTGCAAGAAATAAATCAATCAATGATGGACTTGTAAACATACTGGAAAAAATAACATTAACCAGTAAAGTCATATTTCACCCCCTCTCTCTCAACTCCCACCTTTCACTGCGCAATAAGCCTGTTTTGAAATCCATCACATCAGGAAAATGTTTTATTGTTGTTGTCTTTGAAGAAGATATACCATATGTAGGTATTTCATTTTTAGGACAGTCTGGATATTTTCCTGAATCACAATATTTGTCTTTTAATGTTATCCATTCTGTTGCATGATTTAGTAGTCATATGCACTGCTGCAAAGTGTTTAGACAGTATAGTATTGTGACATTCTTCTTGCTGCTGAGTGAAGCATTCCTACACAGTTCACAGCATGAAAGGCTGTTTTTGTCCTCATGTCATGCAAAAAATACATATACTTGTTGTATTTTGACAGTTCAAAGTCAAGTGACACAGCATACACACCTCAGAGAAATGGCTGCGGAGGTTCACAGCTGAGTGTGGCATCTCCAGGAACAGGATCATCAGGACAAAGTCCTCTCATGGCACGCAGAGGTAAACCCACCACTGTATCATTTAATGCACACTAAAGAATCATTTAGCCAATTCTGATCTGAAACTTTTAATCTGCTTGCCATAGTTATAAAAAAGCCAGCTCCTGCGCCTCCTAAACCAGCCAATCCACCTTCAGGTCAGCCTGGCACCCAATCATCTCCACAGCCTTCATGTGGGACTCCTCAATCCCTCTCTCCATCTCCAAGACCTCTCTCCTCTCACTCTCCAAACAGTCTAAGCCCCACTCCGTTAGTAATTCAGTCTAGCACGATACCTCGGCGCCATTCAAGCAACCAGCCTCCCCTCCAGGCCCCCAACCATCCACCCCCAGAGCCCCCCAGCCAGGTCACTCCTCCTCCTCCTCAGCCCACAGCAGTCGGAGATGCCGCAGAGGAGCCGTCTCCACCCAGTTCTCCCAGCCCCCCTAAAACTCCGCCACCTTCCATTGTCACTCCTGAAAATGCAGGCACAAATATTCCCTCCCTGTTTCAGTCTGGCTCTCTGCCTCGGCCTCGGCCAGTGCCCAAACCACGCAACAGACCCACTGTCCCGCCTCCACCACAGCCCCAGAGTGTGGCCAGCGACACCAGTGACACTAATGACATCTGGGGTGCAGCCTACAAAATGATGGGTTAGTTACCATCTATTGCAATATTGTCAATTCCTATTGTCATAGACATGAATATTAAATGTTTTACTGACCTGCAGGCTTGTTTATTCTGAATGTGACATTTACAGTTTTCGACAAGTATATACATGCCTAAAGCTTACTTTCCCTTCACTGGAACTAAGAGGCCCAAACATGTTCCAGCATGATGATGCCCTTGTGCACATTATCATCATATCGGTCTGCCAAGGTTGATGTGGAAGAACTTGAGTGGCATGCATAGAGCCATGAACTCAACCCCACTGAACACCTTTGGGATGAAGTGAAATGCTTTCCCTGGCCTTTTTTCCCCCCCAACATCAGAGCCTGACCCCACTAATGCTCTTGTGGCTGAATGGGCACATATCCCCACAGCCACACTCCAAAGTCTGGTGGAAGAAGAGACCCAGAAGAGTGGAGGCTGTTATAAACCCAAAGGAGGGGGTCAACTTCATGATACTCTGCCCATTGTTTTGAAATGGGCACTTATGGGTATGATGGTCAGGTGTCCACATACTTTTGGCCATATAGTGTAGAACTGGACAGCAGTCTGAATGCAGACACGGCAAACTTTTTCAGTGGAACAAACCAATGATTCAGGGGGAAAAAAAGCATTTGTAGCAGACCAGGTAAATGTAGTAAAAAACCGGTTATAGTTCAGTGACCTTAGTTTTCTAAACATGAAGCAGCCTGGCTTCTGTAGCAGATCTTCTGTTGTGGCATATCCAGCCCCATGCATGTATGACCTTATAATATATTTATGATTATATAGCTGAGTACAGTTCATCAGACCAGCAACTAGCTACAGGGCTAAAGATATTAGTTCAGAAAATATAACAGTTTTTATAGACTTGCATGGATTTTTAAAACATTTTATTTATGTCAAATTCAAACATATTTCACACACCATGGCGCACAAGGTCAAAAAAACAAAACCACTCTAAATTCTTATTTATAGTCAAAAACTAATCACTTATGCTTAAGAACAAAAAGCTAATTGTTTTCCCAGTTAAGTCATGTTAGTTACTTATCCAGATATTTGTAAGCGACTAATTTTAACTGGCCCATTACAAATTTTACTTGAATACCCCTGAGTTACAGGTACCATCATATATCAGTAATGTTTGGACAGACAGCACAACCAAGCATAAACAAGCCTGCTTTTTTACAAGAAATTTTATTATACTGTAGAATATCCTAAAGCCTGGGGTAGATGCTAACTTTACTGTATTTGTTCAGAACCAGGGATGTCATTCAAAGGGCTTGGTCGAGTCCTTATTCCAGACATTGCCCCAGATCAGCAGCCTGTCACTCAGCTAAAGGACTCGGACTTGGATTCAGAGAGCACCGTCCTGTGAAGGTGAGGCTATGGCTGCCGCAAACCTGCTACCTGTTCCTCACAGGCCAAGGACTCTCTGAAATGCTGCTGCTTCTTCCCTTTCACCAAGTTCTCATCAGCTTGGTTGCATTTCACCAAAGATTTGGAACATCAGTAGCACCTAGAGGAATAGCGGTGTGGACATATTGCATGGCACCAAACAGGTTTAAAGCTATCACTTAAAATTTCATTTTATTGTAAGGAACTGGGAAATAGGTTGAGGTACTAGTTGGTGTTTCTTAAGTGGCCTTAGTTTAAAAAAAAAAAAAAAAGAAAAAACAAATCAAGGGAGAACAAACCATATTAAGCTTGGGATGATATTAAGCAGAAACCTTAGACTGTGGCTTTAGAGTGTACCTTGTGACTGCAGGTTTCCAGTCAGCTAATATACTGGACTCCTAATTTTATGTATGGAAACTGTCCTACATCGATTTCCACCAACACATTCCCTAAGGCTTATGTCAGTCTCAGTTGTTCTATTTTTCCATTTGAAAGTCTTATTATGCCTGTCATGTTTTAACCTGAATTTCCTGCAATTTATTATCAATACATATTACCTACAGTATAAAAATGTACACACGCCACAAGGTTAGTATTCTGTATTCAACTGTTAATGTTTTCCTAAACCTAGGGCATCGATGAGAGCAGTCCATCATGACTAATTTGACAACATTAAATCATCTGTGCATAAGAACTATTGAATGAAACATTTAACAGGCAGTGTGTTAGTTTAACTATTTGGTAAATGAGAGACGGACAACAAACTGACAAATGACAAAACACTGACCGTCTGTGACTTGTTGGACGAGAACACTGTGTGATATATTGAATGTTTTACTGTTAATAAAAACCCCACAAGGTCTTGAATGATAGCAAGTGACACCAAAATGTGCCACTCTCAAAATCCTATACACTAATGACGATCTTTATAGTATGTTTGTTCACAGGCCTTGCCTTTACCTTGCTGCCTTACCCATTATAATGTTTGGAAAATGAACTAAAGGTATATATGTTGATGGTGTACAAAGAAGAACCTTTTGAAATGAGAAATTTAGGGGGGAAAACAAAACGCTTGCTATTATTGCTTTACGATTAATTAATAAAGCACAATACCAACTCCTTTTATGGTTTTTAATTACCTGCGACAGTGACCTCTTCCTTTGTATATATTCCTTGTTGCATTTTAAGGGTCTTTTGTTCTTTACCACGCTCTCTTCCAGTAGAGTCGATGATTGGTTGGCCACACAATTTCTAAAATCACAAACATGTTTATGAGATTTCAGGAGAAATCTAACAAACCTGAATGCTTTAAAAGACTTAACGTTTACCTGTGTCCATGAGGATGTTGACTGGTTTTGTGTAGCTCTTAAGGAAGGTAGTGGGAGAATGCAACACTTGGCTCTGACAGAGGTGAATAATGGTTTCCTCTTCCAGCAAAAGAGCCTGTTCCTGTGTGTCTTGCCCTTCACAAACACCCTGCAGAGTGACATTGGAAATATTACACAGCCAGCTCAGTGTTTTCCTCCTCTCCACTTACAATAATGAAGTAAATTATGTTTTCATGGTAATATGTACTAAGAGACTGACATGGTTGTGCTAAGTGAGTTTTCTTTCAGTGGCATTTTTGTAACGCATTTAAAAGGGGCTTGTAATGTTTAAAATAGTTTTTACACCTGTGGTAATAGTGTAATTTCAGGACACCTTAGAGAAACTTTCATTTTTTCAATGTTGCCAGAGCTAGCACATTTCATTTTTTGAAATCATTTTTCCAGTCTGGATTTTAGCACTGGGTGCAGTAAGAAAGCAGAGCTGCTCAGGTCGGGGTGGGGTTATTTGTGGGAAAGGGAAGGCTTGTGAGAGTTTCATTACAGTTTGCCTCTTGGGGAGCAGAACACTAAAAATGACAAAACTGTAAACTCCTAAATTGACATAATGGAGATGAGCAAAAGAACAAAAGCACAAGAAACAACGCTGAAGTCATGTTAAGTCACATTAGGCTGTATGTCAATTAGCAGTATGTATGAGCAAAACATGAATCCTGTTGGTACTGTTAGTTGCCTTAGGTTTTAAATCTCACAAGGAGAGTTGAAAATGGCCAGTGCTTGATGTGCAGGTGTCTGGAATACAAAAAGATAACAAAGATAACTTAATACAACCGGTGTATGCAAAGGGGAATAGTTCTCATAAGCCAGGAATATGGCGTCAGGGATTACATGACAATTTACAGGGTTGTTGCTAAGCAGTAGAAACCTGAGCCTCAACCAACGAGGGCTCAAAGACACACAGAAAAGGTCTGTAGACTCATGAGCAAAGGAAGAGTAAGAGGTGGTAGGATATATTTTTACACATTTATGAAATGTGTTCTGGAGCTCAATGTACAAATATGATTCATATGTTTTCTCTTTTTTTCCCCCAACCTCTCTCTCTTTGGGTCCGATGCACCGAAGTGTGGGTGTGTGAAAATGTAAAGCTGTTACAATTCTGTACGTGGCTGTAAACAGATGGTTATGTACCTTTAGCAGATATGTGCAGTATTTGTAAATCACTTCGAGGCAGTGTGGGACGAGCAGCTCCACTGGCTGTGTGCGCAGCTGCATGTGTCTGGCACACAGGTACATTTATCATTCGGCAGCTCCATGAGGGGAACAGTCGAACTGGCAGGCGGTGAGAAATCACCAGGATCCTGCAGTTCTTCAGTAAAGAGCTTTAACATGTAGGAGAATATAACATGATTCAGGGTAAATTTGTCCTGGGCGTTAGCTGCGTAAATCTTCAGTCAACTGGATTTAAAAAAGTGGCACCCTCTATCTCTTACTTAGAGCCTTCCTCCAGTTCACTCAGGTTCCTCAGGATCTGTGAGAGCACTTCAAATGTGGACTGGAAAGAACAGTAAATGTATAATGTTATAACAATACACACACATTTAAACTAGGTTTTAGTGACCACATACCTCTAAAAGATGGGTGATGGATTTAGAGTACACCCACAGTAGCCCATTGACAATCTCTCCCTGTGTTTTTTTTTCTGCAATTTGGATAGAAACTCCCCCGTATTCTAAAAGAAAACAAGTGTGAGTGCTTAAGATTCAGTAATAACATACCAAGATGGACTAACTAGATAGCTGCATGTCTTGTCTAGCCTTAGCTAGCAAGCTAACCTGTATTTCCGTAAGCTCAGTCACACTCACCAGTTACCGCACTGCATTTATCCCTTTCGCTTTCCCAGTTCTCGTTTATTTTTGCTACACAAACCAGTCTGTGAATAATTCTTCTCTGAGGAAAAAAACAGATATGTATGTAACTGCTGTCATTTAAAATTCCCTGAAAATAAACCAACAAGCTAAGCAGCTAAATAACCTTTAACTAGCTCATTAGTGAAAGTACTGAATAAGTGAAAATAGTACACCGTGTCAAGTATTTAACTTAATTGCATTGAAATGCACCTTATTTGTTTTTTGTTCTACAGTTTCATAAAAAAAAAAGGGAATTTCTGTATGCAATAAAGCGTAAAAAGTCGTTTTCAGCCATTTTTCTGCTTCCGAATTGACCGTTGCTGCCGTTAGTTCCCTGCTAATGACCGCAGCTGAACAGCAGAGGGCGCCAGAGGGCCTTCCACTGGGACGCATTAAATAGCCATCATTAAATACAAAAAGTACATTTAAATACTTTTTTTTTAAATTAAATCTATAACACCTAGAAACGGAAGAGGTCTGAATGCTTTCAGTACCACACTGCATATTTTGTAATTAATCATTCATTACGTTTTTAATTACTTTTTAATGAATTAGTTGAGGTGTATTTGTTTATTGAAAGATCTATTATATTAGTCTTAATGGCGCACACACACATTTTCTTGTAATAAAAGTCTGACAGTAATGTATCATATATATATATATTTTTTAATGAAAGGGTGGGCTAGCAACCCTGCCAAACATATGTGCTCTTGTACAATGTGCTGTAGAGCAGGCCAATTAACAAATGAATCAGATATTCATCAGTGCTTGTCAGAAGTTTTGTTTATTCACAAGATATAAATTAAACAGCAGCCCAATGTGGCCCAAAGAAAATGAAGCTGAAAGAGAACCGCACAGGATAAATACTATGCTATTCACAAACAATTTATACACCCAAACACCTAAGTCCTAACGTGAAATACAGGTTAAGGAAACCAATGGTTAGGCCTACATTAAGAATAATAAAATTATTTGCCAACAAAAATAAACACGATGCTACATGCAAATTGAAGATTAACCTCTCAAAATACTGCCACTGGTTTGAAAAAGGACAAACAAAAAAGGAACATGGGTGTTTGTTTTTGACACGAAGACAAGCAATTAGTTGTCCATGCATTGGGATTTAATAAGTCGGCTACTAATAGATTGTTGGGAACACAAAACATCAGGCAGAAAGAACATTTCAAACATTATTTCAAGGAAAGATCTTCCAAGCTGCATAATAATTTATCATGTAAACAAAGAACAAACATGATGTAAACACAGGGCCATTTCATTGAGACTAAAGACAGACTTATGCATTTCCATTCAGATTTTAATTGTCACAGCAAGAGAGTTCATAGATGACAGTTTCATAATAAGTACTGTTACACTGTACAGTTTTTCATGCACAGCTTTGCCATTGTTCAGACAGAGCAGACAAGGTAAGTGGCCATTATTAGTGTGGCAGGGTCTCTTCTCAGCAAATACCATAGTGACAAAACTAATGCTGAGCAAAAATTAATCATCTGTTTACAATGTTGATATGTTGCTGACTTACATAATTATCACTCATCCATCATTATAGTCTGTCTGCAGGTTTTTGGTCAGTATTCATCAGTGAAAGAATAATAACAGCTGAGTATAGTACCATCAACTGTGGGTGAAAGAATTGTAAAGTGCTCACATTCTTATTACATTCTCCTGCCTCTGGAAACTTTTTAAAAATAATGAAACTATATCCATATCTTTGATAGATTTCAAGTTGTATAAAATATATATTCTTTATGATGAAGATACACTCTTAACATGTAGGTCATAAACTTTAATATAGATTAAATTCTTTGCTTCCTCTGTTGTTTTGTCGAGATCTTGGCACATGGATGGCCTTAGTTTATGAGAGCAGCAATTCCATAGCATATTCTCACCAGGCTAAAGGTGAAGCAATGCGAGGGCTCCTGGGGTTTTCTGTGGCCCGTGTCTCACTTAGTGCTCTCTGCAACGCAGAGAAAATAACATCGCAAAACTCATCAAAATCACTTTGCTTCAAACGGTATGAGTTTTATTACTTATCTCATTATTGCACATTATGTTAAGACGCAGAACACTTTCCTCATTTCCATTCATGGCTCACCTCAAACTTAGAGATGAATTCTGCAAAGATGCCAAAGAATGCTTCTGTGGTCGTTGCCTTGCTGTCTTCTCCAAAGTAAGAGGCTACCTTGGCAAACCCGTCCATTGCTTTCTGCTGGTGAGAGTCCAGGGACTGCACAGCTGGATGCGAGTTTTCAAGAAAGCTCTGATGCCAAAGTTAAGAGATCAATACACACTTACTCTTCTCCTGGAAACAGGAATTTACTGGAATCACTGTCTCCGCAGGCAAATTTGCACTTAATTATTCTGGACTGTTATAAAAAAAAACATCTTGTGGATTGTTATAAAGTGCTGACGCCTGAGACTTTTCCCATAAACGTTAAATAAATGTCTCCTTACTGAAAACTTCCCTAAACTATTAGACATGTTTCCTTTTTAAATAAAAACACATTCCATCCATTTTTAAGCTGTGTTGTTAAGAAAACTGACATAAAGTTGAGTATTTCAGGATCCAGAAAGCAATGTGCTGCTGCTGACCAGCACTATTAAAACACTGGTATACTATTACAAATTGTAGGTCCATCCAAGCACAATTACTAGGGATTTCAGGCATACAAGCTTTTCATCTATAAGGGCTGTTCATTAGAAGAGGATACACTCATGACAGCTGCAAATCGATCTTCAGCTGTAGCTGGGATCTTTAGACAGGCAGTCCTGATATCCTGGATGGTGGAGTGGAGATCACTGAGGTCTGCTGTAATGGTTCTCTGATTCACTGGGAGCACAGAGGAAAAAAATGTATTCAGCCAAATGTGACTCATCATGTTATCCATTATCTGTATATGATATATAAATACATTGCATTAATGACACTTGGCTGATTTTACCTTTGGCAGCCAGTGGCACTGTTATAAGGTCTCCTGCAAAGTTGAGAAGTTCAGGAAAGTGTTGGCATAACGATTTGGCTAGAATATGGAGGAAGGTTGACTTCCCATCAACTGTTTTTGTTGTGCTGAGCTGTGGAAAGACAGTGGTTCAGGATTCTCACAACCTTATTGTTAAATAGGCCAGTTAACAAGCTTACATATTTATATTTGTCATGGCAAAGTTATTTAAAAAAAACATGATTAAATATCTTTAAAAACCATCTTTTTGATTAATATTTACAGTACCTCAGTAAGGAAGTTGATTTTAAAGCCTGTGGGTTTATTTGTCCTGGGTTGGCCATTATTAAGATAGTTTCCCATTGCTAAGACAAACTAAAACAAAACATTATAACAATTATATCTAAAGAAAAGTTGCCTATACCGAATATTAATGCATAAAAAAAAAAATCATACAATAGATGCATGTTTCATTAACTCATTACTGTACAAATGGCTGCATAAAAGTACTTTACCTCTAGGATCTTTGCCAGTTTTTTGCTGTTTTTTAGCTCTAGGGAGGCTTTGTAGACGTACTCATAACCAATTCGCATTTCTTCAGTTTTCTCCTGCAGGGTAGTTTTAAACAGGAGACTCCTCAGTCTGGTTTTATACTCAGGCACTAATAACATCTGCAAGAGCCACACAAAATCATAAGCATTCATAAACAAATCAAATGCCTTCAAAAATGTAACGGAACTTATTTAATGGAAAAATGTCTTATCTGTGCAGTAAACGAAATGGGCACCTGAAGGACAAACTTGTCAGGTTCACTAAGCTTGGCAGGATCCTGGTCATACTGCTGGAACTGTTTAACCTCATCATCATCGGGGGCATACAGCAACAGCTGCTTAATGTGAGATGGCTCCAGACGCTCAGTGCTCATAGTCATGAGGACCTGTCGTAACTCTGCTGGAGACAGCTTCAGATGGGCTATGAGGATAGCTGAAGACAGCAACCAAGGGGAAAGTGAGCTCACTTCACCTCTTACACTTACCAGACACTTTATTAGGAACACCATATTAAAACTCCTTCCTTTTGCTCTCAGAACAGCCTCAAATCTCCATGGCATGGATTCCACAAGGTGTTGGAAATATTCCTTTGAGGTTCTTGTCCATCAGATTATTGCTGCAGATTTGTCAGCTGCAGTTTGATGCTTTGAATCTCCCATTTTACCATATCCCAAAGATGTTCTATTGGATTCAGATATTGTTACTGGGGAAGGCCACTGAACTACACCGAAGTCATTGTCATGTTCATGGAACCAGTCAGAGACGACTTATGCTTTGTGACATGGTGCATTATCATGCTGAACGAAGCCATTAGAAGATGGGTAAGTTTTGCCCATAAAGGGATGCACATGGTCAGTAATAATACAGGCTCTAGCATTTAAAAAATTCTTCACTGGTATTAAGGATCCCCATTTGTGCCAAGAAATCGTTCCCTACATCATTACTCCACCAGCCTGGACTGTTGGATCCATGGATTCACATTGTTAATGGCATATTCTGACCCTACTATTTCCATGTAGCAGCAAAAATTAAACAGGGATTTATAAGACAAGGCAAGGTTTTTTCAAATTTTCAGCTATTCGGTTGTGATGAGCCTGTGCCTACTCTAGCCTCAGATTCCTGTTCTTGGCTGACAGGAGTGGAACCCAATGTGGTCTTTTGCTGTTGTAACCCATCTACCTCAAAGTTCAATGTGCCGTGTCATCTGACATTCTTTTCTGCTCACCACATTGGCAAAGTGTGGTTATGTGCGTTATTGTAGCCTTTGTGTCAGTTCAAACCAGTCTGGCCACTCACCTCTCTCATCAACAAGGTATTGTTTCTTTTTTAATATAGTTTAATAGAGAGTTTATGCTGAATAGAGTATGTTGTGTGAAAATCCCAAGAGCCCAATTTTCTCACTAGCCTGTCTGGTACCAACAACCATAACATGGTCAAAGTCACTGACATCACATTTTTCCCCATTCTGTTTAATGTGGCCAATTACTGAAGGTTAATGTATCTGCGTAATTTTATACACTGCACTGTTGTCATATGATTCGCTGATTGGATAAATGCATGCATGAGCAAATGTACAGGTGTTCCTAATAAAGTGGCAGCTGAGTGTATATAGCTAGCACATCTCCTTATTTTTTGTCTTCCGCCATTGTGTACTGATACTCTATGGAGTTCAATGTTTTACAATTGATATTTTGATCCTAATAAGTTTAGAAACAAAGGTAAGGCTTCCCATGAATGCACAGAGACTAAACATTTACCATTCTTTACACAAGATATTTGTATCAATACACCTTCAGCTATTTTATATTGTTTGTTTAAATTCGGCTATCTCATTATTTTGTACAACCTGGATAATACCTCTGTGAAGCAATCCCGGTTATACTCACAAGCATTGTAGGCCTTTTTATGAGAGAGAATCTCGACCACGCCTTTCTTTCTAAAGCTCTCAGGTAGAACGGTGGGCTCTGGAAGAGAAACTGACATATTTAATTACATTGTAAGGATCAGTTCTCCTGGAGCCAGCAGTGGAAACAATAAATGGAACGTCGTGAGAATAAAGAGAGATGCATAGATGCCAGTGAGGGAGGGGAGGACACTGTGAATGGACAGACTGTAAGTATACCATACAAATGGTAAACGTGATGAGCTGAAAAAGCACAAACATAGACAACACACATGAGATATGTATATATCTCAAGTATTAATGAAGATGTTATAACATATCACAATATGCAATCAACAAAGGTGCTTTGGTAAATGTTTCTTGATGGCGGTACTTTGACATACATTCATGTGACATCCCAAACTTACTGGAACCTGTCTGCGTGCCAAAGTGCAGCTCCAGATTGAGGTATTTCACCATGTCACTCAATTTACCATAGTCAGGGTCTTCTCCAAGCTGGCAAACAAGCAGAAAGAGACATTATCAGACCATTATGCTTGGATTGCATTGTGCTTATTGTATAACTAACTAACTAACTAACCTGTCCCCAGATAGTGCCCTCAGAATTCTCCACCTGCTCCCAGCGGAGCCTCTTCACACTCATGTGGTTGGTATCTGAAGCCTGAGGGCTTGGTTTTGGCAGAGGTGGGGGCTCGCAGGGTGGGGGCAGTGGAGGCGGGGGTGGTGGTGTTATCTTTGAGATGGTACTCTCATAGGTCTTATGGGTAGACTTTGGTGAATCTCTCTTTGCTTTGGGCTGCATGGTTGAGCTCTGTTGGCTCTGGTAGATGGACTGGGTGCGGTGCCTCAATGGGGGATGTGCAGATGTGTGAACAGGCTGAGAGGATGTGTGAGGAGGCTGTGGAGAAGTGTGAAGGGGCTGTGAAGATGTGTAAGAAGGCTTTTGGGATGTGACAGGAGGTTGTGGGGATGTGTGAGGGGATGAATGCAGGATGGGGTGGGCTTTGGGTTGGTGAAGTTTTTGGCTAGCATGAACAGAGGTATGAGAAAAGAGCTTTCGGGGCTGTGTGTGATGGAACCTTGTCTCCTGGCAGGTAGGCAGCACTTGCTGAAGAGATGGCCGATTGGAGAGTATGAACCGAGGAGGGGGTGGTGGAGGGGGTATGATGGGGTGGTTCTGGAAGGCAGGAGGAGGTTGAGGCATGTGTTGAGGGGTGAGGCAGATGGGGGAGGGCGTGTCAGTGAACTGAATGGGTGGGGGCGGGGGTGGTGGGCTCCGGGGAGGGGGTGGGATTTGCTCTGATTCAGACGAGTAGGTTAACAGGCTTGAGTCCTCACTGCTATGGTCCTCACTACTTGCGCTGCTTGCTTGACGAGACAATACGTTGTCCTGTTCTTCCTGGAAACTCATCTGTCAAAAGCACAAATACACTAGTCATATTTCTATATATATAAACTATGTACCGCTGTCAAGCACAACACACACACACCTCTTCATAGTCATTCTCGCCTCCCAGAAAGTTATCCACAATGGTGACTCGGTGGCCAAGCTGTTCACTCAGGGCATCCAGGAATTTGTCTGTGTCTCGGCTGCGTGGGGGTCTGGAGAAAGTGAAGAGTTTTCTTCGACGAGGCTGAGGGCTCGGGGCCTCATCTGAGTGGTGAGGGGAGGTAGGAGTGCTGTCCAGGCTGACATAAGGGTTAGAGTCCATGCTTCCAGGAGAAGGAATGTTTTGCTGGTAGAGGTCGTATTGAGGGCTGGAGCAGGGCTCCTTCCATGTCAGAGACAGGCCTGACTTACGGTTACCTGTAAGGAACAAGATATTTTTAAAGGAGGATGATGGATAACAGATTATGTGCATATGTATATAGGTGTCAATCCATGCACTCCTTTATATACACCCATAATAATATTTACCTTTCTTCCAGTGAAATGCTTTATTACTGTCATGTTTGTATCATACTTCACCTCATCATGCACCAGTTAACCATTTCATTTCAGAGACTGGGTGGTATTATGAGTGTACCTTTTTTAGCATGTGTGAGGGAGAGAGTGAGTGCATGGCTGTCAGCATGGCTCATGCCCTCATTCCCAGTTGATGAGTTACTCTGCAGAGGCTTGTTGTTCTTCATCGTGTATGCACTCTCCAGCTCTGTGTACACTCCTGATATCTACAGGTTTTTTATGCGGTTAGATGACAATGGCATGACTGAGTAAAAGCAATTGAAAATGCAAGAGGTACTTGTCAAGTGCTGAATGGTACCCACGTGGTTCAAATCTGGGGACTCTGGAAAGGAGGTCCCATCGCCACATTGTCTTTCACCTGGGGTTGCAGGCTCAGTGAAAGTCCCTGAGGAGAAAGATCACTGTCCAGCACACAGTACCTCAAAGCAAGCTGACAGCCCCCCAATGAAAACAAAGGCACAAATAGCATTTGTTTGTAATTCACCTTAGCGGTGAGGTTGTTGGACTGAGCAAGAAGCTGCTTGCAAAACACACAGCAGCAGTCTTATTGAACCATAAACATTAGACCTGACATGGCTAGCTGTTTAAGGCTCCATAAGAGCTAAAGAATGATTCTACAGCATGAGGCAAAAATGGAGGTGGAGGAGTCACAGCTAATATGGGCCAGTGTAATGCAATCTACATTTGCACAAGTCTCTATACTGTTACATGCAAAACATACCCATTCCTAGATGAGTTCCGATGATACAATCATCTGAGCTTCTTTCTCTAACACTGTTTCGGTGGGATGTTCCAGTCACCTTCATGGAGCTGCTCCGTCTGTGATTTTCTGTGCCCACTTCCGGCTCTGCCCGCATGCGCACACAGACACACACACACACACACACACACACACCAAAAGCAGCTTAAATATACATTGTAAGCAAAAAAATACAAAATGCCTAAAATACATTGTCAACCATTTAGACAAGCAATAATATTCACGCCTAGTACTCAGCCAAGCCTACACAGATTACACAAGGTTCTCCACTGCACACCTGCTCCTTTGAAGCCCAGGAAGCGGGAGATCTTACTCTTACAGCGATCCTGCTCCTCACAGGTCAAAAGCTGATAGATGAATTGCCAGATCAGCTGCTTGGCAGGAGTATCCAGGACAGGAAAAACATCCACAATGAGTGTGTCCACATTCCTGGATTCCAGACAGACATGGGAAACATTTCAGTGACAGAAAAGCAGCACTCCCTGTATGCTGTCCCAGTGTAATGGCATGTCCTGTAGAAAATCCAAGGGAACCCACGCAGAATGTTCCGTATGCATCTATTTGTGCCAGAGCTGGAGCTATTTTTAAATGCTCTGCACATTGATTTCACCACTGTGAGGCTAAAGAAATGTTCCAGGCCATGAGAACACTGTGCTTTGACATTTGTACTGAAAGGCATGTTACTCTCAGTGAGGGTTAATTAGCTGTCTTCAGACTTTAAAAGTTACTGTCAAAATTTGTTGGGGAATTAAATAAGTGAAAATAATTCATGAAAGCATTTGTCTGAAGCCGAGATGCAAAGCCAGGAAACATTTTCTTATATCTGAGCCTACAAATGATCTCAAAGGCAAGATATGTAAGGCGATATCTACTGACATTCTCCAGAACACCATGGAATATACCAACCCACATAAAACTGGTTCTAAATCAACAGTCTGAGAAGCTTCATACATACTGATGTGACCATATTAATAAAAGCAGAAAAGTTTATTCATAACAGAAGAACTGTATAAATATGTGCTTTACTGCATGATATATGACAACAGGTAGCAGGAGATAGTAACCTGTGCTGAAAGAAGGTCTCAAGAGCCTTGCAGATGGTGTATCTCTCTTGCGTGGTGAGGAGATGCTCGAGCTGCTGACTGAAGGTGCGGCCATGCACGCGGATGCTAGGAGGAAGGATCTCTGCTACCCACTGCAGGGAGCTGAGGGCAGGTGAGTGAGAGCTAGGACGTGAGGGAGTCTCCTCGGCTTCAGAGTCTGACGGAGAGTAGAGCACCGGTCCCTCCTCCACCACCAGAGTGGGATTGGCGCCGCTGCCCTGCAGCATTGATACCACCTTCTCATGGGAGCAATTCCTGAACAAACACCAAAACTGTGCTTGGGAACTCTTGGCTGTGTTTGCTTTATAAAACTATAATTATATGAAAGGATTTGGGGAGCCATTTGATATCCAAGTATAAGTGAACATTATTATTGTTATTATAATCACTGTTATTAACCTCTTAATCTCCTTTATGTTTACAAAGCATAAAACATTATGCAGTAAAAACATGTTAAGACTTATTATTATTGTCATTATTTCAACAGTATTATCTTGTTTATTTCAACATTATTTCAACAGTACTTCTTTGAATGAATGAATGTTTATCTTTAACCACAGGGCTCAAACATATTTTGCCAACACATATTTTGAGCAATGAATGAAGAATGATAATATTAAGTCTCAGAAACAAGCCTAATTGTTTTTTAGCTCAGACATCCATTAATGTTGTTTGAAGCTCTGCTTATAACTGACTTAAACTAATGGCTCAGCAAGAAATGTTCACACAACAATATCCTTATATCATTCTAAATTTGCTCATAGGTTGAGATTGTAATCACTTACCATTCATATACACAATATACCCACTGTGTAGTTGAAATTAGTTAAATACTGCAGTTTAATACTTTGTGAGAAAAAATGATCCCACTCAATGTCTTATATAAACATGAAAACCCATTTGGAGATTACCTCATATCCAGCCCATTGAGAAACAGAATGCGATCTCCTGTTTTAAGGCCACACTCTTCAGCAGGGCTATCTGGAGTAGGTGAAGAGACAAATCATTAATTTCACATAAATTCTTGATATTCTTGGATAATGTTAGTAGTATATTTACTGCAATTACCTCCATAACCCCAAAGGAATTTTGTCTTAAGTGCCACATGCTTTTGGTTTTTTTTTTGTCTGTTGTTTTTGTGAAGGAAACTATTCATTATAAAATAGCTATCAGTTATCAAAATTATAATATATTAGAAAGACACACAATTTCAGATTAAGCAGGATTTTCTTTTTACTTCCTTTCCCTTCTGAAACTATTGGAAAAGAAAGGCTTTTGTTTTTGCTATAAAGTGAAGATATTTGTGTTTGAGATCAAAAGATGAATATGAGATGATGAGGTGATGGACTCGGTCAGTCTGAAACCTTTCACTTTTTTCCCCCTGATGAGGTACTTTGTTGTGTTGGCAGTGTATTTTTTGTCATTGTCTTGCTGCATGATGAAGTTCCTCCCAATTAGATTGGATGCATTTCTTTATAAATTGGTAGTTAGAACATTTTCTGTAGACTTCTGAGTTCATCAATACTCTCACATCAATAAAGATTAGTGAGTCTGTTCCAGAAGCAGCCATGCAAGATCAAGTCTTCAATGTGCTTGACCGATGAGCTTGTATGTTTTGGATCATGAGCAGTTCCTTCTCCACACTTTGGCCTTTCCATCACTTTGGTAGAGGTTAATCTTGGTTAATCTTCCAGACTTTTTTGCGGTATTTCTTTTCAAATTCCAATCTGGCCTTCTGAATCTTCCTGCTGATGAGTGGTTTGCATCTTGTGGTATGGCCTTTATATTTCTGCTCTCAAAGTTCTTTTTCATACCTTTACCTCTCTCCTGTGGAGGTTGTTGGTGATGTCACTGACTGTTGTTTTGGGGTTTTTCTTCACGGCTCTCACAATTTTTATCAACTGCTGCTGTTTTCCTTGGCTGACCTGTTCGATGTCCAGTTGTTGGTACACCATGACAAACCTAATTGTTTTATTGGCTATTCAATGCTTGTGCAATGGTTCTCATTGACTTTCCCACTTTCCTCAGTTTCAAAATGGATTGCTTTCCCCCTATAGACAGCTCTCTGGTCTTCATGTTGGTCTATCCTTTTTAACAACAAATTCAGTCTTCATAGGTGAAACCCAGGGCTCAAACCAAGAGCAGACACTCAGCGCTATTAATTGTTTAAACAATCAATCGAACATGGCACACCTGGGCAACAAGAGACACCTGTCAATCACATTTTCCTATATTTTTGATTACTTTATAAACAGGTGGGTTCAAGGTGCCATGTAGTTGTTTAAAACACTGTAACATTGAAATTTGAGATGATCTCAAATCCAAAACATTCTTCATTGTACAGCAGACACAAAAAATTGGCCTTGCCATTCTAATACTTTTGGACTGTATATATTGTATTTAGTAACATTACCACTGATGGATAAAGACAACATACACCCAGTTTTGAGTCTAGGAGAGTTTGCAATCAGTTTGTTCATCACGATACTGGACGCCTACAATATTTCCATAAGCAGCCACACGTGGCTCAGCTGAGTCAGTGCTAACTAGGTTCTAACCAGGCCTGTAGTGGGCGAATATCGTCATGCAGACACTCACACATTCACCTCCCACTCTCCAGCCCCTCACACATTAATCCAGACTTTCATACACAATGTAGACCTACCCAACTCTAATCACAACAATATCACAAAACATTATCTGACTTCTTGAGTACACCATTAAGCAGTTCTGCTTACTGAACAGTCTATTTATATTCTCCTCATGATTTCTCATATGTATATATTTTTATGATAGCTGCCTAACTCAGAAATAACTACAAAGCAGTACATGGTCTACCTGGAATGACAGAGTCGATCCATACAGGAGCATGGCCTCTGAGCGTGAACCCAAAGCTCTTCTTTCCTCTGTACACACGGATGGTCCTATAGTGAAAAAACATCAGTTGTAAAATTGTAAAGTTGGAGATGATGTCCCTGTCAATTCTCAAATGCTGCATTAGATATCTATAAATATAATGTGGATGGACATAATTCTTGGATCAGATTAGCATTTGATGTGTATTTAGGCAGGCTTGTATACAAATCTAAACAAAAAAAGCCTAATCTAAACAAAAGAGATTAAAAAAGGTCAGGTACTTATTACATTATATATTATATAATTTATATGTGACACCTTTAAACCTTGCATTAAGACAATCATTCAAAATGTAATTTTAATATGGCTACAAGATTTGTAAATGCACCCTCTGATATGTTTACCCTGAAATCTCTGAAAAAGATGAGCAATGGATATTAAATTATCACACCTACAGCACCAAACAGATCTAATCCAGAGTCTATTTTTGGCTTCTGCTTACACAATAAGCAATGAAATGAATAGAAGAGCAGACATCCTTGCACTAAGACTGCATAGAGAACATGAATCAAGAGCATTTGATGCTTCAATACAGGAGAGTCCTCTGATTTTTCTGCTTCTCACTGAGAACATTGACATTTGAACATCGAGGAGCATGCTGTTGGTTGCTGTGGCAACTCCTCGAAAAGACACTGAAGATGTTGGGCAAAGATGGAGGTGAATAGGCAGTAAAATGCCATACCATTTATACAAGGCAAACTCATACAGCTACACGAAGGTGTGCTGAATAAAACAGGCAGTCAGTGATGTTCGTTTAAGAGGACATTATTACATAAATCACAAGCGGAAATCAATAAAAAAAGAGCAGCAGATTAGGCATTAACCTGTAATCTTGATAATGGCAGTGAATCATATCCGATCTATAGATTTAACTATTAAAATGTATAACCTTGTAGTCACAATGGGCTTGCGTCAAAAAATAACACCATTTAATGACAAGAAAAAAACATTTTACAGTCTTGATTAATTAACTATCAAGGCAATTATAGTCAACTAATGAACTGTGAAAACAAAAAGGCTTGAGGTGTTGTCTTATTTTAATCTATGTAAAATTAAATCTGTTGAAATGAGAATCACATTATAAGATTAGAAGAGATAGTAGAGGCAGCATTAATGATGGTAGAATAAATGAATGTTGGCAATTTGAAGGTCGGTTATTTACCTAATATCTCTCATCTCTTACAAATGTCACAGTATAAAGGGTTCTGCAGTACCACAGAGGCATTATAAAGAATATTCATGGCCGTCATGTGCTGAGATACATAGCGTAGGTCCAATCTCCTTTTTAATTCTATGAAGAGGAACTTGCTGTTTTATGAGTTGAATATGTATATAGTATTGTAGTGCGATATAATGGTGCAACAGAGGTGTAAACAATGTGAAACATGGAACATGTGGTACTTGTGCAACATGTGTGTGTGTGTGTGTGTAAACAGAGATTCCTACCAATATTAATCAAATCTATTACAGTTCAACCTTCATTCTATTCCATAAGCAGAGGATGTGAAGTCCTGAAATAAGCATATGCCAATGATGCTGTTCCCACCCACCCACACACACACTCCTACACATGACGCAGGTCCAACATTCCACAGACTGAGAAGTGTCAACATTGGTGTTTTCTTTTAATCAAAAGACATCCTCATACAGATTTGTCTTTTATTTGACTATACTTTTATATTCACTGAGAACACTCTTCCCTTTAGGAGAAGCAATGCAAAAGCAAAGCACAACCTGTAAAGCTCTGTGTCACACACAGTACCTGGTCTAGTGCATCGTGTACAATGTCCCTGTACATAGGGAGTCTAAGTATAAATGTATGTATGTATATATTATGGTAAAATCCAGGGATAAACTACAGTGCACAGTAATTCAGGAATAAAATTAAGAGGCTTGGAAAATAGTTTATAGTATGTGATATGTGTTTATATTTATATATACCTCTGATTTGCTCCAGTGGGGGGGATGCTGGGGATGCCAGTCGTGCTCTTCTTGTGTCCACGTTCGTGGTTCTCTCCGGTGTCTCTGGGAACTGAGCTGGCCCTTTTGGAGGCATGTGGCCGCTCATGGTGCTCCTGGCTGCGGCTGCGGCGTAGTCGGTTCTGGCCTGGCTCGCTTACACTCTTACTGCGGCACACACGGTTGAGAAGACTTTGGGAGACGGCTTCATCAAACCGCTGTCGGTGCTTCTTGGGGATGAAGATTCTAGCAAACATAATAACAGCAAGGCAGAAAAAAGGGAATGTGAAAATCAGCTGTACAGAGCCATTAAGTTCAGTTTTCACACCAGTTCAGATAGCTCTGTGCTCCAGCCAAAGACGTCGGTCGTTCTCAAGAAAAGCTTACAGCATATTCCTTCCCCTTTGATCAAAAGAAGGAGTAGCTGGAAAAATGTCCGTATTTAAAAATCCAGTAGAGTGTCCTTCTGTGTTGCAGATGACGACTGAGCCTCTCAAATGAGAAAAGAAATCTGGTTTCCTACTGAAAAGCTCCCACTACTGCAGGCAGCATATAGCAAATTGAAAGGTGTGGGAGTATCTCTCGCCCTCTCCCCAGCTCTCTCTCTCTCTCTCTCTCTCTCTCTCTCTCTCTCTCTCACACTATTTAATTTATTTTTATCTATTCATTTTAATAGAATAAAATTTTTTAGTATTCTATACAGTATGTACTGTATCTGTACTGCATACAGATAATACATATCTCAAGCATACAGTGGAGTCTCTGAACCAAAAGTCTGAGACCACTATTGAAAATGCTTCTATTTTGCATTCTTTTCATTACGTTTTCATTACGTGCATATTACAGACAACAACTTTAGTGAAAAGTAGTTAGCAGTAGCAGTTAACATGGTCAGTATCATTAATTTGCTTACATTTAAATAGGGACCTGAAAATAGTGCATAATCATGACTATTAAATATTCATTATACTCAACATTTACTTTTTGTTTAAATATTTAAAAACTCTATAACCTTCTGTTTATTTCCAATTTGAAATGGATAAAAATCCCAAATTTTCCGTGTGGTCTCAGATTTTGAATTCCCACTGAATATACTAAGCATAACTTAATAACAAGATTTGTTTGCAATTTAGATAATGGTGGAAAAATGCAAAATACGTCTGCAAAGCCACATCTTCAGGGATCATTTATTACATACTGAAGTGTAAACCGTAATTGATCAACTTAATGTCCATTACTGCCAAACGGCTTTAATCGTATATTATTTTGTTAGCAAAGGAAAAATATGATTTGATTATAATTCTGTAATCTAAAATCCATTATGTAAATCACTATTGTACATACTATCCACCACATTATAATCACTTGTGTTAGGGTTAATAAAATACAGAAAAACTTGTCATGGCAAGCCAAATTAAATCAATAAAAAATTTATTTAAAAAATTTATTGACATGTTTACGTATGATTTACCTTTGCTAAAAGTAAAGGAGAAACTCATACAATAAGGATGATAAGTGTAATATAATATAAAGTATAAGCCCTGTTACTGTTTTATGTCATCCATATGCAGGATTTGTATCTCTTTAAACAGCGCATTATTCACCTGACAATAAGGGAAATGCATTTATCATACAGCAACTCTAAACTAAGTGTTCAAGATTTAACAATACCTGCACTTAAACTACATTTAAAATGGTGCATTTAAAGTAAAAAATTACCATTAACTGTGCTCAAAATTCTTTGGAGGTAAAATGTAAATATGCTATATATGTAATGAAAACTATAATGACAATTCCCAGCTGCCTCCAGGTGCACATATGCATATGCATAGCTGAGTGGAGTAGCTTAAATATGAGGGGTCCTGTGAGGCAAGCACAGTCATGTAAAAGGGGAGACAATTAAGCATGTAAAGAGACCAGCACCAACAGTACATGCATAATGCATTAGGAAATACTAACATGTCATATTTCTGAAAAACATTAAAGTTGAAACAACATATTAAAATCAGCCAAAAGTTGCATTAGAGGATATTTTATGATTCAGTGGTGAAGATGTGTTTATTATATATTTGCTTTTTAAATGTAATATGTATGAAGAACATTTTTGCAAAGTTAACTAAGTCAATAGCAGCAGGTTTGCCCATTACATACCACCATAGATTCTTTATTTCTTTTTAATCCAAAAAAGCAAAATTGGTTTCAAACAGAAAAGAGAGCTCTTGCTCAAATGACATTTGGTAATCAAATTGTAGAGAAAGCCCACATAAGTATATATGTGCATTAATAATGTATAGCTTTCTCAAGCATGATAATCAAACTGCCTCAGTACACAACTCTGGCAAGCAAATGATGCAATCAGGAATAAGGCTTATATGTTAAAAACAAAACAAAAAAAACAGACAGACATTTTAGGCTGCTTTACATACTGTTAACAAGCATTTACTGTACTCCGGTCAAAGCAATGGGGAAAAAAATCAGTCAGATCAAACTGTTGATAAATGCTTATTACTTACTAGATGTATTAAATACTGATTACTTATTAAATACTATTTAATATCAATAGCATTAAATACTTATTGGATTTTTTTTACACTATGGGCATAGCAGTGACATTCAAATTCACGCTCATCAGTCTGAAATTTGCCATAAATAAAAGATATTCATACCATACAACCCATCTTACGTTTCAAGGCTCTTATTAACTCTGAATCAAATGAAAAATAAAACTAGGCACTATTGCGACAGAGCAGTAGGCACTTGAATAGTCTTTGTAGTAACTAAAATCAGCAAGAAACTGTCAAAAGAGTACACCCACTTCATAATGAGCTGCAAAGGCATAATGCTGAATAATGAGAAGAAGAGAGAAATATGAAATGTCTGCAGGCTTGCAGATTATCATATTTTAATATTCTGCCTGTACAGAAACACTCTGTCTCTATAGCTAGCCACCATGACAACTGAGTCAAAGAGTATTTTTCTAGCACCATCTAAAGTGAATTTTAGTAATAAATGCTGGGTAGCATCCCAGTAGGCCATCACAAACTGTGCTATACTCATAGTGTTAAAATACTGACCCAGATATTGTTCAGTAGGTTAGAAATGGGAATCAAAAACAGCCTTAATGCTTTTAACCTTACCAAATATCAGTTGTATGTATAATTCTATGACTCTTGAGTTTATACCCAGTAGAAACACTTTGCTGCTGTGGCTCACATGGAGGATGGATCAATTTAGCAAGAATGCAAATGGCAGTTTTCTGACAGAGGTACTAACACAGTAGGAGCATTTAAATACACTATACAATGTATAAACCAGTTGAATCTACATAGTCACATCCAATATTTGTGATCTCCTCTGTCACACTTCTCAGTAGACACATAGGGTATGTACATTAAGAGGTTCTAGCCCTGGCTTCCAGAATATGTACGTCAGAGTTGCATGCACTAGTTTTTTCCCCTCCCATATTCATGGTGCAGTTGAAGGCAATAGCTTTGAAAAACACACTTATCACTATTAGCATCATCATCATCATCATCATCATATGTAGCATCAGTTTTTGGCATCAAGACAGGTGCAAGTAGACCCTGAACTGCTGAGCAGATGCTGATGTCCACATTAACTGCCCTTCTTTCCAAAGACCCTTACACACTTGCCTAATACCTTAGATTACTAAGGAGCAAAACTAACATTTAACTATCGTATCAGCTGTTATTCCAGCCTTAAACTGTTTTTACACAGAGAAATCACCTTTTTAGCATTTCTATTGCACCCCATAATTAAACCAAAGATCCAAATGGAGTAACAGATGTTTTGCAGCATTCTGGTCCCAGGTGAGCAATTTTCTCACAAGGCTTTGCTTTACAGTTTGTCTTCTGAATCAGCCAGGCATTCTAAGCTAAAATTAGAAATTATTCTGAATAACCAGTTTATTTTTCTGTGACTGCCAAGCAGACAGATTGGGTTTGGGACATACAGCTGTGTCAGCACTGGATCTGCGATGGTGAGGCACATGCCTTATTATGCCACTGAAGTAGAGGATTACTTGTAGAGGAATTTGATTTATGGACATGCTCACGTCACACACTGCAAAGCCAGCGGATAATCCTGAGTACAACAGTAGCAGATGGAATCCAACTGATCAACAGCTTTATGTAGCCAGACAGATTAACACCCTCTAATCTACCCTCAAGACTTCATACAAATGCTGCAGGTTTTCTTGGAAGTTATTACCAGCTTCTGCATAGCAAAATCAGTAAATTACCTGTTACATCCTGTTGACTCTGAAGTGAAAGAATCAACACTGAGGCCCTCTAGTGTCCACCTAACAGTGTAGACATGCTAAAAGTGTTTGAGGTCAGAGAAGCACTGAAATAGAGGTTAAAAACTAGAACAGAATAAAAACTGTCTAGAGGTCTAATGCCTACCTGACATTTGAAATGAGTTGTTGCTGTTCCTCAGTGGTCAGGATGTCAGGAAGAACAGATGCCAGCCAGTCCACCTTCCTCTCAGCAGCAAACTGCTTTAGCACAGCAAACAACTTCTCTTTCACCTCAGGCTCATTCCCCAACACTTCCTCAATCTGAGGCATAATACCACAAAAACATGGCCATGAATGTTATGGCCTTGAATCATCATAAGCATTTTAATTCACAGGAAAAAAAAATATGTATGCTTTTTCTGTGCACTGATAAAGCAACAAAAGAATGTGATCTCACCCTTTTATTGAACTCTAAGGCTTTATGTTTGCGGTCCAGTCGTGTGCCTTCATTGCCTTTCTGCCACTCGTCTATGCTGCTGCTACGCTTCTGCCGGCTGCCCATGCAGAGCACTCCAAGGCGTAACATGCGACCCTGTGATGCCTTTATTAAGGCAGCAGCCATCTCATGATGCTTCACAGGGATTCCATTCACTTCCATGACATAATCACCAGCCCTCAGACCACTGCGCCCAGCAGGGGAGCAGGGAGAGCAGTCCTCCACCAACAGGGGGCAGTCTCCCACAATAGTAAAACCAAAACGACCATCGGGGCCTGGGGTAATATCCATCTGCAGAGCCAAAACAAAACTGGGGGATTAAACATTGTCTCTGACATTTTAGTCACTTAGAAGAATGATTTTAAGATGGGAAAAAAGAAATAAAGATAAAGTGAAAGGTAAATAAACGTCATTCCAAACTAACCATACATGGGAATACACGGTGATGTATTATTATGTAATGGGAAAGAAAAAATAAAATAGAAAAAATTGGAGGTCTCCCAGTGCAAGCCGTGGCTTTAACTAAATGGTATAGAACTTTCTACAGTAAAGACAGGTAAAGATTTTGAGAACTCAGTCATAAGGAGCAAATAGGAGAAATGTGAATTAATAGGAAGTCAACTAAGAAGGTGGAGCTTCAAGCATCGTCCTCCGAAATGTTTCAAAGTTACTTCTCAAACCTGCTGTATTCTGGAGACCACGCCAATGCTGGGTGGGATGTTCTTTTGTGCCTGTGCCAGGGCGATGACAGCCTGAGCTCCCAGATTGGACACATCCTGCCCTTCAATCTCCAGCACCTGGTCTCCAGGCTGCAGGCCAGATAGATGAGCACTGCTACCCTCCTCCACTGTAAGGATATAGCAGGGCCCAGTGCCCCCAAGCTGGAAGCCAAACTCCTCTGGCCAGCCCTGGTTAGATGTTGGCATGGTAAGAACTGTAAGAGAGGAAGGAGAGCAGCTTACCTTTCTTTTTTTTTTTTTTTGGAACACATGTTCACCTGTGTGATGATGCCATGACAGGAGCTGCACCAAAGAGTTAATGAACCTCAAACATTTTCTTGAATCATTAGGCAATCTAGTTTCTCTTCAAGATAATTGACAATTTGACAAACAGCTATGTAAGCAGGCCAGATTGCTCTGTTAATGACAATACACACATATTCAAGCAAAGCAGTAGAAATGAGATATAAGAGAATGTTGCAGGCTCACAGCCAGCAAGTCTCAGCTGACTCCTCAAACCTTCTGCCGTCATTGACCTCATTGAGAATACATAGCTGAGGAATATAAAATGTGTTAGAAGACAGACCGTCACACAGCCATTTTTGCTCAGTTGCATGACGCAAAACATTGAAAACCCTCTGTATTAGAAAAACAGTATAAAAAAATAATAAATTGGCAATGCATATATGTAGAAAGAAATCTAAGAATTTCCCAGTTGGGGGCAGACAAAGGAATCCCTAATTCTGTTTTGATCTGCTAATAGGCTTTATATTTTAACATATACCTATAAAGGCATATATGTAAACCTATGGTAATACGTGTTCAGACTTGTAAATCAACATGTCTCTCATCTATTAGAAACTATGCACAATAAATGAGAAAAATCACATTCTCCTTTATCCCCACAAGCAATTTAAAACACTAATGTAAACTTACAGAAATCTTTAGGTGGGTAGCGTGGGCCAGACTTCTGGTTTTGGCGTAAGGAGTACCTCCCTTTCTTATTTTGCAGGAATCTCTTCATTTTGCCCAAGTTAACAAGTGTCGATGGTTATAGCCATAAGAAAAAAATATCCAGCGCACTTCTCCAACCTAAGTGATTCCTAGATTCATTCAACACATCCTCTAGTCAAACATTAGCAGGCAAGGAGCAGAACCATCCCAATACGCTCCATTATCAAAGTCAACCATGCAGAGTATTGCCACATAAAAAGATGAGGGGCACACAGTGCCGAAATCCTTTTCTCCGTCACGTTGACTCTGCATCTCTGGCAAGTCTGTCTAGTCTTGCCTGCAGAGCTAACACTGTGAAACTGGGACAGTGTAGCACAGATCCTTAATAATTCTCTCTCCAAAAAGGGTAAAGTGAGGCCCCATTTTGCTATAAATATCTTCCTCCCATACTCTGACAGCTAGCTCCCTCTCCAAGGGATGGAAAGTGGCCCAGTATCAGCATGGGGATGTAGCAGGACAGTGGAGGCTAATTAGAACGTCTGTGAGAGGATCACAGTCATACCAGTGCAATTAAATCCCTTGCTCTGGATTAGACAGATTAAATGATACTTGCCAAGATCCCCCAACCACATGACAGAAATACACACGGACAGTGTATCCTGGTGAAAGACTTGTGAAGGGAGATTGAGTTCCTCAGAAAGCGCAACTCTAGGCTCAATCACAAATACATATTCAGTGACCATATACTGTACTTATTTTCCAAGCAGAACACAGTAATGTACAGTGGCGTAATGCTCAGTAACTCTCCAATATGCAAAGACATTAGCAACAATATAACTTATGTAAACATCACATTTTCTTTTATTAAATCTAATTAATCAGTAATACAAAGGGCCAGGTACAAAGGCAGGTGCTTCAGGAATAACTAAATTATTTAGTGCCAGTGCCAAACAGACACTCTTCCTCAATCAATGTCTCACCTTACCAGCTCAAAGGCTCTGGACCATAATGCAGAGAAACTGTTTGGGATTTCAAAGAAAGTGCAAACATTTCCTTCCCTATGCACCCATTTAAAGCACTTTGTCTGTACTAACTTTAAATGGTCATTAGTTACAGTCCTGGAGAGACTCGGTGCAGTGCATTTTGGTGATTACCCTGTGAAAAAACACTTGATTTAACTCACCAGTTAACACCAGGTGAAGTAGATGCTTCAGTGGTGGAAAATCGCCCCTGCATTGGACTCTGATCCTCCAGGACTGGATTTGATGACCCCTGCTTTAAATGAATCCATCCACTGAAACTCAAATTACAATGAAATACCATAACCACTTTTTCCTTTACAGACTACTGTAAATTAAAATTGCTGTTGGTAAGAGACTGTGCAGCTCCCAAAACATGTTGAGTAGGGAATGAACACAGAAAATGAAACACTTCCAAATTGCATAACTGAACAGTTGATCTACAGTTCTGAGATAAACACAAATGCAGAGTTTACCCCAACAGACTGTTCTCCTTCAGTCTATAAGAAATAGTTGGCAGCCTAAAAGACACAGTTAGAGATGCTTACATACCGTTTTATAATTGCTTTATCCGTTTCTGGATATTGAGTCCTTGAAGTGTTTTTTCTGTGCAACGAGGTCCTGAAGACATCACCTGTGTTGTGCTGTAACCTGAGAAGTGTTTGCAGCTCCAGCCAGGTTTCAACCACAGCAACCCGAGCCTTGTAGAGGTCCATCTAGCCCTGCTCTGATACAATAAAAATAAGGACAAACCATCTAAACACTGCAACAGTAATACTAGACGATTATAAGGTCTGCAGAACAGAAATATATACAATACATACATTAGTGAATATGGAGTGTGTAATGAAAGACATTTTTTAATGTACATAGTTTTAAGCTTTTTATATATACATGTGTTTGTATTTATACCAAGAATTTTATATATCAGTGGTACTCAAAGTGCAGCCCATGGGTTCCTCACAGGTCCATAAGTCTGTTATTTATTTGTTTGTTTGTTTATAGCATTACTAATTTACTTAGTACTTAATTAATTTATTTATTAATGGACATGATGATGATGGTAATGATGATGATTAGGAGGAGGAGGAGGAAATTGCTATAAATATTGCTATGGTTGTTTTATGGTTGTATTATTTTATTCTCATTATTATAAATTTGAATTAAATTGCTTTTGTCAAAGCTGGAGAAAAGCCTTCCTCACACACAAAATTGACAACAGGTCTCCAAGCATCAGCTGCTCACTGGCAGCTGAGAGTAGTTCTGGACAAGCAGCTGAAGTTTCCAGACCATATAACCTCTACAACACTCTGTCCTGACATGGTCACGTTTTCACATACCAGTCGCCATGTGACATTAGTAAACCAACAGTCTCCTGGGATGAGCACATGTGAGGAGGCATATGAAAAGAAGCATACCAAATACCAGGAGTTGATAGAGAAATGCAAGAACCAGGGCTGGAACATTAGAGAACATTATTCGCTGTGAGCCAATAGAGATTGCTGTCTTTGCAGGCCAATCACTCTGTAAAGACCTGACCCACCTTGGTATAGAGGGGTTGGAGAAAATGAAGGCCATAAAATGTATTATTGAGGCGGTACATTAGACAGAGTCACAGGGTGTCTCTGGATTAAGAGAGCAGACCTGTGGTCTACTGCTGTTTTCACGGATTGATCACCACTGACCGAGTCACCTGGGCAAGGGTGTCTGATGGTGAATGACCCGAAACACCTTCAGACCCCGGGAACCTTAATGGGGAATGCTCCCAGCATGCATCCATAGGGTGTATTTAGGTAAATTTTTTATGGGGCCTGAAAGTGTTCTGTGGCTGCAAAAAGTGCTTAATATGGTGTCAATAACTGTATATACAGTCAATAGCGGTGTGTTACCCTAGTGTAAAACGTGTATGAAAAGTCATAATTTCAAAAGTAATTTAAAAAAAAATTATATTAGGTATATTACATTAGATTTAAAAGTACATTTACAGCATTTAGCAGATAGCTACTAATCCAGAGTGACATTTATGGAAGAGATCTGTAGTGTCTTTTACAAAACAAAATAATAGGAGCACCCTGTTAGAGAGAAGTTAGAAAGCACACAAGTCAGTGGATCTTTTAATATAGGAACGCCACAAAAACATCCATACCATCAACATGCAGTAGCAATGACTTCATGACTTTCTTCAATGATAAGATTGACAATATCGGGCAAAAAATTCAAACTATAAATTTAAATCCATACAATCTGTTGAGCGACTCGGTAGACAACAATATAAGTATATCGGATCAGCCATTAGAATGTTTTACACCGCTCCATAAGACTGAATTAATCTCACTAATTTCCTCCTCAAAATCATCAACCTGTGTATTAGATACTTTACCTACATGTTTCCTC
>JAQQZR010000006.1:7448490-7466151 GCA_030068235.1 Notoglanidium macrostoma | reverse complement strand
TAGATTCATAAGTTTATATACTTTTGTGAAGCTGCTTTGAGACAATGTCTGTTGTTAAAAGCGCTATACAAATAAAACTGAATTGAATTAATATAAATAAGCTGCTACAAAGTCATTTATTAACTAAGTGAATTAATCAGTTATCTGTTAAAACTGTTAGCTTACTCGGGACTTTTACATTGAAGCTGACTGAAATGGGGTCTGTTGTTTTGGCTTGCTTCACGCTACTGGTTACCTGTAGCGAATGAAAGGAAAGATGAGGAAATAAACTGCTGGCGGAAAAGTGGAAGAATGGTAGTATTTTTTTTTTTTTAATGTCCTTTTTTCTTCAGTAAATTGTTACTAAAGTATTTTGCCTGTGATGAATTAAAATGAATTAATTTCACAGATGTTATGCATCAAGCTGTATAGCTTGCTGGCTACGGATACTGAAAATAAAGTCAAACTAATCTAAACTAGTTAACGCAGATAGTTAGCTATGTTAGTAAGATAAGCTGTAGAATTCCAGCTACTAATAGCAAGTGGAGTGAGAAATGTACTCGGGTAAATCAGTGTGTGAGTCCTGTTTGTTTGTACAACACCGCGCTCAGGTAAATGGACTTCCTGACGCTTTTCGGGATCTATGTGGCGGTGGTGCTCACCTCCATCGCCCTGGTGTGCAGATACTCAGGCCAACAGCACACGCCTCTCAGCAGAGTCTACAACACTCTCTCTCAGGTAAACACTCCACTAGAGGCACAGGTGGAGCTGTCCTCTCACAAATCACAAAACCTCAAAAAATTAGAGTTGAAAACTAATTCACAATAAACGTTGTAAGTTTTGAACTGGAGTAAGGCTCCTAAGTATAATGCAGATGTTGAGTTGCTACACTGTAGGCAAAAATATGACACCAATATATACTCGTTGAATATTTCACTCCGGATTGAGTCCGCCTTTGATGTAATAATAATATCCTCCACACTTCTGTGAAGCCTTTCCACTAAATTTGGAGCGTGGCTGCGACGATTTGTGCTCATTCAGCCACAAGAGCATTAGAGAGGCCAGGCTATGATGTTTGGACGGAGGCCTGGGTTGCTGTCAATGCTCCAGTTCATCCCAAAGCTGTTCAGTAGGGCTCACTCGAGTTCCTCCACACCACACTTGGGAAAACGTATCTTCATGGAGCTCGCTTTGTGCACAGAGGCATTGGACCATGTTTGAGTCCCAGTGAAGTTAATTTAAAATGTTACAGCATACAAAGATATTCCGAATGACTGTGTGCTTCCAGTTTTGTGGCAAAAGTTTTGGGAAGGTCTGCATATAGATGTGATGTTCAGGTGTACAAATATTTTTGGCCATATAGTGTCTGTACTTCAGTTGTAATGTTTGTACGCGGTTCTCTGTACTGTGTAAGGAATAGACAAGATGTCAAGTTAAAACTCACAGACACTCAGTTACCGTAACAGTTAAAATGACATTAGAAAAAGCTATTATTGTGTTTTATTCCCCTTTCAAACACTAAAACAACTAATTCGTTCATCTTCAGTAACCGCCTTATCAGGGTTGTCGGGATCCCATTGTATCCTGATCCTAGCCCAAGAACACTGGGTGTGAGGCCAGTCCATTGCAGGACACTATGCGCACACACACACACATTCACACCTGGAGGCACTTTAGCGTAGACAGTCTGCCTACTTGTTATTGGGAGGTGAGTAACCTGAGGAAATACTTCTTGAACAAAACCCATGCACACACGGGGAGAACCTGCAAAACTGCACACAAACAGCAACCTGAGCTCAGCAGTGAACTAGACCAACACAGTAAAAATGAATTGCTATTTATGCACCATCAGTCTGAGACTGGGGCATATAAGTGTTTACATGTGTACGCTGCATAAGCACACATTTGTCCTGTTGGGAAAGAATGTATTGCACAGATTTAGAACCGTTACAAATACCTTTGACTGAAGATTTCATGTTTTAAAAAAATATTTTGTATAATCATATATTAACTGCCCCAGACATCCAATATAAGTAATATGAGTTTGACACGAACAGGATTGCCATGATTTTTCTGCTTACAGGAAAACATCAAAATGGTTATCTGGAGTGATAACACACACTACAGATGTCGTAAATGGACAGTGGGCTGAAAAAAATGCTGTAGTAAGCTCAGATAGACTTACCTGTATGGTATAATAATAACAAGCGTACTATAATGTATAGAAAAAATAATTATATTAACAAAAGCATGTTGCCCAGCTTAAAAGGCTCAGCGATTTTAGATCCTGAGTCACTTGATTTTGTATGTAAATCCCTAAATACAGACATTTTCTGCTTTTAAAAAGAAGTGTAACTTCTCCTTGGCACATTTGTTACTGGCGTTCAAATAGTTTATTAAGCGTAACTGTTTTTGTTACCCAGGTTGTTTCACCTTGGATTCCGCAATGCATTCAAACTATTTGCTACAGGAGTATGCACAGACTCTTCCACCAGAGGTGAGAAATTCAACCAACATTCCATTAATCAGTACAAATGGATCATTGATGGAAAGTATTTGCTTATCACTGTATATCAGCAGTTCTCAAAGTTGTTCAGTGTTCGCTCAGTGTTGGTAATTAGCATCACTAAGCACAGTTTAAGACAGTAAAAATACCAATACTTAATTTTTGTCATACTGTATATAATGTTTTTTAACAAAAACAAATCTATTAAATACACAGGGACTACATTTAAAGATTTTATTCAGATTTTATTCTAAATTACTGCGGCTTCAGGGAAAATATTTGTATTTTTTTTTTTAAAGTTTGTATTACACAACAGCTTGAGTTACAGTGTCTCTTGCAAGATGCCAGATAACTGATGACTTTCAGGGAAATTGCATACTACTTGATTCTTGGGTTGTTCTGTTATTGTTAAATTGTGCTGGTTGGTTAATTGCATAATATCTTTTAAGTATGGCTTTTTCTCTTCTGCAACAGAAACAGGTTCTTCATTTTCTTACACCTTACTCTTGAGGCTGCTGTGTATGGCGAATTCTCCTATGAGATCTTTGGGTTCTGTTTAGAAATGGACACCACATTTTTTAATGCGTGTCTTCCATATTTCTTCTTGGCAATTAAGTCCTACATCTTTTACCTGTGTTGTAGGAAAGATCCAGGTAAGCCACATACGTACGTCAAATGATTGTTTACTAATGTAGAACCTCAGGGAGTCTGGCTAAATGTGTCTTCTTACAGGCACACTGACAAAGGAAAACCATGCAGTTCAGCTGAAGGTGTACCAGTATGATGAGAAGTTGTTTCAAGGTGGAATCATTTGCCAAACATGTCAGTTGGTGAAGCCTGCCAGATCCAAACACTGTAGTGAGTATTAATTCATTCAGGAAAGTACAGAAGGTTAAATCTCATCATGTAGAGTCCTGCTAATTGGCAGTACCATGCCAAAGATCAGATTGTTGTCTCGCTCTTTCACTGACATTTCTAACCTGGAAGAATTGTTGTTAAACTCCCTAAAACTATCATTTTATGTCCTATTTAGATGTATGTGACCGATGTGTCCAGAGATTTGACCATCACTGTGTGTGGGTGAATAACTGCATTGGTGCTCAGAACACTAGATTCTTCCTGCTTTACCTGCTGAGTGTATGTGCCGTGGCAGGTGATATTGCACTTCTTACAGCAGACATGTTGTTTCATACTGTCCTGCGATCTGGAATCATGCATGCACGTTACACTGATGCAGAGGGTCAGCAGCTGCCTGTAGGACCACTGTTTGTCATACAGGTAGGTCACCAAAGAGTGGGTCCATAAATACATAAATAATATTATAATAGGAGTCATGCAAAGAAAGCTGGATAACTGATTAAATAGAAAATGAACAAGAATGTCTTTATAGACTTTCGACAGAGCGACTTCAGTATTGTTGATCCAGGCCAATTTCACTAATTTACTCCTCTCAGGACCTGTAACCAAATTCTGCAACAAGTGCCTTAAGAGCTTCATTATCAGTATTCGGAGCTTTGTTATCTAATCTTAGGGAGAAAGCTTTCCCCATACACATGCTTATAATGACTTTACAGTAGTGCTAAACTGAGGCTTTATTTACGCAGACATTTTTAGAATAGCCTTATTGTTAATACTGTGACTGCTGGGGAAAAAAGAAATCTAATTTCTCAGTCTAGGAAGTATTTCTAAGCCTAGATAAAGCTGACATTTCCAAAGCTAAATGATGCAACCTCTTTCCACAGCACCTCTTCATGACCTTCCCCAGGATAGTCTTCATGCTTGGCTTCGTGGTATTTGTATTTTTCCTCGTGGCGGGGTATACCATGTTTCACTGTTACCTGGCTCTGGTGAATCAGACGTCTAATGAATGGTTCAAGCAGAAAGGCCATGGCTGCCAGCACTGCAATCCTGTCTCTGGACATCGATGCCATACTTCATATAACCCATTACGTGGGTTTTATCACAGAGGAATCCTCAGAAATCTTGGGGAAATAGTTTGGCCTTTATGCCCCACTCAGAAGAAAAACAATTAGCTTCCAATTAAAGGAATCTGGCCAAAAAAGAAATTTACAGAGTTACAGCCTCATGTCGCTAACAAGCAAGGGAAGCTTATAGCCACCGGTTTTGCACTATGCAAACTATATACCTAAATCATTGCTCACTTGCATAGCATTAAGTAATCTCAAAAACACTTGCTTATGTGGTTTCTGACTGACATTTGTATTTCTAAAGTGCACAAAAGGACAATAAAACGGTAGGAGCCATCATAAATCCAAAATCACCTTCGACATTATATAAT
The DNA here is from genome assembly GCA_030068235.1 of Notoglanidium macrostoma. Classification (NCBI taxonomy): domain Eukaryota; kingdom Metazoa; phylum Chordata; class Actinopteri; order Siluriformes; family Auchenoglanididae; genus Notoglanidium; species Notoglanidium macrostoma. Next base: position 7,461,367 of record JAQQZR010000006.1, on the reverse strand, counting down.
TTTGTATAACACTGTGCAAATATCAGAGTTGTGTAGAGGTTGTAGGGTCATATAAAAGTGATTTAGACAAAATTGTTTTAATTCAAACTTAATATTTTATGAAAGAGCTTACATACATGTGGTATCGAAAATTATTTCCCGAGGCAATGTGTGAGATATTAGATGCTTTCTGCATAAAGCATAAATTTTCCATTCATTTTTCTCTTGTTTCAACATCTATACTGTAACTCCAATATAAACAGGAAAAGCAAATTTTGGACCCCAGAAATGCCTTGTGACTACTTTTATCTGTAAATTCCCTTTTTTGTTTGGATGTTTCCTTTTAATGTGATGTTTTAATACATGTTTTTAAATACATTATGTTTTATATTGTTTTGGTGGGTGAGATTGTTGAAATAGATTTTTTTGTTAAACAGTTGGCTGTAGATCAGCTGTCTTTCTCACATATTCCCTGCTGAAACAATCCAGTTTGCTCTGATCAGCTCCCAGCTGCCAAAGTACAGGCTGAGCTAGTCAAACGGTTTCTGAATTACTGCTACTAATGCAACATTGCAGACAAGATTTTTCAGCAGGGTTGGTAAAGACAGGGTGCAGTAGCTTTTCTTAGCATTGTAAAATATACATTTTAAAATGGTCATATACTTTATAAAACCAGTTTCTAGGCTGTTGTACTCATAAGCACCTGTTATACCCTCATGACACGCCACTGTACTCCGATGAGGACATCACATTTTCTCCCGACTGCAGTGTGTATATATCTTTGTAAGATCCTCGTATGAGGAGCACTGGGTATTACTCTTTTACCAAACTTCTTCCTGTTTGAGGACATTGATCAACAGTTATCAGGTGCTACCAAACAAACAGTGAGGAGAAATTACAAGGCATATAACATTAATGTTTGGGTCTGAGTAGGTTACACTATTTTTTCACCTATGGTAGGATGGTGTACACTTTTTTGTTTTATTTACTGTAGCCTGGTGTGCACCTTTTTTTTTCAGTTATTGTTCCTTTCAGTCACTGTAGCCTGTTATAAGGCACTTTTTTCAGTTATTGTCCATTTCAGTTAGTGTAATCTAGTACAGGTCAGTTTTTTGATTACAGTATCCTGGTGTGCACCAATGTCTGTTACTGGTATATGCCTGTTTTCCAGTCCCAGTAGCTTTGCGTCTTTTATAGTTGCTGTCCCTTTAAGCCGGTGCGGAAGTGTTGCATGTGCGGCTAATGCAATAAGGTCATGTCGGGATGCCTTAGACAACCGAATTTATTACTTAACACCAGGTATCTCGTGCTGCAGCAACATTTCCAACACCCCGTTGTCAGTTAGTGTTTGCTTACTCCTGTCGACCGTTACAGTCTTCACGCTAAATAACCACGCGGAGGAGGTTTCAGCAGTTGTTCAGTGGGACGTGAATAACCGGCGAGCTAACAATGACCGCAGCTAATTTCTCAATGGCTGGGTCGAAATGTACCCGACTGACTGGCCCATCGACCAAGCAGCTCCTGGACTCCGTGGACAGTGTGCTGTTTGACTGCGACGGGGTGATCTGGCGAGGAGATCTAGCGATCCCCGGCGCGCCTGAAGTGATCAACTCGCTAAGAAAGGCTGGTAAGCGCGTGTTTTTCGTCACCAATAACAGCACAAAAACGCGCAAAATGTACGCGGAGAAGTTGGGCCAACTGGGCTTTGAGGCCAGCGAGGACGAGGTGTTCGGCACAGCTTACTGTTCAGCTGTGTACCTCAAAACCGTGTGCAACCTCAAGGGCAAAGTGTACTTGATTGGAAGCAATGCGATGAAGCAAGAGCTCGAGGCGATGGGCATCGAGCCGGTCGGTGTGGGACCCGAGCCTGTCTCGGGAGGGCAGAAAGACTGGGCTAGTGTCCCACTGGACCCGGAAGTCAAGGCCGTGCTGGTGGGTTTTGATGAACATTTCAATTACATGAAGCTGAACAGAGCATTACAGTATCTGTGCAATGCCGAGTGTCAGTTCGTGGGCACAAACACAGACAACAGGCTTCCTCTCGAGGGGGGCAAAGCAGTCCCAGGTGAGCTTTAACTCTCCTATGGTGAAGTAATGAAATGAACCGAATGATGTGTTGACCGATCTGGTGTCCTTTTACATTAGGTACTGGTTGCCTTTTGAAGGCAGTGGAGACAGCGGCGCAGCGCCATGCCCAAGTGGTCGGGAAACCCAGCACCTTCATGTTCAAATGCATGGCTGGCCAGTTTGGGCTTGACCCAAGCAAATGTCTTATGGTTGGAGACAGACTGGACACAGACATCATGCTTGGTTCCACCTGTGGTCTGAAGACTCTGCTGACCCTGACTGGTGTCTCAACAGTAGCAGATGCAGAGGAGCACCAAAGAAGCGGATGCCCCAAGCGTCAGGGGATGGTGCCTGATTACTATGTTGATAGCATTGCAGAGATTTTACCAGCCCTCCAAGCATAGCGGGTCAGCACTGATGATGCAACACGTTATCCTGCGTTACGTAGGTTTAGCGGAAAGGGAAGTTCTTAATATTGCGTACAAAACACTTGAACCAATATGATCATTAGTCATTGTTAAAAGACTGAATGAGGAGGTTCTTAATTTAGTCTCCAGGTCCTCCAATCAGCATGTTTTTCTTTTGTTGAGCCAAACACACATGTCCCAGGTAATAATGGGTGAATTTATGGTTTAGGTGTCTTTGGAACTTCAGTAGCAGAAAATGTGGACTGGCTTGAAGGTCCTGAGGACTAGATCGAGACCCACTGCTACAGAGAATTATAAAATAGCTTATAAACAATATTTTCAAGTGATAATTTTTTTTACCTGTGGTTGCTGATCTCCAGTCCTCGGGACCTGCAGCCCTGCAACAGTTTTGAGTGTCCCCTTCTTCAGCACACCTAAGATCCACTTTGTAAATTGGTTTAGGTGTTATGGGGTAGGAAAAACTAGAAGTGGATCCCCATGAGTGGATTTCATATTCAATATTTTCATTCAATTTTCAATTATTCAATCCAATATTTTGTATTGGACACTGATCAGAACATGTACTGTCTATTATGAAGCTACAAAAGCATTCTTTTATTAATAATTTGCTCCATCAGTAGGGTCTACCTCTGTTATTCCACAATAATGTCCATGTATATCATTGTGCTTTGTGTACATGTGTACAATGTTTGAGTGGTTTTCCTTTATCCATTTTTTGAAGAAATCTACACACACAAAGTTACATGCCTATATACATACATGCACTGAATACAGAGTCATGTGATGTTTTTGTTTGTTCTGCTGTATATTTCAAACCTCAGGTACTGAAAACTGGCCTACAACATACAAGATGGCTTATTGGTTGATAATACAACCAAAGGGACGTTTTGCTCAGATGAGCACTACCACACTAAACTAAACACATGTTCTTTAGTGAGGTGCTTGTTTTTCTTCACTATTAGTTAGACCTGTTTGTAGATTATGAAGCATAAAAAGCTATTGTAACTGACTTCAGTTTTATGATCAACTGTAATGGTTTCCTATTTTTGTCTTGCCTTGAACAAAGTGCACACCACACAAAGATCAAATAAATAAGCATCATCTCAGACTGAAAGATGTGACTAGTGTTCTGTGTGCAAGCTATTACATGTAATTATCTGATGTTTTCATGATCAGTTACAGTAGTTGAAGTTAAAGTCACCTTGGGCAGTCAGCAACTACAGTAGCTGATCCAGGGCAAGAGCAATGCATTTCTAAAATAACTGCCTCTTTGCGATGACAAGTCCTGTCCATGGAAAAAAAAAACTCCCCTTTGTCTATTGTCCAGTGTGGGGTGGCAGCCAGTGGGTTGGACCATGTTTTGTGTAGTGTGTGTTTTGGGGGGGTTAAAGACTAGCAGTGAGGACCTGAGCAGGTATACAGCAAACTCTCTTGCTCAGTCTCAGTCATGAGCACAGCTTGATACAAGCAAGAGCCAGGGACTGAGGAGAAGCAACTAGATGCAAAATGATGAGGTGGTGGAAATTCCCAGAAGCCAGTTCGGAGGTACCAAAGTGCATGGTGAGTTTCCATGATGCTCTCGTTCATTTACTTCCAAAATGATAATCCACGTTGCCAAGTATAATTATTAAAGAACAAATTAAAATGTATTTTAATAAGTCTGATAATTTTCTAAGAGTAAATATATATGATTTTCTAGTACAGATCTTTGAGCTTTTTGAAAAAAGACGGGAATTTATTGCAAAATGTTCACCTGAATCCAGAATAAAAATGCCAGTAGTGTTATGATAGGGTGATATTTATGTATTCCTTCTGGTCTCAGCATTGTGGCCCCATAGGCTCCTCCAGGTTTCCACAGCGTGTGTTATGGGGGAGCCTCACTGTCACACTGCTCATCATTATCATTGCCCTCATTGTCACTGGGAAGCTCACACTCCAGCCAGACACGCAGGTGAGAGATAGGGTGTCTACTTCAAGGCATTTGTTATCCTTACCAATCATCAGAAAAAGAACAGTATTTTGTTTTGCAAGTCTCCAAAACCTAAATGGTAAAGAAAGCTCTGCCAAACAGTCTTCATTGCAGGTTGTCCGTATCATAGCTCCTGACCACCCTGCAGCTCTCATCAATCAGTCTGCATTAGTAGACAAACACAACAGTGTAGTGACATACTCTGTCACCTCACACACAAATCACACGTCTACAGTGCTCTTTGACATTAAACATGTAAGATCTCTAATTCCTTATTGGATTTAACAGAACATCTAAATCTAACGGAAATCCTTTAAAGATCATTTCTCCTGTTTAGGGGTTAATATGCTACAAACCTGACGACCAGGACAGCTGCTTCCTTCGTCAAATGGAGACATCTGATTATGAAAACATGCACATTCTCTTGAATGAGTCCAAACAACAGGTAATCATGCCTAATCAACAGCAGCTCAGATAACCTAATTAGTAAAAAGTCACACATGATTTAAAATGTACCCTGACATCTTTGAAATACATCAGGCCCCTCATAGGCAGAGCAGCGTTAACTTATGCGCGAGTGCCAATATGCTAGTTGGATAGCAGATTGACTGACACTTGAACACAGTGCCACCGCCTGCGCTCCTGAGCTGATTAAAGAGTACTTTTGGCTACTTTCTTCTTTCCAACTCCAGAAAAGGGGCAACAGACCGCACAGGTTCCGACGCGCTCAGGCCTAGCTGGCTCGGAATTCCTTAGCACATTCGATCTGCCTCATACAGATCCCATTACAGGATGGGAGCATTACGTGCACAAAGGCTGCTCTGTTGCTTTTACCTCTTATAAGTCGCTACTGGGAGGAAAGAGCAGTCTTCCGTTAACAGGCATGAGTCTTGTGCTGGCCACACTTCTCTCAGCACTTAACAAGCTGTTCCTGTGGTGGGTTATGATCTGCACAGAATAGTCGGGTTGTTTCACTTGACTTGATGTGTATCCTTATCCAGGTAGAAAGTCTGGAGTAAGATTAGATTTTTTTTCCCATCATTGCACCTAATTGAGGCCATTAGACAATTCTGGGTAATTCAATCTGCTCACCAGAAGAGAACACTTATCCTACCTGAATAGGCATTTGGAGTGAATTGATTTATTTTATTATAGAAATTAACTGCTTTGTTCACAGATATTATGTACAAGTGATCTGATGTCTCTCATTTCACTGGAGTAGTAATTATGGTATAATTATGTATATTAAACTTAGATGCACTTATACAATTGTTAACAACATGACAATAAATGTATTTATAGGACCTAAAGTATATTTAACATATACTATTGATATGAATTTAAATATGATGGTTGTGGTCATTATTTCAGGTAAATCAGATCTGGCTGGTGGGAAACGAGACTCAGAGACACACTGAGTTTTTAGGTGTGTTGTCAGGCCATCATGTGGATGCTTCCGTACTACAGCAACCACTGCAGGCCCTCTGTCAGCACGGACCGGTGTACTGGACCAGGAGAGCTGGTGGTGAGAGTTCCCCTACAAACTCCCTAAAAAACTTAAGAGTTTTTAGCTTTCTTTCTTTATCTCTTTTGTTATTTTTAATAACCTACTTTCTTATTAAAAAAAAAAAAAACCCAAACAATGGAACAGACTCATGTTGGTGAACGAGCCAAGTGCAGGGGCACATAGCATGAAGTGCTTTAAAGAGCAAAGTGCGACTGAGAAACATTATCCAGCACTTCAGTTGTGACCTTTTCTAGAGTTGTAGTGAGTGACTGTGGCAGGTCTGGGACTGGGAAAGTGAAGTAATTTTGTGATTAATGTAAGTAAGAATCCTACCTCCCTTACTGATCAGAGGCTTTCTGATCTCCTTACAGGTCCCAAAGAACGACTAATTTACTTCTGCATTGACATCTGTTTCCCCAACAACATTTGTGTCTCTGTGTGTTTCTACTACCTGCCAGAATGAGCTTCTGTTCAGAGTGTGTGAGCATGGAAACACACAGCCCTACAGTCATGGAGGCACATTCATGTTGCGATCACTGAGACAAACTGGAACACTCTCACTCTCTCACTCTCTCACTCTCTCACTCTCTCACTCTCTCACTGTCTGACAAGGCAAACAGATGTATCCAGTCACATTATCCACAATGTCCCCACCCCTTTTTTAAAAATAGTTTTCAATTCAGAGACTTCTTGCTGCTTATGTTTGTGTAACCTGATGCAGATGAGTAACTGAAAGCACTGTTGAGCAACAATAAAGCGTCATGATTTTGAGTGAGTCATTTTTCCTGAGAACTTAGATACATATTGTTGGACTGCACTGGGACAGTTTAATCATACAGATTAACCTTGGTGCAAAACTAAAATGGACAATTCAATACTGCCAATCCGTGTTTAGTATTACTGACAGAGAGTACAATGACCCAGTTAAATCAGTGTTTTACTGGCACAGACTGCACTTACAAACATGTGGATATATACAGATGTTGAAGCAAGAACAAAGTTTTAGGAAAAGAAAATACCAAACCCTATGCTACTTGTGGCAAACCAGTATTTGAATAATTTAGGTCAGGATACCTTTAGGTCAGTTTCAAACCTTTTGAAATGCTGTTTAATAACTCATCCACTTACAGGACAAAAATATCTGAAGAGCATTTTAGTTCAGCAGCAATGTTATGCATATAACAAATGCATTTGAGATTGGGTACAATTCTTTGTATTGTTATTTTAACACTAGTTTTTTTTCCAGACTGTGTTATTACAATTTATCTAGCACCTGTATATTTAAATAGCATGTACCTTTTAGAAATAAGACCAATTATACCCAAATCCTACTTTTAACATTGTGATTATTATTAAAGTTCTATACCAGACTTTCCTTAGAGGTGGTACTAAGTTTGCATAATTAAGTATATCCCTATGTTTCCTGATATTGCTTGGAATTTCTAAAAGGTGATAATTAATACACTATTTAGTAGGATACCTACTGAATCAAAATCACACATTCATTGATGATCCCTTGAATGTTGTTGCAGTGAATAATGCTCTCTTTTCTTCATAAACTGTGTAGTTATACACACACAATAATACATTACAATTTCAATTACATATATAATTTCTGTCACTTACAGTTTAACCTTATGCTGGCCTGATGCAGTAGTCCAGGCTGTAAACCTTGTGATAGTAAACAGTCCTGCTGCCTATTTCATCAGAAAGGCAGATGATGGCAGAATGTTTCTGACTTAACCAAGCACACTGTCATTGAAGGCCAGACACACCACAGCTTTCTGATGCCCACTGTACTCACGCTTGATTTCCCCTGTCTCTACACACCACAGACGTGCCAAATTATCCGAAGAGGCTGAAAATCAAATGTAGAAAAGGTACACAATGAGCTGCAAGCCTTTACAAATTTCAGTTAAGAGGAGCAAAATATTTTTTCCTAGTAATGAAAATTCTTGTGCATGTCAGGACACCAAGACAGAATTACACAGCGTGAGAGCATATTATCTTTAAAATGTAAAGTGTTTAAAGTGTAAACAAAGCATTTATTTTTTTTTAAGGACTTCCGAAACACCCTGAAAAATATTAAATCCCTTGGAACTTAACTGCAAGACAGCTTACTGCTAGAGACTACAACTAGGTACAATTTTACGGAAATGTCTGATTGCCGACAGCTACATGTCTGGGATGGTGAGGGCTAACACATCTTTTTCAAATGCAATGCCAAAGAGCAGCTAAAAATGGTTAAAGAATGGTAACTGTTCTGTTCTCTATACATGAGCAAAGAGATGCCCTTGATTGGTTCATATTACACTATTTGACAAAAAAAAGATAATCTGTGGTAACATCACGATTCAAACTTGTTATCCCTGACGGCAGGATAAATACCTAACTACAGGTGCAATATGACAAATACCTAATTACAAGTGTGCATGGTTAGGGAAAGGGAAGAAAAGGAAGAACACCAGGATGAAACAATTTCACAGAGGGGAAAGTTTCCACATTAGTCGTTCAGAGTCTCTAGCACATGCTCACCTGTGACAATGTACTGCGAGTCTCCAGAGAAGGCACAGTCCCACATCCAGCCATGAGATGTCTCTCCAGGGTTGTTGCTCTTAATGCTCAGCTCTGTCATCAGTGAGAAGTTTGAAGTCCTCCAGATCTTACATGTCTGGTCTGCAGAGCAGGTAGCCAGCAATCTACACAACATAAAAACAAATTAAAGATAAAAGCAAGAGTGGCAAAAAATACATGATTTTTATATTCTTTACAGGAATGTCTTTAAATAATTCAAGATGCACTTACGTGGAGTCAGGACTAAATTTACAGCGCAAAGAGTAACGCTTGTGAGCAGGGATTTTGGTTTTGGGAATAAGTTGTGTCACCTCATCACCGATTCCTCCAGCCAAATTCCACACATAACAGTTGCCCTATGGGGCAACAACAGCAAATATTTAAAAGAAAATTATTTGTGGCATTTAATGCAGAACCATAATGTAAGTATATTTCTATGAAAGAACAGAACAATCATGACACAGAGACCCAAGGTGGGATATGGATACTGACCGAGCTATTGACTGCGGCCATGTAGCTAGCATCGGGGTCAATGTGCACAGAGTTGACAGACACCTCCGGCTCTGGGATGAGCTGCTCATTATGGTCAGTTTTAAGGTCCCAGACGTGGATCACACCACTTTGATCTCCAACAAACAATTCAGCCTAAACACACACACACACACCAAATAATCTCTAAGACAAAGACTCAAGAGCCTATATCTAGCCTTCAATTTTATTAATCCAAATATGAAGCATAAATTTTACTTGGTTTGGATGAAGGCACACACAATTAATGGGTGCATTGACCTGGAAGATCCTTTGACACTGTAAATTTCTTGACCTGAATGAAAACAAAACATAATAAAAATAAATATGCCAAACAGATTTCTTATCTAACCCAGTGGTAGCTGTTTATCACCTTAGATCCCAGATGCGTGCCATGCAGTCTTCTCCTCCAGTGTACATCCATCTGCCATCTTCATGGAAGCCAACTGATGTGATGTTTTTGCTAACGCCATCATAATTGATTACAGGATTTGGATTGTTTGAGTTGAGGTCATACATGCGTATGTGTTGATAACCTGTAAACAGAGGTTGACAGTAATAACTCCCATTGCACAAACTTCACTTTTCATTGCCAATCTGTGGATCTAACTCACCAGCTGCTGCAATCATGCTCCTGTCAGGTGTTACTTCCAGGGAATTCACCTGCTGGTGTTGGAGTTAAGCGATCATTGGGATAATATAATGATCTCAGATTTACCTTTGGGGATTAATGAAGTACATCTATCTATTTATATATCTACTATCTATCTAACATGGTTTAAGCGAATGGTCCTTTTTGGTCAGTCATGCAAAAGTCACATTTTAAAAGTATATCAAGTCAAGTGGGTTTTCATTGTCATTTCTCTATATAGTTTGTATAAACTGGAACAAAATATAATTTCTGCAGGACCATGGTGCAAGACATGACAGTGCACAAGACTACATAAAGTGCAAACACATAATAGTGTGAGACGAGTGTAGGACAAAGATTACACAGAACAGAACAATACATGCACAAGACAATAAATATACAGCACAGTGAGCAAAATAGCGTGCGTGTGTGTGTTTGTGTGACCACAATCATTTTTCAGCCGGAAGGATACGGAGTCCTGGTGCTGTACTGTTCTGGTGCAGATCCCACTATGTGCCTGCCAGAACCGCACTGTATGGTCATACCCAGCGGTGGCCAGGATCACTGGGTCACTCCCCACTGTACCCTGGTTTACATTCATAATTAACTCTGTAGTGCTGGCACACCGGTGGTGCTCAACTGCAGAAATCTGAAACAAACAATGAATAAACAATAAACACTGAACTGTTGTGTGACAGTTAAAACACTGCGTGCTATGTAATTTACCGATTTCTTTGCTTAGGAAAAGGAAAAAGTTCTCAACGGCTGTTAGCATTACACTAAAGAAAAATAACTACTGCTAACTAACTAGCATCACGATGCTCGTCCTCTATTAAAGGACCCATTAGTTACTGGATAATCTCAAACAGAAACATAAGTTTTACCTGTTAGTAGATGCACGATTGATCCCGACTGAATATAGGAATAATGCAAGAATATTCAAAGGCACCGTCAATTAAATATTCTTTATTTACAAGAATAGCAGAAAAAAACCAAGCCGATGTCCATCCGGACACATTCCCACTGAAACACGGAACACATTTCATAGTTCCGCCTCTGATAAAGCGCCACTTGAGCAACTTCTGTAAGTAAATAAAAATACAGGGGTGGGCAAAGGTAGGTATAAAGTTGGTCGAATGGAAAAATACATGCAGGTTATGACTATTACAATAATAATAATAACAATAAGAAGAAGAAGAAGACAAATAATACAAATAAATAATAAAATAATCAATCAATAAATAATACTACAAGAATAAACTGTTTCACATACTCACAACTGTAAACCTACTTTTGCCTACTACATAGGTCTCCAGGTTTATTTGAGAACATTTCATACACAAATATGTATCAAATATAACCAAAACAATTATCTATGTCAAGAACATTTGTTTCAGATCATTGCCTTGCCTGACTTATTTATCTAACACTAACATTATGATTCATATCTTGTGTGTATTAGTAAGAACTGATCAGCCCATGTGCACTGAATTTGTCAAGGCAGACATGTTTTGCTTCACTTCCACTGGATCGGCAAGGGTGCAAGAGAGGATGCTTGTCCTCATGCCACTTTTGCTTCTTGTTGATGGTAACACCTGGTGTGATGGAGAAACAGAGAGAGAGAGAGAGAGAGAAATCTAAGCTGTTGTGATCATTAATTAGGTTTAATATATTCCAGCATTCACATTCACTGCATGTTGTGCCATGTATGATTGTGTATGTGACCAATAAAATTTGAATTTGAATAACATTCATATACAATCAGACACGTCTGTAACATTTAACCTAGTAGTACTAGGTCTCTAGCAGTAATAACACTGATTATCTCTTCACAGTGGCACCTTTCAAGGGGTGGGATATATAAGGCAGCAATTATCAGTTCTGGTGTTAGGTGCATGGTCAGTTATCAAAGTTGATGTGTAGGAAGCAAGAAAAATGGGCAAGCGTAAAGATCTGATTGACTTTAACAATGGCCAAATTGTGATGTCTAGACGACTTGGTCAGAGCATCTCAACATCAGGTGTTGTGGGGTGTTCTTGGTATACAGTGGTTAGTACCTATGAAAGGTGGTCCAAGAAAGCACAACCACTGAACCAGCAACAGAGTCATGGGCACACAAGGCTCACTAATGTGCATGGGAAGCGAAGGCCAGCCAGTGTGTTCTGATCCCACAGAAGTGCTACCACTGGGGTGGGGTGGTTAGGTGGGCAGGGCAGCACGGTGGTGTGGTGGTTAGCACTGTCGCCTCACAGCAAGAAGGTCCTGGGGTCGATCCCCGGGGTCACCGCCTTTCTGTGTGGAGTTTGCATGTTCTCCCCGTGCGTGGGTTTCCTCCCACAGTAAAAAGACATGCAGATTAGGTCAACTGGCTACTCCAAATTGTAGGTGTAAACGCGAGCGTGTGTGGTTGTTTGTCTGTGTTGGCCCTGTGGTGGACTGGCGACCTGCCCAGGGTGTATCCTGCCTCTCTCCTGAAACGACTGCTGGGATTGGCTCCAGATTCCCCGTGACCCAGATGTACAAAGCGGTATAGATAATGGATGGATAGCTCGCTGGGTATGGGGCTGCATAGCTGCAGAGTGGCCATGCTGAAATCACCTACAATGGTGAGCATCAGAACTTGACCATGGAGCAATGAGTGGCCTGGTCTGATGAATCATGTTTTCTTTTACTTCATGTAGATGTGCGTGTGTGTCACTAACCTGGGGAAGAGATGCACTATGGAAAGAAGGCAAGCTGTCAGAGATGCAATGCACTAGCAATGCACTAATGGTTTCCTGGGAAACCTTGGGCCTGGAATTCAAGTGGATATTACTTTGACACGTATCACCTACCTAAACATTGTTACAGACCAAGTATACCCCTTCGTGGCAACAGTATCCCCTAATGGCAGTGGCCTCTTTTAGTAGGATAATGTGTCCTGACACTGCAAAAATTGCTCAGGAATAGTATAGCAATTACAATTTGGCCCTTGTTAAAGTTTGTCTTAAACAAAACATTATGCAAAGCTGCTGGCCCATATCTGCATGCTTTTATGCATTGCAGTGCTGCCACATATTACATCACTGATTTGATAATTACATGAGTAAGTAGGTTGAATAAGAATATACTTGAATAAGAGAGAGAGAGAGAGAGAGAGAGAGAGAGAGAGAGAGAGAGAGAGAGAGAGAGAGAGAGAGAGAGAGAGAGATAGA
>JAQQZR010000006.1:7419919-7438231 GCA_030068235.1 Notoglanidium macrostoma | reverse complement strand
ACACACACACACACACACACACACACACACACACACACACACACACACACACACACACACACACACACACAGAGGTGATCTTTAAACACACCGGAGCATGCAGGAGAATGTCAGAAGACACACATAAAGGTGAGTGTCATGCACATTTACCATCACACGTTTATGAATTTCATAAACATTCTTCCAACACACACCCAGTTGAAAATTAAAAAAACATGAAAACAAACCCTCAAGCAGGTACTAATGATCTTAAAATAAAAACAAACAAACCAACCTAGGTACTGGTGCAACTTAAAACAATCAAACAAAAAACAGGTACTGGTGGTGATTAACCAGAAATGATAAACAGGTGGTACTGGTTATTTTATGTTAAAGAAAACCAAAACTGAGAACAACCATGTGGTACTTTAAATGACATTAAAGATCTGTACCTGTGTGCGCGCACACACACACACAATCTTTATACACACCGGAGAATGTCAGAAGACATACATACAGGTGAGTTTCATGCACTTTATCATCACACAGATGAGTTTCATAAACATTCTTCCAACACGCACCCACATGGGTACTAGTGATCGCAATATAAAAACAAACACAACCTTCAAACCCTGGTACTGGTGCTGCTTAATGCTAAATTTAAAAAGAAAAGTTACTGGTGATGTTTAACCTAAACTGAGAACACAGGTGGTACTGGTTATTTAAAACAAAGCAAAAACACACACACAAAAAAACCCAACAACCCTCAAACTAATTTTAAAACAAATCTCAATTAACCACACAACAAATGGGTACTGGTGCTCTTTAACCAAAACTGAAAACAAGCATGTGGTACTAATGGTCAAACAGGCACTGGTTGTGATTTAAAATAAAACTCAAAGTTAACCACAATAGAAAGAGGTACTGGTGATCTTAAACAAAATTGAGAACAAACAGGGTTGTACTGCTGATTTTTGAAAAAACATGACAAAACAAACCCTAAAAGACTCACAAACAGGTACTGGTGATCTTTAAAATGAAACTCAAAACAAATGGGTGCTGGTGGTGTTTAAAAAAAAACAAAAAAAACCTCAAGATGAATGGGTATGTGAGTGATGTAAAATTAAAAAATGCCAGGTGTTTACTTTCCATGTAGAACAGGTGTTTGTGTTTTCATGCAGGTGTCTACTTACGTCACAGTGCCTCTTTCTGCTATGACACATGGTGCAGCAGAATGTTTTGGTGAGCGACGAGTTCCTCGTAGTGGCTGTCTGAGTTCGTCCATGGACCCTGCCATCTTCCACTCAAGTAGATGGTTCATTTTTCTCGTACTCTTGCACTTATCTAGCATTAATGGTCAGATCACAGAATTACTGGATCAGTGATTTTGAGGAGGAAATTAGTGAGATTAGTTCAGTCTCTTGAAGGGGTGTAAAACATTCTAATGGCTGATCTGATATAATTATATTGTTGTCTACAGAGTTGCTCATCAGATTGTATGAATTTAAATTCATATTTTGTATTTGTATTTTTGTATTTGTATTTTGTATAAGAACTGTAGTAGATTCTCCTAGAGGCTCAGTAAAACTTACCAGCTCTTTCTTATAAAACTATACACATTGTCCCTGGAACTACTTTTTAATGAAAAAATAAAAAAAGAAAAGGGTCGTCAACACCAAATATTGTCTTTGTTTACTTCATTACTGTTTACTGCATGTTGTAGTATTTTGAGTTGAACTTATAAAACTCATAAAAACTTATAATACTTTTAAACATATAATAAAAAAAAGTAAATGTTTTAAATTTCATTAAATATCACAAGTGTGTTTAAAATATTTAGATGATACTTTTTTGAAAACTGCATGAGTTATGCTTACTAGTTTTCAATTCAAAAATCAACAAAATATGTTATTTATTCAGGGTGCCCTAACCTTTGTTTACATCTGAATATTTTTGTAGCTTTGTTGGTTGTTAGTGTAGAGTTTTAGGAAAAAGCCTTTAGCAATGTATGCATTATTAGATACAATTCAATGACGTATATGGTCACATGCAACAACTGCATGTGAGCTTTAAAGGTAGCTCTAATACTTCAAATAGTTATCCCCATACATGTATCATAACATATTTAGACACACTTAAAATTTGGGCATAGGTATGGTTCTCAAAAAATGCAGCCAAGAAGCATCACCATATCGGAACACATGTATGTATCCTTGGGTTGCTAAAATGGGACAAAAATGCAGACACTAGGCTACAACACGAACAGGTGGTGAACACACACACACAACACAGAAGACATACTTAGTGACATCATAAACACTTAGAAAAGAGATAACGAGTACGAACATATTTTCTATGTGTTATCTTTGTCAGGCAATTAATTAATAATGACTACCAAGCATAAATTAGAAGGTAATAACTAATTTTCATAATGGCTACACTAGATAGCTTAGTTAGGCAAACTTAGGGTGTGAGGAACATATTGATGGAAGTACAAAAATAACAAGCTCTATTGTTCCAAAAAATAAAAAAAACCCACCATATATTCTATTGCACACAGTTAGAGTTGGGGTCCTTAAAGTGCAACACATGTTTTGACTATTCTATATTATCCCCTGCCTTTGCAAAGTTTGTGATTTTTTTTTAGTGTGTATAGTGTGTTCACCACTGTGCCGCCCAAAGCAGAAACCTGTTTTATCAAATTCTGCATTTAGTGTGAGACAGCAGATTCGGTCGGCGGTTTTGACAACGGGCCGTTGGAACCCAATGACCTCTGGACCTTTAGTAAGAACATTATTAATCATTTTTTAAAAAGACTTCTTGGTGAAGAGAATAGATGTATTGATGTTTGCTTGTTGCTTTAATGCTTAATTTTTTATGTTTTTGTGCTTGTGAAAAACAATGCTGTGTGTATGTGTTTGGGGAAAAAGATTTTTTTAAGAAAATAAAGCGCAGTGCAAGAAGGGCAATAAAAATTGGGACGTTTTAGTAGGCGTTTTAGGCAGATGCACAAAAGAGTGAAAGAAAGGCATCTGAGGACCCAAAGTTGTGGATCAATGTGAGATCAGGGCCACAGTGTGTTTCTCTCAGTCTTTAAAGTTAGGAAAGCAGAGGTGAGCAGAAAGAGGAAGAGAGAAAACAAGCTCACTGCTTAAGTAGAAAGTGATACAAGAAGATTGTTGAATGAAGATGATGATGAAGAAATAAAAGAGAAGTGAAAAATTAGGTGTGGAGAGAAAAAATTCCCAGGTGTGTTGTTTTTTAGGGACAGTTAGGAGCGGAAGGTGAAATGCTCATAGGAATTGTAGGAACATGGTGTTCAATAGGAATTTAGGTTGCCTGGCTAGCACACATCATATCAGCAATCTCTCTCCCTTTACCAGTCATAGTACCAACATTCAAAGTTCCTACTTCCATGTCCACTCTCTTTACCTTCCTCCTCTCCTTCTTCCTCCGGACTTGCCTTCTTCCTCCTCTTCTCCTTCTTCAGCCAACAGTAGCCCAATTTCACCCTGTCGGCTAACCATACTGGTGGCGACCATTGTTAACCTGGGGCGTGACCGATCCAGTATGGAAATTTGTGTTTTTGACCGCATGTTTGATTTGGCAAATTTATTCCTTCCTGATGCAACCCTCCCAATTTATCTGGGCTTGGGACCAGCACTCAGAAATACACTGGATTGTGCACCCCCTTGTGGCTGGGATAGACTCTCTTTTGATATAAAATTTCAAATTTTAAAAGTCTCTATTAAGGTTAACCTGTAACAGGTATAAATTTCCTTTGATTCTACTTAGAAATAAATTTATTTCAATGTGTGTATCCTTTCAATATGTATATAATGCATAAGGCAAATGGTTGACCACCAAGCGGTACTATGGGTAAACACCCCTGTGCAGGGCATAGCTCATAGGGGGATGAGTTTCAATTGGGCTGGGACCCTCTCAAGTTTTTTCCCCAAAAGAAAAGAACATTTGCAAAAAGGGTGGAGTTTTGCCTTGCCACTGTTGCCAGATGTTAGAAATCAGACATGAGGGGCCCAGTACAGACTTTACCCAGACATAACTTTTCTGACAGAGTATCTGCACTGGAAAGAGGAATTAAGGCATAAAGGACAGCTTAATATATGTATTAAGCAAAAAAGGGTATAAGGGGCCCCGAAGTAAGGCGTAATGATGTCCTTATTAGGTGAAAGCAGAGAATACAGCTCAGCAAAAACAACTAATATACTAATTAGGAAATGTTAAGACCTTGAAAACCTGAAAGAACCGGAGGGGCCCTTTTTAGAATTGTATCAAAACTCTATGGTTTTGTTCTGTGATTTTGGTCCACTTTTGAATGAGATACGTTCTCTGATGAAGTTGATTCAGAAGACCTTGTCCTGGGTGAACTCTGATTGATGTCTGCAATAAAGCTGCTTTTTTCTTACCACCAAGAAGGACTCCAGCTAAGTTCTTTTTTAAATTTACTAAGTTGGGTTTATTACTTTGATATAAGGTTAAGATAATTAATTGTTGATTTAAAAAGACTAATTGAATAATTTGAAGTAATAGAAATAACATGGACTGGAGGGAGACTCCATCCTGGGGGTGTATTAGTGCCACAATAGCTTTGCTCTGATTGGCTTAATTATATTTAAAGACACAATTCTCAAAGTCAGGCTGTCAATAGTGTTTAACGTTTGTTTTAGTTTTTTTTGTTTTTCACAAAAAATTTTTTTACATTACAGACATATTACTTATGGTTCGCGGACTGTCTATCAACTCCAACAGACATGACACAGCTCCGACTTTCTATATGAACTTTGTAAAAGTGACAAATATAACATTTGTACATGTAACCTTGCAAATGCCGCTACTCCTGCTCTGATACAGATTTTCAATTGAAGTAAACTTTTTTTCTCAGATTGTATGCATCTGGTGGTGTTTTGACAGTTTTCCTGAAGTTGCATTAAAAAAAATTGCAATATATTGCCTTGTTTACAGTATCAATATACTGAATCATAACCCTTGTATCATGATGTATCATATTGCCAGATTCTTGCCAATACACAGCCCTTGTACTGAAGCCAAGAGTTTAATTATCAGATCGTGAAGTCTTTAAATAATTCTACTCCTGAATGACAGAATTTCAGCTTACTTAGTTTTAATATTCACTGAATTGCAAATCTCAAATGCCCAAAACTCAATGTCCCAAATTTTGTTCAGTGTGTTGTAAGAGTGAGTATGTTGGGGCTGCATTGCTTAATCTGGATTAAAGTGATCTGTAACCATGCATTCCATAATCACCCTGCTGTTCGCCAGATCACATCTGGATAGAGGCAGGAACGAAAGGAGATATTTAGCTGCAAGTCTGCCTCAGTATTAGGCATCCTATTAATCTGTTCCCCTGTGCTGTCCAATCTGGTCAAATCTGACAAGTGGCTTGTTCGGAACGGCGAAAATTTAAATACCACGATTGTGCAAATATATAACCTACGTCTGTTAAATGTAGCGTTGTAATTTTATTTTTTTAATCAAGCGCTCAGGGCGTTCACTGCGGGCTTTCCAAAGGCGCAGGTCTTTATGCGTGTTTGCTAGAATCATACGAATCAACGAATTCAGACCATGGTTAAATCCTGGTTTTCGAAAAGTACGACGCTGTCTTCGTTTCTGAAAGTGTTTTAAAGGAAGATGAGCAGAGTTCAGGACGCTTTCTGAGAAGGCACCAGCGCGTGAACAAGCTCTGTGCTGAAGTTAAAGAGCAACCGCAACTGGGTAAGCTTACTATTACTCTTACTATTACCGATACTGATATAAAGCAGATGCGCACCATTAACTATTACTTGATTTTTAATATTTGATATGTCTTTTTGTTCAAAAAATATTCACAATTCAACAGGAGTTGATCGCTTTCATATTTACGGTGATTATGATCACAAACGCTACTGCGAGATTTTCCGTATATTTGGGTTAATCTTAATCAGCCTAGCAATTATGATAATAGAAAGGGAACAGGACAATACTGAGGTACTCCAAGAGACTGACTGCGTTTAACCCTGCCTTTATGGATTTAAAAAATAAGCAACATTTCTATTTTAATGAAGGTCCATGGTTGGTGTAAAATGAAATCAGTTCCAACATAACCACTACTTAAAAATTTTTTTGATTCTTTCTACTTTACATTTTCTCCTAAGAAATATCTCAGGGTGATGTTTACACAAAACAGCTGACCAGCAGTTGAGACAAGAATAGTATCTAACAGTAATTCATATCTCAGACGTCAGTGTTTTTTCAGCTGTAGTATTTTTATTATCCATAAGAGCTAAAAAATTTTAATCAATGACATTTGCTGCATCTTTTTTTTTTTTTTTTTTTGTCATTTTATTTATTGATATTGCCAGTTGCTTATAAAGTAAATGAGTCATGGCTTACATGTGTTTGAAAAACTGTTTGATTCAGAGAAATGCATGTGGTAAGAATTTTGATGTGACAGGTGTGTCTGTCTTGCCTGTTATTCCATCTTTTGTAGGTCAAAGTAAAGTTTCCAGGCAGTTTCTGTGAGTTTCTGTGAAACTCCAAAAAAAAAAGTGTATTAAAAATGCATTACGTAATTTTTTCCCAACAGCACTAGAAAACACAATGGCACTGTCACGCACCAAATAACCTGATTTAAAGGATGAAAACAGGCTCTGGCTTGCATTTTATAGGGTGGAAAGTGTATAAGCAAGCCTTTGGGGCAAAATGTATTGAGTACTTTATGGGACATGCATCCATACTCAGTGCATGAGGCAATGGACCTTAAGTAAATCCAACCACTCAGGATATATTAAATCCTGCTCCATTAATTCAGCTGCTATATACCTATTTATTATACAAAATTCGCTGGCACCGTGCTTTATTTTTTCATATATTAATTGTATATATTGACTTTCACAAATCTGACCATTTTAAACATACTCTAAGAATTTAATATGATCGTACAGCAAAGGCTCTGTCCTCATATTACACCAATTAAAAACATTCCTCTTCTATGTTTGTGTGCAACTCATCATTTGGCACATGCCTTTAACCATAGTGACTTACATTCATCTTATTTATACAGTTTACTGTTCTGGACTTCGATTGAACTCACAAGCTTCTGCTTAGAAGTCCAGTGTCTTAACCACCAAGTTACCACTGCCTGTGAAGTCATTTTGTTTCTGGAAGAATACTGGCACATTTTATCAAAAGAGGATCTGTTCAATGCTTTATATTTAAAAAAAGTTAAATGGAAAGTAATAATCTAGTGCCAGGCAATCTTTTCCTGGCTTTATCTTAAAAATTCTTGTGTATAATAATGGAAGCAATGCATTGAAATGATAATGCCATATTTGAAAGGCAAAGTAGCTGACGGTCTGTTTTGTCTTTTCTGCTGACTTGAAGGTGCTTTGTGTGTGTCACATTGAGATAAGAAGCATGGCAGGAAATGAAATAGGCCACATCACAACCACTGAGATTGAAGACCCAACTCTGCAGACTGAGCAGCATGGGTCTGGCAGGAGTGGCATCGTCATCCAACTAACAGACACGAAGGGTGAATGGGACAGTCTCGATGACCGTGATTTTATAGACCCACTTGACAGGAATAACCAAAATTTTCTCAAGCCCAAGCCGGCCTTCACAGACATACAGACCGATAAAGACAAAGAGTGGGCTCTCCACTCTCCAGTTTTCCATGTTCCCCTGTCCCCATCTTCACCAGGCTCCCTTGAGGACTGCTCCTCCTCCAGTCTGGGCTTCCTCTCCCCTTCCCACCAGCCTCTGGCTAGCCTGGTGAAGTCTCTTTCCACAGAACTGCAGCTGAAAGACACTTCATCACTCAAGCCCAGGCCTCTCATCAGCTTGGTGAAGTCCATCTCCACTGAGCTTTCTCGCAGCAGTCCTGAGGTGTCCCAATCCAAGTCAGACTCTAAGCTCAGCCAGCACCTGTGGACCCAGATCACGCAGTCTAAAGGCCATAACGGAGACTTTTGCAGTGCCCCTCCATCTCCTTTTGATCTCTCCCCAACTGAGGCCAAAACAGGCTTTTTTAAAGTGGAGCTAGAAGACACTCGTCGGAAGCTCACTGAGGTCATGCACGAGCCTCTCAGTGTGTTCAGTAAATTCATGCATGAGGACAGCACAGGCAGGCTTAAGCACCAAAAGAGCACAGGTTCCATTGATTCGTTCTACTCTAAAGGGCTTGGAAGATCAAATTTTGAGTTTTCAGTGATTGAGACTCCTATGAGAAGTTTTAAGAGAGGAGAATGTGAGGGACTGGCTATGCCTAATCAGCCTGTGAGACCCTATAGGAAATGTATTCACTGTAGATCCCGTCATACCCCCAGTCACGTCAGCAAATTGGAGTGTGATGACCCGTTTGAGATCTGCACACCTGAAGATGCTGTGTATGATATAAAGGCAACAAATAAAAATGATCTGGCAGCTGAGCATGCATCAGAGCAGCCCTGTTCGACAGTCCCGGTGATGGGTCTCAGCTGTGTTGCTGTTTTATCATACTGCTATTTCATCTTGCCTTTGTCGTCTTATTGGTCTGGAATGTTTGTTGGCTTGGCATTTGGCTTCATGCTGGGGCTCCTCCTTATCCGATTAGGATTGACCAGACATCCCTATTCTGGTCCCTCAGATAGGTTTAAGCAGAAGACACATGACTGGATTCAGGGTGAGAGCAAAAAGAACACACTTAAGGTAATTTTATTAAATAAAACATGTTCCTTTTAATTTGATACTACATTTGTAACGCAGCGTGCAGGCTGTTGTAAATGTTCACGGGTGACAGATTGTCAAAGTGCTTTTAAACCCAAGGGTTTATGTTTACTAATTCCAGAGCTTTGGTCCTCGGAGCTTTATAAATTTAAATCACCGTGTGCTGTTTCTCTGAGTAAGCAATTGGTGTCTCACTGCCTTTCTGAGTCCTTGGTGAAGTTTTTATTGTCATTCTGCCATGGGATTCAGCCTGTTCACCAGCAGTTGATGCAGAACAGCAGCCACCCACAGCCTGTCAGATCCAGACAATACTCTTTAAGAGTGACAGCTCTTTATCATCTGCCTTTATTGATTGAATTGTTTTGAAGACAGGCTGTCATCAAAGCCACTTAAACTATTTTTATAAATTGAACACATTGCGAAATATCTGAAACACTGCTGGGAATGCTGCAGTGCTAACACGGAGGTCTATTTTTCATGTTGAAATAAAAGAGGGCAAAATACACAAACCTGTATTGTATTTCAGGGCTGGATTAATGAGATGTATGCATATGATCCAGAAACGTTCCACCCATCTCTTATGCACTCTGTGTATGTGACGCTGGATGGGCCATGTATTCGGTTGGACTATCCCTGCAGCAACATCCCCTGGTGGGCCACCTTCAATGAGCCGTTTTATGATCAAAGTTTCACCCACACTCGTAGGTTTCATCTGCATGGCAGCAAGGTCTGTTATCCACATCTTCTTATGACTTATATTTGAACTGTAGACTACTACAGCATTGTTTCCTATTGTGTCTATTGTTAATTAATTTTATTTATTTTATTTTCAGGTTTATGTAACAGGGATAATGTACATTAATAAACATAAAAGTAAATGTGTTAGAATTAGCCAAAAGTCTATTTTTCCTCTGCTGTCCCTGGACTGATGTTAAGAGGTCACCCTAAAAAAAAATCAAACTGTAAAAAGAGACATAATGCATACAGTTAACAGTATGACCTACTCATATATTACACTAACCTAACATTTATAAAGTTACAAAAAAGTACATACGACTGAAAAGCAAAGCTCAGCACTGTATGGAATGTATAAAATATTGCTATTAGTAGAGTCAGAATTGGGAGTAATTGTTTTTGATTGTATTAATATTAATCATTCACACATGTTTGATTGCATATTTGATCTTTTGACTGAGCAATACACAAGAACATGAAAGATGCTATTTGGGCAATAGGTGTTCCTGTTGCCCAAGACGCTGGCACGGAAGAGAGTGTGGAATAGGAAGTATCCCATATGCATCACTGTTGCAAGGGCAGAAGAGCCAACAGAGGAGGTAGAGGATCAACAGGACCCACATTTCAATGAGAAATCAGCACTCTCCCCATCTAAAACCAATCACAACACCACACTCTACCTCTTTGCCAGAACAGGAAGGGAGAAAGAAGAGTGGTTCCATCACCTTTGCACAGCATCTGTGTACAGAAATGAGGGCCAGTATGAATCTAGTAAGAGCTCAAGTGGTAAAAGCTCATGTTGCGGTGATAGTATCAAAATCCTATCTTAGTAGTCAGTTATTTATCTTATTCCAGTGTTCTTATTATAATGTTAGTATGAAAGCAATGTACATTTTAAGGGATTTCATGTGATGAAACAAAATAGAATTCTTATGTTAAATCTACAGACATGCAATGTCAATATCAGAGTGATGGTATGTTTTGTTCAAATGCCTATATAACTGTGCTGGTACAATTCTGTGAATCATCCTAGAAATTTTTCTCCCCATATAGATATGTCTAGTCTGCAAGAGGAAAAATCTCCCAGTTCAGTGCAGGTCACTGGTAGCATTGAGAATATCTCATCTATGTCTACGTATGACTACACCACCTACATGACTGACCTCATCTCTTCAGGCCAGGGCAGATCTTCATCATGCTTCTGCTATAACAGCAAACAAGGCAGTCATACCAAAAAAGATCAGGTCTGCAAAAATTCATCATGATTATTTCGTCTTAAAATTTACATACTGTATTTGAATATAGTTAACTACTACGTATGCATATACAGCCAAAGAAATCAGTAGGGAATATGGGACATGCTCATATGCAATATGAATTCTATAGTAATTTTGTCATGCTTATATAAAGCAGCAAATGCTTTCAATGGGGCAATGAATGTGTCTGACCTTTCGTGAACTGTAATTATTTTTTTAGTTACTTATTTTGTTTCTTTGCTCTAGAATGTGTGTCATCATGGAGAAGGAATGCAGCCTGTATGGATTAATGCCCTGATTGGTCGTATCTTCTGGGATTTCCTCTGTGAGAAGTTCTGGTCTGATCAAGTAGCCCGCAAGATTCGCTGCAAGCTGAGCAAAATAAGAGTAGGCCACAATAAAACATGGATTCCCGTGAAAAGGAATTAAGTTTTATGAAGGGTAGTAAGCAGTAAATTATTGTTCTTCAAATAAGTGTCATTTTACTCTGCTGTGTCCCACCTTGTGCTCCACAGTTGCCTTACTTCATGGATGAATTGACTGTAACTGAGCTTTCCATGGGTTCCTGCATGCCCCAGATCACAGGCTTGTTCCAGCCACAGGTCGATGCCAGAGGTGTGTGAACAAGCCTCAACAGATATTCTTACAAGAACAGATTAGATTTTTTTTTTTTTCACAAAGAGGAAAGAATGTGGACTGTCTGTGTACATGTGTTGCTGTGTTTTTGCACTGAGCTGAATGGAACAATATTATGCTGGTGAAATCTTAGTGAGCTGGAGCCCGTCATTCCCTGACATGACAAAAAGAAGTGTGTGTGTGTGTGTGTGTATGTGTGTGTGTGTGTGTGTGTGTGTGTGTGTGTGTGTGTGTGAGTGTGTGTGTGTGCGTGTGTGTATAACATAATACCTCTATCTGTATCTGTTTATTGCTCCAGATATCTCTATATGGATATACTGAAAAAAAAAATGCCAGCACTGTCATCATACTCTATGAATTCTGGCTCAACCTTCACTCAAGTTCAACAACTGTCAGCTAGAGATGTGCTGGAATGCTTATTTTAACACCCGTTGCGCATTTGTTTTTATTCTTACCTGCCTTTGATATTTTTTAAATAAATGTTGTTAGTTCTGTTTTCCCAAATGTAAACAATCTTGTAGCTCAATCTAAACCACTGTTACCCTGACCAGGCATTTACTAAGGATGAATGAGTGAACGAATACTGTACATTCACATTAATGAACATGGTTCTGCAAGCTTCATATCTAATTGCTAAATAAATAATAATAAATAAATATTCTCTTCTGCATGAAAGTAAAATGCTCCAAATTGCATGCCTTTTTTTTTTTTTTTTTAAATATCAGTTGTCAAAAAAATCTATTCAAAAACCATATGTGAATGTGGTTGTCAGGTTTCTATAAACCTTTGGCCGAATAACGTATTTGTGCATGTGAATGTTTAATGAAAATCCCTGTAGTGGTTGAAGATGTATAGGATGCATTTTCTCTGTGAAAGAGAAGGGCTGTGTGTCTGTGTCTGACTTTTGCCTGATGATCTGCAGTTGTTATGCAATACTGTGTGTCACATTGCTGCTAGTCTAATCACACTTCATCCCACTCACAGATTTATCGCACTCATTATCATGAGATTGGGCCTCATAATCTGCAGTAATAGTTTGTCATTTGTAGTCTGTGTGATTATAATCCTCTTCACCAAGACCCTGATTAAGCTTTGACTGATGTTTAATTTATCCTCCATGTATTGATTGTTTTTGCAAGAATGTAATAACAGACTCACACAAACTTACTCCCACAAACAATTAATGTAAGCCCTCAAATAAAAAAAATATATATATTATTTATTTATTCCTTTTAATTTCAATAAATTGTTCAGTAGCTCAGTTGAAACTAATCAGACAGGCAGGTAGAAATTAAGGGCTTAAAGTAAATTATGAGAGAAAAAGCTTTAAATGAGTATATATGTATAAATGCCATTGCAGGCCATCATTGAATTATGTGTTTCTCTATATTAGGTCTGTGGCTTCATTTGAACATTGAGTACACAGGAGCCCTGCAGATGACATTAGAGACTAAGATTAACCTGTCAAAACTGGGCAAAGAAGAAACACCTGAAGCAGTCAAAGAGATGCAGACCTACCATGTAAGGTTAGTTTTTGCTGAACACTTTTAAAGGTGCAATTTGTAATATTTTCTAGACTTGTAATTTTTATATATTTTTAAATATTCCTTAGGGAAACTGTTTTGCAATATGGCTATACAGTGGATCTCTGGGTTCTTCATTTCAGGATATGGTTTACATTAAAAAAAAAAATTCTGGCCTAAATTAGCTTCATCAGTCATAACAGAAGTACATTCCAAAAAGTGTTCCTTCCACAGGGAAAGGACGGCTTATTTATTTAATGTAATTCTATTTTGCCTAGCAGAAACCCGTAAGCTCTAAAAATGAAGAACCGCTCCTTTAACCCTTTGCCTATCATCACATAATATCACAGAATTTTGCATTGTCATTGTCTGGCTGTGATGGCTTTGCTTAGAAGTACCAGGTCCAAACTTGCTGTACTGGCTGACAGTGATGAGGAATCCTCAAGTGCAGGATCATCTGACGAAGAGGAAGTTCCATACAGTGAGCCTCAGGAATCTCAGGGAGAGAAGGGCACTATATCTGGTGTTGAGAGGTGACTGAAATGTCCAAAAATATTCTTTAATATACAGAATCTAATTAGCTTTTTGCATGGTGATGAATGGATTATAGCTTTAAACTGCTTTCAAATCTAGATTTAGTCCAGATCAGTGACACAGCTGTGTTTAATCTTCTGTACTTCATGAACAATGCCAAATTAGAGAATTTAATGCTTAACTCAGTCCAGATGTTGGACATCTCTAACTTCTTCTCTTTACAGCAGTTTGACTGGGGGCAGCACAGGCCGGAGGATTTTGAGACTTGTTGACAAAATTGCTAAATCCAAATACTTCCAGAAGGCTACAGAAAATGAGTACATCAAAAAAAAGATTGAGGAGATGTCAAACACGCCTCTGCTGCTCACTGTTGAGGTTAAAGAACTTTCTGGAGAACTTGCTGTCAACATTCCACCTCCTCCTACGGATAGAATATGGTACAGTTCAAACTCACAAAAACATTCTGTGGTAAACCTAATAATCTAAAATTATGTTAAATGACTAGTTAATATAGTTACTTAAAAATTACCTCCAAATTTATTTGTCCTGCCAATGCATGCTTAATAAAATGGTTATTGACAGATCTGAGGTTTTTTTATTCTTTCAGGTACAGTTTCTGTGTGCCTCCAAAGCTTGACCTGCGAGTTCGGCCCAAACTGGGGGAACGGGAAGTGACCTTCTGTCATGTCACTGAATGGATTGAGAAAAAACTTCAAGATGAGTTTCAGGTTAAACATTTATTGTATTCTGCTGTTTCTTTTTCTCACCTCACTTTTTTCTCACCAGCGTAAGTATGACCATGATTAACTGATGTACTTTTGTCCTAATGTCCATAGGTCCATATGTCCAAACTGTATTGTAAAGTTTTATTGTAACTGTGTTACAGAAAGTGTTTGTGTTGCCGAACATGGATGACCTATACCTCCCCTTAATGCACTCAGCCTTGGAGAGCCAACCAGCACCGCAGTCTTCTCCAATACAGCCAACACACTCTCCTGCTCTGGACTCCAGTGAGACTGGTGTCCTGAACCATTCTTTCCCTTTAGAGTAGTGCCTCTCTGTGGCCATTTACGAAAATGCGCCATCACCACTGTGCATTTGGTAGGTTTATTCAGTTATAAAAATAAAATATTAAAAAACAGTAGTGCAGTTGAAATATATTTATATTTGTTTAAATTCTTATAAGCTCACTGTAAGCAGAACATGGGTTCACTGTTTAACATGCTTCCTATATGCACCTACTATATACTGTGAGGTTTTTGTTTTTAATAGATGTAATTTCTCCATTCCAATGCTGAAGAGTGCACTGTGAAATAAATTGGTTTTAAAAGTGCTTGACTTGATTACACAATGAAATTAATTATGTACATTATTATGGACTTTATGGTTTGGTATGCTATTTAATGTAGTAGACTTCAAACATGGAATAGATTTGAATGAACACCAAAGTTTTCATTTGGTCATGTAAAACCTGACATGCTCAACACAATATAGGTATTTTTTGTGGTCTTAACATACTTCAACACATAGTAATGTGTTGCTCACTATTTCTTGTTACAAAGTTACTTACTTGGCTTGTTACTTCTTACTTAGTATTGTTGCTTAGTGTTGCTTAGTATATGCAGTTAAAGTTTACTCGTTTAGTGATAAGTTCACACAGCTAACATGACAAGCAGTTGATGTATATGTAAGAATTTGATTTAAGATTCCTTCAGCAATTACACATTAACACATACATCTTCTATAAACATATAACGGGCATATTTCTTAGGAGCTGCTGCTGGAGCTGGTGCTTGTGCTAGAGCTTTGGCCAACTCTGGAGCTACTCCCTGTGCTGGTTCCCTCACCTGGGCTCTCCTCCTCTCCCTCCAGGTTTTCACTGAGCTCCAGGCTTTCACAAATCAGGCTGATCTGCCGAGTCATGTGGGCCATGCGGCTTTGCATACGTTGCATCTTCCTGCGCAGTGCAGAGACGATGGTTCGCTGCGTCTGCCGCTGAGCCTCATAGCGCTCCTGCAGCTCTCTGTAGCAGTTGTGCTCAGCCTGAGTAGTGCGGCTCAGCAGCGTGCCACAACCCATTGGGCACAGCTGCCTCCAGTGGCTGCAGACCTGAGCATGAGTCTGGGCTTCCTTCCTCAGTACCCTGGCCCCACAGCCCTGTTGTGGGCACAGCAACCATTCAAATGGGCAGGAAGAGCTGTGGAGGTACTCTTCTGAGAGAGGGAAGGTGGCTGTGCAACCCTGCTGCTCATTCCGGCACTGAGAATAATAATGTTATATGATCAAGAAATTTTGGATGAGATTCTGAGTTGGCATGTAAAAATTATAATCATTCTAAGTATTTGGTTACCATTATACTAGTCTTCCCCAAACATTCTTACCAAGGATCATCTTACCTTGATTGGTAAACGGCCAATGGATTTACTGAGCTTGAACATAACAAACATAAGGCGCTGGCTGATAGGCTTTCTGCAGCATGGACATGTTTCCTGTCTGGATCAGTTTAGTACACTCTGTTTAGCATATTCATATTGAAAATAATTTTTTGCATGAATCATCTCTAATATAAATGTAATTTGTAGTTTTCGTACCTCCTCATCCACTGTAAAATGCACTTCTTGCAAAAGATATGGTTACATGCCACACGTACAGGACAGCGTAGAACCCCTTTGCATATGATACAGATAAGGTCATGGTCTGGGGGGGCCACAAAAAGGTCCACTTCATAGCCACCACTCTGACATGAAACATAACCAACCAAACACCATTAGTTTATGGAATGTGACTTAAAATCATGAAGGGTTTAATCTCAGTATTATTCATGTTAGAAAAACGTATTCTATATAATTAACTCGAAATCTTATTGAAATGTTTCAATTAAATATTATTTTAACAACAAACATTGTCACTTTACAAAATAAAGAAATTATGAATGTACATTTTAAATGTATACATTTTCCCTAACGAATAAGCCAGTGATGATATTTGTAACCCAGATTCTACTTCTAACAAGGCCTTGTATGATCTTCAGATGCAAAAACAAAATAATTGCAACCAAGTCTATTTTTAGTCAGATCACAGTCAGTTAAGACAGTGAACAAGTACTCAGAACTCACCATATTTCACGCTGTTTGAAAGTCACAGCTGTTAGTGATGCATCCTAAAAGAGCTCTGTGCTCCATGAAGTTCAAGCAGATGCTGCCATCCACCAATACAGAGCTTCACCAAACCCAACTGAGACAATTTGACACCTGATGATTCAGAAATCTTTTACCTGTTTCCATTTTTCTTTTCTTTTACATTCTAGCACAGGGCTGGAAATGTTGTCAGGTGCTAACTACACTTGTCTAGAAGGTGTTAGACACACAACCAACAGAGGCCTATTTTAGTACCATCCAGGTTTTACTTAGTGGACAAAGGCAGTGCTGTGGAAATCACTGAGCTTTCAATGGGTCGTGTGCTCTACAGATTACAACTCTATTCTCTTGACACTGTTGTCTCTGAATGGCCAGTGGAACACAGTGGTTTTTTCTGCAGGTTGACTCATGTGGACATGTAATTGTAATTACTCTTTCATCTTCTGGATATTTTATTTTAAAAAATTACACAGTTGTTCCATAACATCAGCATAATGTTTGCATTTTATTCCTTATCAAAGCAGAAATTTTCACACTGCCTTCTCAATGTTTACTTAAATGAAATAATTACTTGTTAGAGGAGTGAACCATTGTATTCATTTACAGAATCATGTTTTTAGTGGATTTTATCAGTCATTGGGGTTTTTGCCTAATTTAGGTGTGTTAATGTTTATAGTTAAACATCAGATTTCACCGTTATAAGAAATATGAAGATTCATCCAGATTGACCTTATTTTAAATTTTTACTGCAGGTGGCGCTGTAATATGCTTTACCATTCCCATTTATTTTGCTCTAGTCATATACATCAAACCACAAACTTTAGGAAGACAAGAAGTCTAAGAAGGCTACACATGCTGTAATTTAAGTCTCAAGGATATTATATGACTCCCTGCTAAGAAAAGAGGAAGAAACCACAATATTACATTCAATGTATCTATTTGTTCACAAAAATGGCTTATTTTTACTTTTATTTTTTAACTTGCTTTATATTGTATTTTCTGGTCCTGTCATGCTTCAATGATATCAAGACATTATTCAGAGTTACATACAGATGTGCTTTGAAGTCTCTATCAACAATTTCACCCTCATACTGGTTCACTAGGTCAGGGACTAAGAGTACTATTAGTCTAAAAATGCTTTTGAGGAGGCAGTATATTATGAAAAATTTACAAAACAAAATGTTTTAAAATAACAAAGTGCTAATTTAAATATTTCGCGAAGTTAGATCTTCAGTTGAAGACAGCCAATGACTCCTAGGTGCCAGAACAGAGAAAGGTCATGATGCATGCCTTCTTTGTACCCTGTGAGATGGTAGAGCCAACCAATGAAATGGCGTGCACAAGCAGACCTACCAGTAGCAAGTTGCATTAGTACAATCTTGAAATGACAAGGGACTGAATAAGCACCTCGGTGGCCTCTGTGGATAGAAACAAATGTGGACAAATCCTTCTGATGTTGTAAAGAAGAAATCAGTATGAGGATGTAAGTTTAGCAATGTGAGAAGAGAAGTTGCTTGTCCATGGCATTCACATGATTGTGAGCACTGAAAGATGGTGAGATTTGAGAGTTGTCCAGGGAGATCACAAAATGCTGATGTGGGGATGCATCTACATGAACAGCAATTTAGCTTTGCTGGGATTTTGCTGGAATATACATTGTTTCTTGTTTACATGTCAACAAGATATGCATTCTTGGGAGCCCAAGCATGGCCTGTACTGTTTGTGTGTGTGTGTGTGTGTGTGTG
Source organism: Notoglanidium macrostoma (assembly GCA_030068235.1). Lineage (NCBI taxonomy): Eukaryota > Metazoa > Chordata > Actinopteri > Siluriformes > Auchenoglanididae > Notoglanidium > Notoglanidium macrostoma. The sequence continues at coordinate 7,419,962 of JAQQZR010000006.1, read as the reverse complement.
TGTGTGTGTGTGTGTGTGTGTGTGTGTGTGTGTGTGTGTGTGT
>JAQQZR010000006.1:7326993-7384148 GCA_030068235.1 Notoglanidium macrostoma | reverse complement strand
ATTTAATCCATTTTGGAATAAGGCTGTAACATAACAAAATGTGGAAAAAGTGATGCGCTGTGAATACTTTCCGGATGTTCTGTATATATATATATATAGTCTAGTGTGTCCCAGCTTTTGACTAGCGGTGCTCAAATTGTTTTTTTTTTTTTTTTTTTTTAAATAAATATGAAGCCCGCTATTGTGCCATTACATGTGGAATACATGCACTGTGGATTGCATGGGTGTGAATTCAGGGTAATAAAATGATCAGTTAAAAAAACAAACACAACAATTCTGCTGCATGTGATGCACCATCACCACACACACACACACACACACACACACACACACACACATAAACATTTCACTACTGTTTCAGTGTCAGTACTTTGCTGAGATGATCTCCTCTGTTGTAGAAAAATAGTGTTGGTGTCCTTCACACCATTTGCAACACTGAGTGTCAATTTTGATAGTGAATTGGTGAATTTAACAAGGTATAAATCAGATAAATATTTAGAATATTTCATGGCTGTTTTTCTTTCTTGTCCAAATTCTAGTCCACCTTTTGAAGACACACAGGCTGCAAGTGGAGCAGCCCCTACTCTTGAGGTTAAACAGCAGAACTCTGGAGCGGTGAGTCTGTGTGTGTGTGTGTGTGTGTGTGTGTGTGTGTGTGTGTGTGTGTGTGTGTGTGTGTGTGTGTGGGCTCATTGTATTATCTCTTCTCATTAATGCTAATGTATGTGGTGAAACACTAAAATGTAATTGGGACAATTACTAAGGGGACAATTGTGATTACTGTTTCTGTTTTGTTATGAAACATAATTTCTTTTGAGCATTTAAATATGTTTGAATATTTGCTTTTTGTTTTTCTCCTAAATGTGAACATACAGTGCTTACACTAATGTTTCACTACAAACCTTTTTCTAAAGTGTGTATTTTAGAGATAATTTCAGTGTTTATGCAGAGGCATTACAGTTGTTTTAATTTTAAGAAATTTTGTTACATTGTTTTATATATTTTTTATGGTTTCTCGCTTTTTTTTTTGTTTGTTTTTCTTGTTTGTTTGGTTCTGTCCCATGGTTTGGCTATGACTTCGGCACAAAGTTCGCTCTTGCCCAGTCCTCTGTCATGGATGACATTGAGGAATGGCTCTGTACTGATGTGGTGAGATGGGTTTTTTTGTTAGTTTGTTTTTTAATTCCATCTTTTCGCTTCTTATGGATGCTGCATAACAAGCTTTCCTGAAAAGAAATATGCTCCGTCAACAGTATATTTCTTTTTTGTTTGCATTTAATTTTTTAACCAACAAGCTTTGCTGTCTAGGACGTTCTTTTAGGAGGCTTGTGGCCCTTTTAATGTCTTTTCTTAAATGTTCTCTTTTCACGTGGACTATTGTCGATGTTCTGGGAATTTTTTTTTTTCTGTTTCTCTGAAACTGAACAAATTCCAGCATCTAGTCTACTTTGAACTTATACAGTTTTCTGTCACTTTTATCTTTACCTTGACTTTGTCCTAACTGGCAGTGGTGTGAATTCTGAATAAGATAATTTAGATATTTTTCTTATAAAAATGCTTATTGAAGTTTTCAGCCTGCTTACAGCACGTCTTGTCGTCAATGTTGCTTTCATTTTTACTGCTTTAATTTTTCTTTCAAATTCTTTGACAGAAAGGAGACGAAGGAGAAGAAGGCGTGACGAGTGAAGGTATACAGAACATATTGTCATGAAGCGAACAGACATGCAAGTGCAGATTTTGGCTTTTATTCAAATAAATGTGACCAATCAGGTGATAAGCAAGCAGGCATAAAACTAGACAAAACTAAATCAGTAAACATGAAGCAAGCAATGATGAAACATGATCAAGACAGACAGATAACAACGACTTAGAGTCGTCACACACATTGTTAAAGTGACACTACACTACCAGACACATCACTGTACGACAGTGAGTGTATGACACTAACACTACCATTGCTTTCTCTCTTTCTCCTTCAGAATTTGATAAGTTTTTGGAGGAGAGGGCTAAAGCTGCAGAAATGGTCCCCACACTTCCACTAGCGCCGAGTGCAGATCCGACCAGTGCTGCCGGCTCAGCTGTAAATGCTGGGAAAAAGCCTGATCGATCTGAAGACTCCCTGTTTGCCTTGTAGAAGGATTTCGGGACTATCGGGTGTGTGTTCAGCCTCCTGTGTGTGGTAAGTAGGTGGTCGTGCAGACTCGGCGGCCCCCTGTCTTTCCTCTGCTTCCCGCATTACTACACAATCAACACTACGGCGGCCGCCTCCTATGCAGGTTGCTTTCGCAGACTGCTTTTGTGAACGGATCCTAAAGACAGTCATTTTCATGAGCTTCAGACATTCATTTTGTTAAAAAAAAAAAAAAAATACATATCACAATTCAACTCTATGAATGTAAGAGGTCATTATTTTTTGTTAATGAAGTACATGCCAGAACATAGGAAACTTTAATAATAATAATAATAATAACAACAGCGTTCTTTGTTATTCATTCTTAAAAAGAAGATCGTTTTTAAAATTCCTTTAAATTTCAGATATGGCTATTTAGAAATAAGAAATTTGTTTCGCCTCGATTATTTCAATTATTCCACAGCAGTGTTGTTTAGCTAGCTAATGCATATCAGAAGTCTTCAGTTGGCAGGTGCTGCTAATACAGAAACATGTAATCTGATCTTCACTGATTTCCGCTGTGTATTTCTCTTGTATGATGTAATGCACCTGAAGACCTCAGTAGCACACAAACGTTACGGTTAAGGGAAATTAATCAGTTTCACTCGTTTCTTTCTTCCTAGGAAAAGTTTTGTTCTAATATGAGTAAAGTCAGACGTATCTATTATATTATCTATTATATCAATTAAATGAAAATGAGCAAGGAAGGGATAGTTAGGCTTTTATTAGTATATGTGAATTGCAGCACATGAACTTGGGGCTGGTTCGTTTGACTTTGGTCACGTGAGCTCGGTTTTTTTTGGACTACCTCACGAAGCAGTGAGAAAGAGAAAAGGACGCAAACGCGACGGTTCAGAAAAAGATCTCAAGTGTAGTGATCGAAGAATTGAGAGTTTATTTTTTGTGCTGCCTCAGGATAACGTGTCATTAATTTAGACGTGAACGCTATTTGAGAAATCGCAAAGGGATAGAGCATTAATATGTATATTTAGGATCATTTTGCACTGAAGCGGTCTTTTAGGCTGTGCAGCTGGAGCTTTTGTTCAAATGCAAATCTTAGCTGTCGTTCATTGAAATGCTGCCTGTTGTATGAGACAAATTCCAAGTAAATAGAGTTCAAAGCTGATGGTGACTGCAAGGCAGGTTAAATTGGATTTTTTCCTCGCACTACTGCAGAAGAGATGTCAAGCTCAGTGCTGTTACTAGGAAATGAAATGGATCTGCCTTAATGAACAGAAGTCATAAGTAGCTAACGTGTACCTACTTGGTAAAATGTAAAGTTCTGAAAGTTGAATGTGTTGTTTGTTACGTTAGTGTATTTTTGTGTTGTGTGACTCACAGATGCGTGCCGTTTTAATGGACCCAAGCTATTTATCTGCTCATAGTTGTCCAGACGAATAGCTTGTATCAGTGCTTCCTCCACGGGGAACTAAAGATGGCCGACTGTCTCAAACGTCATGGCAAAAATCTGTACGCGTTTTGACTAGGAATGACACCTTTTAACATTAGACAAGCTGCTCTGAGTCGTCATTTTCTTGTCACGGTAAATGGAAAATGTTTTGAATTCATTAAAATATAAAAGTAAAACAAAATCTATTCGTGTAACATTAGACATTGTCTTAACTATACTATACTTTTTAAGGATGCCACGGAAAAATTTTCGACAAAAGTAATAAAAATACAAAACGGCCAAAAGAGAGAAAAAAAACACCCAAACCAAACCGAGAACAATAAAGAAAAGAGGCCATTCGTCTGCATTTCTTTCAGTAACAGCTCTTCTGTCGTTCAACAGCTGACCTGTGAGCTGCCACAAAATCGAAATGTCTGTTATATCTAAGTATTGCTAGCTAAAGCATTCGAATAATAACTAGCTGTTAGGTACTAGTTGTAATAATAGCTTTCCTGATGCTTTTCCCCAAAACTTCCTGTAATCTAGCAAGCAGGAAATCTAGCCTTGGTGGTCGTTTCTTGTTTGTAGTTGTATCATCCTTAACCCTAAATGTTAAGCATAAGTCATAAACTCAAAAAACACAAAACAACAAGGGTGATGTAAGATGGGTTTCAACTATTAAACTATACAATTACCATGTCTACATTCTAACCCTGTTTCGCTGGCTTAACTCTAAACACCTAGATAAAGCAATGCCAATATAGTTAACTAGTAAGCGATAGCACAGGCACTTTAAAATGTTACATTTCAATGCTTTGACTAGTAAATGTGGATATTTCACATTTGACAGGTGTGAAGTTGGTTTCGTTCGTGAAGGACAGAACGGCCATAGTTGGAGGAAATTAAGACATAACACATCTAAATAGAAGTCTAATAAATGAAAAGCTAAATTTACATCCCACGTATTATTTAAATAAATTGTAGGCTATTGCGGTTTTGCAGATATAAAAAGTGAATTGTAATAATGAATTACAGTGCAGAGTACAAGCGTCCTGAACAGAGGACTCCGCACTTGCCTGCTTTGACAGATTGTCGTCTTTGCCTCATTTTGATTCAGGAAAATCACCTGCGTAACATTTGTTTCTAGACTGCATATTATCTCTGTGTTTGTTGTGTGCCGAGTGGATAGACCACAGAGAGACATTGTGTTGCCGCAAATACACTAAATTAAGAAATAACGCACTTCCATAAATTCTGCTCTCGCAAAGGTGGGTGACACCCGAACAGTCCATTTGTCCAGGACACGCACGCGGTTCTCCTGGACACATAATCCGGAGCATTATAACATGATTATCGGACAGTAAATTCTGCCAGCTTAAATGGAATGTCCAGTAAGCAAAGGGAATAGTGATGTGATCTTAGATGAGAAAGTGACGGGGTTGACGAATTCGGTCTAAATGTTTTTTCCGTGCTCACGTTTAGTTCGGTCAGGTTCGCTAAGGAGGTCTGCTGCAACAGAACAGCGCTTCCTGACATTCGTAGAATTTAGTCACCTAGAATATGTTTAAAAATGTCAGATTGGTGAGATTCATGGTAAGTCAGTGGAAAATGGAGTAGTCAGTATGCGGGAGGAAATCTTGGTAAGAAATAAATGTACATTTTAAAAAGTAATTTTATTTGAATTACATTTTATTTTATTTTGTGAGTTCTTTTTTATCTTAAAATGAGAAGAATTCTTTTTTTTTCCACTTCACAAAACGTCACTAGTCAGCAAGTCTGATAATGACTTCCATAAAGGACTACTTTTAAGGTACCTAATCCCATTAATGCTTAATTTCTGACCTCCCGTAATTTCCTCATTAATGCTAAACCCCTGGTGGATGAATAAATCTTTTATGAACAAGCATAGCAACGCTATTTCAGTTTGTTAAATCAAATATGTGCAATTTATGTGTATGGATATTTTATGAGTAGAATAACACTCGTCACATCAATACGTGGTTTGCATATCCGTGCGATCGGGTGTGTAACATACTCTGTGGTCTACATGTGGAGGAATGAGTGGTTTTATTTTTGTTTCATGATGTCAGTATTGGGATGGTCAAATTGAATGAAGTGATCAACTTGACAGCTTTTGACTTTTTATTTGTGTGATTTTAAAGCTTGTGATAATATAAATGTAAGTGTGTTTTGCTTTTTGCAAGCTGTTCAGAGTCTTTTGCACCTCATGGTTCAGTGATCCTGACTATTTGAAAGTTTAAAGATAAATGCAAATCATTGACTTAACTGCGATTGAAAATATGTAAGATAGTCGCTTAAATGGTCAGTGATTCTCTTTTTTACTTAACGTGGGAAGGAATTTCTTCAAAATCAGTGCATTCTCATAGCATTTTAATATACATATATGAGTAGTACTTTTCTTTGTCTGGATATGTATTTGAAGTGTCATGTGTCCGTGTGAGCCTGCTCCCATTCCCGCTGCAGGAAACGTTCATTTTATGGAGAGAGAAGAACAAGCAACGCGATATTGAGTGTGTAGTATTGGAGCGAGTCTGAGGCACGGCTAAACCGTACACTGCTGTGTACCGATGTGCTGGTCTGTGTGCTTACTTGTTGTTATACCTCAAGTTGCACTCTGTGCTCTTTGATTCCTGCATGTGCTAATCTCCAATAAAATATACCAAGGTGATGACCTTTCATCAAATCTCCTTTTTCTGCTTTTTCTCAGTGATGTTTCGAACGTGTCCTTTTCTTTTATGAATTTGTCCAGGAGATCTGTCAGAGTTAGTGACCGCACATACACTCGAGCAGCTATTACTCCGCAGACGCTGTCTAGCGTATTCGCTTAACCGATAAAAGCCAGTAATTAAGGATATTTAAGCTTAATTAAGAATAAAGCTCTCATGCCGTAGGCTGTTCTGATGTAAAGAGTTAAGAGAAGTGCCATGATGAAATCAAAGAGTTCAAGCAGCAAAAAGCTCATCAAATGTAATTACATAAGTACTAAATGCTTCCAAGAGCTGAGCTATTTCCCACAATGATACAATGATGATGAATATATGTATGCTTTCTGTTTGCCAGTAAACACATAATGATGCACTTATGTCATGTTTTAATAGTTTTGTATATTTCTTAAACACCCAGATGGTGTTTATGACTGTTTCTACACAAACCGTGGGAGTTTTATGAATTTTCTCTCTCAATACATATTATTTTGCTTGGGCATGTCTTTTCTGTTTATAGGTTCAACATTCGGTCTGATTTATTCTCCACTGTCCCTCAAGGTCATTTAGGAGAAATGCTGTACCTGTGAGGCACATCCATGAACTATCAGCCGTATGTCATGGGTAAAATGTCAAGTTCAAATAAATGTAAACATTAGCCCAGAAAGATGCACAGAATTGATAACAAAATTGCAGCATGTTGAATGTCTCTGGCCTCGAGTTATTGCAATAATCCTCATTAGCACCCAGAGCATTCAGACATTGTGTACATTAATCTCCAGCGACTACTTCATCTTTAGTCTTCAGCGAAAACAGACCGCAAGGAAATTATTATTAATCAGGAACTTAATAATTGGATTGCACATAAACAGGCAATAATGCAGTTTTAAAAAGCACATTTCTTATATGAGCTATTGAGTCTTTTTTTTTTTTAAAGCAATTAAAAACTGTGGCGAAAAGTTAGAAACAATTGAGTAAATTGGCTATTTATGTTTGTGATATGGCTGCTGCTGTTGTTGCACACCAGTGATTTCCCAATTGCCTCTCTCAATTCTGTTTACTTTGCCCTGAGCTCCTAATTTCACCAATGTCACACCAGTACCACATCATGCAATGATGTTATGCAAAAAAAAAAAAAAAAAAAGGAAAAAGGAAAAGATGCCTGTAATGTTATAAAAAGACACATTTTATTTGCATAGACAAAGGCAAAACAACCCATATTTAAATTTTTAGAAAATATCAATAAATACTGACTAATTGTGTTCGGAATCATCCCGTGACGTTTATGCACACAGTACTCTTACGCTAACTCCATGAGGACAGAGTATGCAGAGGCTTGTGGCTTTGTTCTTTTTGTTATTTTTTAAGCCCAGGCCTTGGAGCACTTTATGCTAAGTTAATTTACCCAAATATATCCACACCACAGCCCACAACATCAACAGCTCTGTTAATAGAAACCTGCTGATCCATAACAGTTCCGCTGCTACACGGGGGCTGGGGGGCAGTGCAATATTAACATTAATATCAATGATCGATCAGGGGATTTGCAAGCCGGCATAAGGCATTTAATTATAATTGCATTGGGAGTGGTGTTGTAGTGGCAGCAGGATTTGAATAAGGTCACATCTCCTCTGCTAACCTTGCAAGTGTAATACTATATTAAATGCCACTCATGGTAAGTGTGTCGAAACCTTCCTGATGTAGTCACACCATAATATAAAGGTTAAATTGAAAAATGTCCCCTCTCCAGTACAAACGCAATGATTGATACACCTTAGAAGGAAAATAAATGTTAACAGGCTTCCATTTTAAGCGTGCACTGTTATGAATGATATGTATTCTAATAGAGCGGCGGGATCAAATGGGGAACGAGTCTGTTTCAGCACAAAGGAAAAGGTCAGTCAGAGAGATTAGTCGGATTTGGAGAAGGTTAGACCGCGCTGGTTTGGCAGCATGTTAATTACCACGTCACGGAAATACACAATTTAAAATACAAAGAATGACATGTTTTTAATCTTTAACGTGAACTGTTCTGACACTTTGATTGTAATAACTGTGTTCGGATTGATCCTGTTTTACAATTTACAGCAAGCAGTTGTTTATTTAAGAAAGATCTATTCATTAAGCCAAATTCTTATACTAGGCTTAATGCAGATTTTATTCATTTACTTTAAGTTGAATTTTAATCATAATTTTTATATCGTGACCGAAATAGTGGCAATAAATTTGATGTCTCATGACTATTTTCATATTTGCATAAGATGAGTGCTGTTTACAAATTAGCATAGAGCTTATCATCTGATTAGAGACTTGTTTTAATTGCCTGATCTGTTGTGTGTAGAAATTTTTTTTCCCCCAGAAAGCAGTTATACAGATTATATACAATATAAAATACAATCATAATTACTGTAGTACACACATACTGTATATGCTGGTATTGCACATAAAGGTTCTTTCACTTTCCTCTAAGCTACTGAATGATCACAAGTAATCAATGTTATATTTTACAGTGATTATTAAGTTATTAAATTGAAATCTGTCCTCTGAGCACAGGATATAATAAGAAGCACAATTACTGAATGTAGTTAGTGAAGACATCCATGTTGTAAAACAAAAAAAGGCCGGTCGAATTATTTTCATTTGCAAAAGAGATATCGTCTATCTGTAAATGTCTGACAGCGCAGTGAGGGTCAGGGGAACTTATATAGGATATAAACGCTGGAATGTGCAACCAATATAGCACCTCAACTCTTTCTCCAAAAGAGGGTGCAATACTAAACATCTGAACTCCAAAGGCAGTTTAAACACACACTGAACAAAACTGTTCAAATCATGTTCTGGGTTTTGCAACCCAGGTTCTTAAACTTAGGTCTGGGAATGATTTACAATAATCTGAGGAAAGAAACTGGCCATAACATTCAATGTCAGCACATTTATAAAGCTTTAGGAATATGGACATTACTATATTTTAAATCAAAAGATATGATAGTGAACCAGAGCAGAACTTCCTTTATGTCTATTCTTCGGTTGGAAACCTACAAGTGTACTCCCAAAACTCAGGAATGTTTGTGTAGAGAGGAAATAATATTCTGCAAACAAGCCTAATGAACAAGGCAAAAAAAAAAAGGTTCTGTGCATTTGGAAACTTGCAGTTGTGTTTTTTTTTTTTTTTTTTTACAGTTAATCCACTGTACCATGAGTGCTAGTCCAGGCCATATTATCTATACCTATATTGTGTTTCAAGATTTGATCTCAAAATTCAGATGAACTCGACACAACAATCATCACGTTAATGTCCCAACTAATTCGCACCACACCTTTGAAAAGTTCAGTGAGGTTTCATGAGTTTTTCAGAATGTGTAGGTTACAGGGTCCATAAGTGCAGGTTGAGCTGCTGAGGCTCCAGGTGCTGTATCACGGCTCCTGCAGAGCCGCCGTGCGGAGGTCTAAACCCCGGCGAGGGGTCTGGCGTGGACAGAATGTAGTCGATGCTGAATTTGATCTCCGGCTCGGGTTTGCTGAGTGGAGGGTTGCGCTGGTCCACTCTGTGATTTGAATTCTCTGGACAAAAGGAATCAGGATGAAGCGACCGTACCATGACGTTCTGCTGAGGGTCCATGGGGCTGAAGGGTTCAGACGGCTCTCTAAAGCCCAAGCTTAAGTTCCGACGACGACGGCGACGGCGTCGAAAGTTGCCATTTTCAAAGAGGTCTAGCATGGACTCGCAGCCTGTGGCAAAAGTCCAGTAATTTCCCTTCCCCTTCTCATTGCCCTCAGTGCGAGGTACCTGAGGAAAACACATTTTGGCCTCATGATCTCCCATGGAATTGAAAATGTTGCTAGGTAATGTGTGTGTCTGTGTCTGTCTGTGTGTGTGTGTGGTGTGTGTGTAGGTAGTTGCAGCTGTAGGTTAGGAAGAGGGATCAGAGGCTAAACAAGTCAATAAAACACAAACTCTTCTTACACAGACGCAAGCTGTGTAACAGAAGTTCAACCCTGAAACAGTGAAACTGTTTGTGACCTTAGTGCTCTGCTCGCTCTCTACTTACTACATTTTCATTTCATTTAATCTTGGCATGCATTTCTACCAAAGAAAGTTTTGGCGCCCTCCTTACCTTTATAAAGCAGCTGTTGAGGGAGAGATTATGGCGGATGGAGTTTTGCCAGGCTCTCTGGTTGGATCTGTAATAAGGGAATCTCTTCATGATGAACTCATAGATGCCCGATAGAGTGACTTTGTTCTCCGGGCTCTGTTGTATGGCCATGGCTATCAGCGCAATATAACTGTGAGATGAAAAAAGAAAAGAATGATGGGAGAAAGACATATAATAGCGGCAACTACATTTCAACTGCTAGTGCAAAAGCACTAAGAAAATGCTGCAAAACTAGATCATTTTTGACAGAGTAGATTATTATTCTTGCTGTTTGGATAAGTGGACAAGTGAGCTGCTTACTTTTACACATAAACTTTTAATGACCATAAATAATATTAGCACTGTTCACACTAGTTCTGACTCAACAAAAAGTGAAACTAGCATTTTAAAAAGCAATAGCTATATTAAGATAAGATAAACTCAATCTCAACATTCATAGTAATAAAATAAATTGTACTCATGACTAATATAATGTTTAGTAAGAAAAATAAAAAAGTTCTTTTATTACTACTAATAGTAATAATAATAATAATAATAATAATAATAATAATAAATATTATTATTATTGTGCAGTAATAATAATAGCTTATTTATCAACTGTTATTATTAATAGTATTGTTTAATAATAATTTTAAATAGAGATAATTAGTAATAATTAGAAAAAAAGGTTTGCAATAACTATCATTATTATTATTATTATTTTTAAAAAAATTATTATTATTATTATTCATAATAATAATAATAATAATAATAATAATAATAATAATAATAATAATAATAATAATGAATAATAATAGAATTAAAATGTTTCAAACAAATACCTGTAAGCAGGTCTGCAGACTTTCTTCTCCTCCTCAGTGCCACAGGACGGATAATCTCCATCATAATTAAAGCAGTTGTAAGGATATTGTGAATTGTCGAACATTGTGTGGAGAGCAGGATGGAGAGTCACCTGCGATGGTAATTCAGTGTAATTCAGGGCTGTTGAGAGCAGAAGGGAACTTGGTGAAGTGAGCACACTTCAATGTTGGCCTGATGTGGCTGGAACCCCCCTCCTGCCCCCCCACACCTCCCCTACTCCCCCGTTCTGCCCCCCTCCCGCTCCCCCTCCCCCCTCTGTGTAACACTGCTGCTCTAAATGGGCTTTAATGATGGAGGCAGCAAACACCCTCACTCCCTCTCTCACTCCCTCTCTCACTCCCTCTCTCACTCCGGAACCTGGGTGGTCCAGTCCTGGCTTAAAGCTTCCTCATGCTTCTTTTTTAATAACTTAAGCCACTGAATGGCGACTTAACCTGGACTCAAGCCCTGTAACAAACACACGGAAGGTGAGCGGCTCTGCAGTGCTGGAGTTTGGTGACTGAGTTTGCTCCACACAGCGCCGTGTTTGCGCAGCCCGAATCGCACGAATCTTCCAGCAGCCAATCGAGTTCCGTAGATGTAATCTATAATGCAGTGTAATGAGCATAAATTGCGTTTCCGTGACTAAACGGGAGGACGTGTGTGTTCAAAAGGAGCCTGAACGGACCAGATGAGGGGCCAGGGTTTACTGCGAGGCCGGCAAACAGCCTGCGGCGGCTCCAGTGTGTGTGTGGCCTCCAAACTCAGTGATACTGCTGCTACTGCCTGGCGAAACACACACATACACACTCACACACACACACACACGCAGCACGCAGCACGCAGGTCAGCAGCATCTCACGTCGCTTATATTTCCTTCTCAACACAAAAGTTCGGTGTTACTTTGTGGCCTGCTTCCCGAAAGCATGTGAACTTTGTGTCCGACATGCTTTTTGAAAACCTCAGCCGGAGGTGTGTGTGTGTGTGTGTGTGTGTGTGCAGTCTAAACACACACTCGTCGTGTTAGTCATAAGCTAGGCTATAGACGAACCAATGAATTACTGAACAGTTAAAGATGCTTCTGATATATCACTGTGAATAAAGAAGACCTTTGGGGGGGAAACAATGTATTAAAAAAACATCTCGCGCACATGAAAAGTGCAGATAGACGTGGGGTTGCCAGATTGTCTTCACCTACTTCTACACCCCATAATTTACTACAATATTATAGATTTTGTAAGCCATGTAAAACTACAGAAAATCTCGAATAATCGACAAAAGCTGCACAGATTACAGCAAGCAACCCAAGGTCATTTCCAGCTGCGTAATTGTTTAATCTGGCAACCCAGTGTATCGGTGCAAGTCCTGCTGCGTTCCCATGTCGCTCTTTCCTCTGCTTGGTGTCTGCGGCTTGTCTGATCGCGATCACTGAGGTCTAGATGGCCCAAGGGATTTTACTTTCTGCTCTGTTTCCGTCCTCTGTTAGGATTGTTGTGTCTCTGAAGTTAGACGCTAGTTCCCTCAGCTAAGGGCATGTGGAGGTCATCATAACTTACACACATTCACAATGCACCAAAGCAGCTCTGCTTGAAATCATCTTATACAAAATGGTTAAGATTTTTGTCTATTCTTGCACCTCCACCTTTTGGGAAGTTATTCTGATCTGAAATGAAAGTCCTCCATGATAACACATTTATTTCAAATTGAGACCAATTTAATGTAAATCCCAATCTTGCATAATAATCTTTATAATTAACACATAATCTATTTATTTTTGAATGATTTTGTAATTAAATTCAATTTAAATATGGTCAGTCTATTTTCACTTTGGTAAATGGTTTTCTACATTTCCCACAATGCTATTTGATTGCCTGTTAATAGTGGCACCAGTGAGATTGAGCTCAGGCTTCATGTCTACCCGGAGAGCGATGCAGCAGTGCTTTAGTCTGTTCAGCTCTCTTCCCTCCTCATCTGTACACTCTGCTCAAACAGATAAGGCTCTCCAAAAGCTTCAGTTTTCATTTTAATACCACCAGCTTGTAGATCGCTAACTAGCCGAACCGAGTGTCTGGAGTCGTCAACAACTGCTGTCTTCATTCATTCTATGATGGAGTTCCTCATAAATATGGCATGAACATTGTTAAATTGCTGAGTGAGAAAAGAAGCTTTTTCTTTTTTGTTTTTTCGAGCTGTTTTTATCTAATGGTTATTGCTTATGTTTAGGATACTTGTTTTAGTTTTTTGCTTGTTTTTTTCTTATATTAAATGCCATTGTAACTGTGTTATCAATGACCCTCAGTTGTAATCATAGATAAGTTCTTACAGGAGTAACAAAAATACTACAATAATTAGCATGGGAATTGCTATACATATGCAGATATTTGAATATGAACATATTTAATGTTTCAGAAAGGAGTTTTCCATTGATTTGAGGTTTAATATTTAGCTTACTGTGTAAGAGGCTAAAGACTCCGGAAAACATTAGCCATCAGAAAAACAACTGCATTCATTTTTTCCCCTGCTCTGGTTGGTTGTCACAAGGATAAAGATAAACTCCTGGTTTTCCGGCTGTGAAAAACTAAACTGAAATAAATATATGTTATGCAATGAAACACTAACAGCAACTATAGCAATAATTGTGTGACTATTCTCAGGCCAGCTACTGCATATCAGTACACAGTATGTCACATATCAGTACACAGATGTGCTGCAATGGTCAGTTTATTGCACTTGGACATGAAAAAGAAACCTTACACAGAAAAGGTGCAATTAAAAAGCATGTATGCATTTCTAAAGTTCATGTTAGTGATATTTCTGACCGAACTCAAAATGAACACTGTAAAATAATTTACAGTGAATTACCTTAATTTGGCAACACAATGCCATCGCTTAATCATGTAACCCATTTTATATAGAACCCACATGTTCAAGTATTTCTATGATTGCACAGGTAACGGGTTCACATAATATGTACAGGTCTTTTTCAGCAGATACTGAAATATGCTCTAGTGCAGTTTAAAGTTTTTGCTTTGTACATTAACACCCACGTCCACGCTTCTTTAAAAAAAAAGAAAAAAAAAAGGACAGGACAAAATGATAGAGTAAATACAAGGCTTATACATAATGCCAAAACCAGGATTTTAAAATATATTGGAAATAAATGTGATAAAAATCAGTAAATAGACTGTAAAAACCCTTGCAAATAAGGTTTTGTATAAACAAGAAAGGTTGTTTTGTTGAATAAATTGAAAGCCTTTTGTCCAAACACACAGACATGTTCATGCTTAATAGTGGAGAGATCCAGTCATCTTTCCACCGAGCAAGATAAAGAAAGAAGCGAGAAAGAGAGCGTTTTTCCTGCACAGCTATGCATATCTCAGTACCTGCCTGCTCCGACATAGCAGTGTTCCAGCCTAGCACGATCACGCCACAGTTTATACAAAGCCCGAAAATATTGTAAATTAGTCAAAATCATACTGTTAAATATGGAAAGGATCTGATGAATGCAGAGGAAAGTGTGTGTGTGCACTGCCAAAATACCACTGTTATACAAGTAAGCTAAACCTCGAGGTAAAAACACAAAGAATGCTGGTCTATTCAAGTATTTACCTCTAATATTTCTGGTGTAATTTATTTACTCTGTGTTCTGTATGCCAATCCAGCTTGTCATATAAATGAACACACCCAGTACTCAAAATATTAGGCAACCTCTCTAATACGCTGTTATTATATTTATGATTAGATTTGCTAAAACCCTTCAGGTGATCATACAGATTGGGTTACTGTGATTTATTGATAGTGAAAGAGTGATACGTAGGATTTTCTTGGTATCCAACAGGTTATATCAGGAATGTCATTAATACACAAAACAATCACTTTCTAAATGCTATCACAAACACTGTAATTTCATTAAAGTTATCTCTGAATCCATCCGTCTTTTCTGTACTGACATAAGAAGTTGGTCAAACAATTCTCGAAAATAAATATAAAACATAATAAATAATTATTGGCAGCTACACATATTGGAGCTAACCTGCACTCCACTCAAAGCTCTTCGACTTAAAAAAGAAACCTCTGTTAAATACACAGTTCGCCTTTGCCATAAAGAGCAAGAATAAAAGACTCCCATTATACTGCATTAAGACACAAATGTCCATATACTCAGGCAGCGATGCACATGTTGTCCACATGTATGTCTTTAACACGACAGCCACGGTCCACAGATTGCGGACAGAGTCTTTGGAATTCACTGAATTCAGAAAAGTTATCTTCAAGAGCTTCCCTTGTGAGAAGTTCGTCGTCTACTGAGATGTGCTGGAAAGCCGGAGACCGGTTCCTCCAGACCTACTACCTCAGAGAAGCCGACGCTTTGTCCATTCTTTCCGATGCCGTATCGTCCTCCACCACATTGCTATAGCCTTCCTTCTCGATGCAGTCAGCTAGCACCTGCAGCACGAGGCGCAGACGGCGGTCCATGGCCTCCAGGTGGGGCTGGATGAGGATGGGGGCCAGCGAGTCCCTCTGCAGCGACTCCGCCATCAGAAGGCTCAGCCTGTATTCCTCTTTAGCCAGCAGCTGCAGCCGCAAGTGAGTCGACTTCTTCAGTCTGTTTAAATGCAGCGATCATCCAGTGATTATCTAGCCAGACCTCATGATTGGTCATGCACAACGGCTATGAAAATGGTCTCGCTGCTGCTTTTTCTATAAACTCTTTAAATGCTTAAAAATTATTTGTGAATTTTTTTTTTATTGTCATTACACAATACTATTTAAATGCTAAAAAAATGTATTCAAACATTTTCACAAGGTATCATTCAAAGTATAACAAAATTTATGCCTTTATACTTACTATACTATACTGTACTATACTGTACTATACTGTACTGTACTATACTGTACTATACTGTACTGTACTATACTGTACTATACTGTACTGTACTATACTGTACTGTACTAAAAGTTCTCTTGCAAAGCGGGATGAGAGTATGAAACAGTAAATCTCTGTAGATAAATTAAGTAAAGCCATATTATACAAAGTTTCAGGCATCAAAACACAGGAATGTGTAGATAATAATACAAATAAAATGTAAAAACTAGAAGACTAACCTGCAACACTGACTCAAAGGTGCCAAAATCGAGACTTCATCATGGGAATGTTTGCCGAATCTAAAATTAGAAAGAAGTCCTGTGTGCCCTTAACATGTTTACGTATTGAAATCGACAGTTTATAGTTTCTAATAAAAATTCTCTTTCTATTAAATCATTGAATATGAAACAAAGAAGAGCCTTGTCTCACCCTCTTCCATTATCAAGGTGAATAATAAAGGTCTCATTTCCAAACTTCTCAAATGTCTCATAATGATGACGATCCATGTTCCCTGTAAATAACATTATGATTAGGATTCGTCCAAATAGGTGAAATTTGAACTAGCATCACAACCGCTGTTACCCATAAGGAAGTCAAAGATGGTCATATCCATGATGTCTAGCAGACGAGTGCCGCTGTCATATGGGGGAGTTTGTTTCACCTCCTCACAGTAGTCTGGATCCACCTCCCACCTAGGAACAGACACAGAACTCATTACAGGGGACTATCAATACTATCTCAGGTAAAAATGCAGGATCGGCGTAGAATAAACATCCTAATCCATTGCTGCTGTACAGTAATGTGAGAATATCATATGGGGCACTGACTGCTCACATTTACTCAATTTACACTGCATCTTGCAGTCACTATGATTCCTGAAGCCCATAATTTTGGATTTCAACTATAACGATTCTTGGTTTTTTTATACCAATTTCCTGCTATCCAACTGATTATTTGCCATAACAGACACCATCATGGCTTCTTCTGGATATAAAGCTTATAGCATCAGTCTTCACTTTACTTTATTTATTTTGTTACGCTGCATTTTTTGTGTTATTCTGAATTTTCATTGTGATAAATAAAGTAGTCCTGAAATAGTAGTTCCACAAAAAAATGTTTTTAAGGGATTCATGATGATGATGAAGATGATTATAGATAATGATATAGAATAATAATAAGAAGAAAAAGAATCATTTTTAATACTACTACTACTAATAATAATTATTATAAATTGGGAGCCTGTTTCCATCCTTATATTAATTCTATTCTTATATTATTTATCATTATTAATAATTATTCTAAATAATAATTACTTATTGTTATTATTAACACCAACAATAATAATATGATGATGATGAAGAAGAGTAAGAATAAAAAGAGTATTTCTACTAATAATAATGGATGCATAATACACAATAGATTTCCAGAATAATGGATGTGTGTGAGCAGGGTTTGAGCTGATAGTGGAGACTGAGTGCATCATGCCTGAGGGAAATGTGCTATTATTTAAACCCTTAGACAAGCATAAATACTTCAGGAGTCACAGTAAGGACCTTGCCTTAAGCATTGATCTTATCTAGAATATCTGTCCCATTATCTAAATATTAAGTCATTATCTGTATAAAGCTGAATGGGAACCCTGCTGTTTTGGTAGCTCTAGCGAGGGCGTGAGTGGTGCAGTTCTTACTCAGCTTTCTTGCGCTTGTGGTAGGAGCGTCTCCAGGGGTTTCTCCAGGTTTTGCGCTTAGCCAGGGCCAGGTCAGGGAGGAATGCCGCCAGAGATCCCTCGATCTGATCTGGCTTCCCACACAGAGCGTGCTCAGTGGAACAGTAGTATGAGCACTCGCCATAGAAACAGATATTATTGGCTGTGGAGAAGAAAGAAAGGATTAGGTTAATATAAACACAATAGATAAGTACAATGCACATAAGTATAACTAAGATTTAATGGGAAAGATCTGATCAGCCGAAGCAGGGGGTGCTCTGTGCTGGCCCTTTTGATATTTTTTGCTGTGCAAAGACAGAATCCAAAACCAACACTGCCACCTAGTGTCCACTCTTATTGGTTATTTGGTACTTGGTGATTAATGCTTGGTTACACCACCCCTCCTGCATTTTAATGCACTCCTTCACTGCGCCATTCAGAGGTCATGGTACCTATTTTCATATTTCACTTGCTGGTCCAAATTACTCCATTTTTATATGGGATCACTGAGGTGAGATGAGTTTGTAGGTCAGTTAACATTCCATTCTATGCTTAGTTCAGCATTCTATCATATACACCAACACACACAAATATATATTATTTATATATATTACACACAAATATACTTATAAATATATATATACATACATACAGTATATATATATATATATATATATATATACTACCGGTCAAACGTTTGGGGTCACCTACTCTTTTTATATACACACACACACACAGTATTCATCCCAGAATGTAAGTGTCGGTGTTGTGTCTGCTTGAACATATTGTTAAGCACAGAAGTTAGAAGCCTGGCCAGATACTGAAGATCTGGTTTTACACTAATTTATATTCATCCAAATGCAAAACTTTTTACATTATACAGTAAGTAGCTGCTTTTAGTGGATTTGACTCATTTTGTTCCAGGGGAGCTTAGCTTCCTTTGCATGATAAAAATGAAAAGAAAAAAAAAAAAAGATTATACAGCAATGCAATTTTGTACACAGGATAACAGTTTGGATCCATAGGCTTTTTTCCTTATATGAAATGTAATATTTTTCTTTTTATTTCAGCTCCAAGATGGCTTTCAAACTAACAACAGAAGATTTCAGTGTAAAGTGTTGCAACATCCAAGGCCATCAATCTGAGCATCTGTTGTAATATCAGTATTTATATAAATAATTGCCTGTGCAGCCAGACTTTTGGGACACACACTTTTGGTATTTTGTATATGATTGTATTCAGAGAAAAAAATCATTATGCTAGTGATTATATCATCATATCTAGTGAGAAGAGAATCAGTCTATAAATCCAGGCAGTATTTGGTCAAATGCACATAGAGTTGGATTTGTACAGTAGGTTTAAATGCCTTACTGTGATCACAATAAATCTGTTTCTATCATTAAATAGAAGAGAATGGAAATGAGACAAAGTGTGAGTAGAGTAATGCCTTTGTACCATTTGGGAGTTTTACCATGTGTTCTGTACCTGGAGAGATGAAGAAGGTTTTCCACAGCTTTTTGTCCCTGGTTACATCTCTAATTTCTTTGGTCATATTTACCAGCCTACCAGCCACTGGAGGTACACGCCGAAAATCCAAGATTCTGTTAGAAATCAGAGAATTTTCACAATTTGCGATTAGTAGTCAAAAGAACAAAATTCATTGCAAAGTAAAATGCACTGAACTTCTTACAGTCCCACAGAACCCTAGACTTGTTCCACAGCATGACTCATATTCTGGCACCGGCCAGTGGACTGCATTTAAACACAAACTCATTCAGGTGCTTGCACACACTTGCATTGACTCATTAGCTATCACTGTCTGACCATGAATATGTATTACTAAGTGCTTTAAGGATGTCCCTGATAAGGATAAAGTGTTTACTTTAGATAAATGAATGAAGGAATGAATGAATATGATTCACAGGAAAGGGGAACCCGAGTTTGCCCATTGATACTACCAGCAGAGGGAGCTTTAGCCACATTGTTTACTCTGCTAGATGTCCGCTGGACTAAGACAAATTTGATTTGGTATAATCGAGGAAAAATTAAAAGAAAATACAGAATTTTTGGATTGTTTTAACAGAAATAAAGAGGACTCCCATGAAAATGAATCCTAAGATACAGAAGCAATTAAATTCCAAATAAAAAGCATTTCCAACAGCTTCACCTTGCAACCATGTCCTGCAACCATGCATATTATTGTAAGCCTTTCATGCACTAGATGAAAACCATTACCTGATATTTCCACACTATTTCATTTGGTGTTTGGCCTAGTTATTGAGCATGTCACTCTGAGCCACTAATGTACATGCAGCCTGCCATTCCATGAGAATGTCTCCATCCGTTCATGCTCTAATAGGCATTCAGCATGCATTCCTCATTTTGTACGCGTGCTTGCTCTCCTCAGAGGCTTACTGCTGACAGAGCAACTTTAAATATTCATCCTGAAAAACACGTAATGGACTGAGCCTGAGGGATGACTGTACTCGAAGCTACTAATTGCTCAGTTGCATTGACAGAGGCAGCAGCAGGAGGGTGGATGTGGAGAAAATTCTGCTTCACTGTCTGAGTTCAGTGAGAGCCATGACAAAAAATGAAAAGGGGTTCACCCTTTCTTTGGAGCGGTTCATGGCCACGGCCTCTGCCTAAAATCAGATAATTAATGCTATGATGGTGGAGGTCGTGGCTGAGGAGCATGAGGTTCACTCAGCAATGCTGCATTCACCTGACACCAAACTCAAAACCGGCACTTTTGGCTAACCCAGACAAACTTATATTTAGAAGGAAGGTGGCTTTTTCATGCTCTTGGTTTCCTCTCTCTTCCCACATGCATGCCTGTGGGCAGTGCGAGGTTACAGCTGAGGGCCAGATGTGTGGCGAGAGTACAGGAAGATTGAACTGAGCTGTACAAGGCCTGCCCGATTGTTACATTTCATCATAGCGGAACGGAATCAAATCCACATGAACAGACTGCAAGAGGCTCATAGCATTACCTATCAAGCAGCTAGGTTAACTATGAGGTAGGAAGATTCAATAAAAAGGGAAATCAGGCTCCAAAATGAAGCATTCGGTGTTATTCCTACAATGGCGTGACAATAACAGATGCCCATGACTGAGCGACTGACTGACTGAGGTCTTTACACTCTGTTTCACTTCTTGTCCGTGACCCCCAGTGCATTCAGACGTGACTGTATGTATATATCCTTCAGCCCCTTAGGATAGTTTTGAAGTGAGCTTGGTGGGTGTTTACAAATGGGAGTTGCATTGATTTTGAGTGAGTCACCGTGGCCTCTGTGGATTCCATGTTAAGTCCGTTTACTCTCCCGAAAAACACACACGCTCTCGTGCACACGGTTTTCTTTTGCACTCTCAACAAATGTGCATCATCACACACACATTCGCACACGTATGTCAGATTTCACAGTGGAACATCCTTCTGCAAACACATCCTAGACATATAGATGTATACTATAAAATGTTTCTGCAGATTTTACGATAAATTCCTAACGGTTACAGCTGTAAAACTGTATTTACTGCTAATGTTGTAATTTAGGAAATAAAGGAAAATAGATATTTTATGACTGCATTCATTTAGTTATTCTTGTAAATGCTATATATTTCACTGTAAAAATCTTTACCGTAATAACCTAGACAGGACTAAGTAAATAAACCATATTTTATATATTTAATGAAAAATACAGGAAAACTTACTGAACGTAGCAGTTTTTATAAATAAACCACACAGCTCGATAATTACAACAATATAAAATACAAGGGTGAATCGAATGAAAGCCTTAAAACTGAGACATAAATTAGAGAAACAGGACATAAAATGTGTAATTGCAAAAATAAAAATGCATTACTGGGCTAGCGTTCCGCTTCGTCTACTGCTACCTTAAGCCTTAATACACTTTTATGAGGCCTGTTTTCAATAAAGAACACAAAAAAATTAAGGATTTCATTCGACTATATAATATAAAACCCTGTATAATAAAATCAATAAAATAAAGTCACTGGGAAAAAAACTGGCAACCCTGCTGACTACCAGAAAGGTTCTCACGAGCATCCACAGTTCAAATTGCACACTAACTAAAGACAAATGCAATATTCTGAAGTACAGAACACTTCCCCAGCTCATGCAACAGATTAGCATTATCTCACACTCACACTTCACTATTTCAACTAGCATTAGCATATGACGTGTCTACATAACAAACTAGTTAAAATAGCCCACATGTTTTCCCTTTATTATCCTGCACAGTAAACGTATTAATCTATCCCATAAATACAATTACTCAATCTTATTCCATCCCGTGTGAACTTTGCTCATCTTGGAATCAGTGTAAAAAAGGTCAACATTTAAAGATTAAACCTAGAATTATTCAAGAAAAGCGTATTTCCAGTAACTTGTTGTAAACAATTGGTTAAACTATTGATGGAGTTTATTGCCAATTTATAATAGGATGCTATTGTAAAATTCTAATGTAAAAATGACAGCAACTGTTTCCCGTATAAATACAAGCACATGCATGTAAACACAAAATTTTGTTCAGTCTAATGTCTGACATTGACACCACCAGGTGATGTATATTTACCTGTCCAGATGATAAGCAGCGATCTCGGCGTTGTGTCTCTCAAAATCAGAAAAGTAGAAGAAGTCCGGAGGCGTCTCCTGCTCCCGTGTCTGCCTGCAAAGCAAAGGTTCATGCGCTTTTACTCCCGACTGAATAAAAACCCCCACATCATTTCACTCTGAGTTCATTTGTGGGCTGCAGAAAAAAACCCATTTTAGGATACATCTACCCTCTACCTATTTCTGTCGTCCTAAAATCTATCCCATAATTATCTGACATATGAAAGCCAAATTTAGCCAGAGGTTATGGTGTTGGGGGGGGTAAACCCAAGATGCTCCAAATCTTTGACTATACTGAATAGTGGAAAAATCTCCCAAAAATCAAAAATACATGCCATCCAATAAAGTAAGATCCAGTCAGTATTGAGGATGACATACCACACATATAATGTACTGCAAGTATCAGAGTAAAATGGGATAATATTTGCCTTTCATGGAATGAAACCCTATTATAAAAAGAAAACGTGCCTAAATAAAAACACCATAGTTATAGCTTGTTGTCTGTTGTTATAAAGGTATCAGTTTGCTTTATTCGTTCAAAGCTTAAGATGCTGAGTAAAGGCCATACATGTTTCTAGTCCTAAATATAATGAGAAGTTAGTGAGAGTGACACTAGCAGGCTGCAGGCTGGTGTGTCATGTGCCAGTGTTGCCACAGCAGACGAAGTTTCAGCAGACTGGCGGGACAAATGGTCAACAGTCCAAGATCTGCTCTCATATTCCTGACCTTTAACCCCATAGAGCACCTGCGAGATGCTGTGGATCACAACATTACCTTCTGTCTGCTAAATGAAGGAACTTTATAGGGCCCCTGAGACAACAACACGCACACGCACACGCACACACACACACACACACAGACACACACACACACCAGCCTTTTCAGAAACTTCTCCAGAGGTGTCAAGCAGTGATGGTGCAAGAGACACAATGTATTGTTAATGTTGTTATTCTTATAACTGTCTTCCTGTCATTGCCTTTTTCACTTAGTTTTTATTTTTATTTTATTGCTTTAACACAATGTAGCTAGAGAATATCAACAAGGGTTGCCATTTTTCTGGTCAGGATATTTTTGCATCATATACATTGGTACTGCAATGTGTTCAGCAGAGCTCATTTCAGACCCACTTGAGATTTCTGCCTCACTCACGGTTCTCGCATCTAAATGTCAACCAAGAGGCTCTTCCCTTACTAAACTTGGCACTGGCGGTCCCAGGGTTCGTGGCAATATTTCTGCGTGGAGTGCCATCCTCTGCTGGCTGTTCATTCCAGACACAGCTGTGAGGATGGCATATGCACTGATCATTAAATAAGCTAGCACTGTAGCTGCCAGGGACAGTCCACATTCCTCTGCCTTTCTGTTCTCCTCAGAGATGCAGCTAGTGCTCCTACTGCTAGTGACTCGAACCCAGTGTTCCTGGATCAGGATCCATCATAGCCCTGACCAGGTTGAAGCTGTTACTGAAGATGTATGAATGAATATTTAAGCATTAATTTGATAGCGGGTAACATTCCAACCTCACAGTTTCAGGGTCCCTGGTTTGATCCCGATCTTGGGTTACTGTCTGTGTTGAGTTTCTTCGCATGTTCTCTCCGTGTGCTTGAGGGTTTCCTCCAGGTTCCTCTGACCTCCAAAAAACATGCCAGTAAGTGGATTGGCTAGTGTAAATTACCCCTTGGTGTTAACGTGTACACACAGCGCCCCATGAATGACTGATGACCCACCCAGGCTGTAGTCCTTCCTTTTCTTTCTTTTTGTTATTTTCTGGGTTGAAATCTGCTGGCCGACTGGGGCTTTTCTGTCCAGAGTTAGCATCTTCTCCCCTTGCCTGTGAGCGTTTCTTCTGGGAGCTCAGGTTTCCTCCCACAGTTCAAAGACATGCAGATTAGGTCCACTTGCTACTCTAAATTGCTCATAGGTGTGAATGTGAGTGTGAATGGTTGTTCATCTCTGTGTTAGCCCTGTAATATGTTGTCAACCTCCCCATGGTGTACCTGCCTCTAACCCAGAGTCAGCTGGGATTGGCTTCTGCTTCCCCCAACCATGAACAGATAAGGGAGAGTGGAGGCTAACATATCCTTCTTCCAAGATAAGTGAAGCTAGCCACTGTGCACTCCTATGAGCCCTCTTCTGCATGAATAAGCTCAAAGACACCCATGACTGGATAGTGTTATTGTGATTAATAGGGGAAAGAGTTCATGTCATCCATCCCACACAAAGAGCACGGCCAATTTACAGTCATGAATGGTTGTTGCATTGTCGGAATTTGAACTCGGAATCACCAGACAACAGGGTGAACACATTTCTGTTGTGTCACTCCGGAGCCACTGAGTGTATTCCTGACTTAGGTTATATGTTCAGGAGTAGGCTCTGCCTCCACTGTCAAGTCTGACCAGTATGAATGAATGAATTAAATTTGATAACAGCAGGTAAATTGTATTTAGTAAAATTGCTTTGAAAGTAAACATTACATCCTCTCTGTTATGTCCTCTCTGCTTCAAGAGTAATTTGAAAGAGGATGTCCTATGCACATATCAAAACCACATGTTTATTCACTATATGACATAACACATCTATTATACTGACATAAATGTATATATTCTGCCTGTTGAAGAAGTTTTTAGCAACTATCTGACACTGCTGACATGTTCCTGATATTATCACACATCCTGACAATGTTACATAATGTACCCACAAATGATATTATTATCAAATATTTTATTTAATGTTCAAAATTATTTACCAACGATGTTGTTCAATATAAGCAATAGACCTAAACAACTCATAATTTAAGATCAACACATCTGTGCTTCTTTTATGACATTTATATAATCTTTAATCTGTAATTCTACAATCAGAAATCTGATCCACAATGCAAATGGTCGTGAGAGGAAAGTGTGGCGAGTGAAAGTGAGGCGGAACACAGGATGAGGAGAAGCTGCGGAAGTGGAGATCCTCAAACCCCTCCTGCTGCACTGCCTCCCTAAACTGACTTGTTAAGCAGGAGCGGGAGGAGCTCATTTCTTCCCATAAAAGCTCTGAAAGGACTGAAGAAGAAAAAAACATGCCACTTCACTGCTGGACAAGGAAATGATAACAAAGGAAACCAGATATGAGTCTGAGGATCATAAGATCAAAATCATCCACCCAGTACATGGGAAATAATACACCTCTTACAATGGGGACATTCTCACAATGTAAGCTACAACGCCTTATGTGGGACTGTGAAAAGATTTTAATATGTTTTAAAAAGAAATAGGCGTGTATACTGGTGTTGTAAACAGGGAAGTTGAGGTTACAGTTAAACAAAGAATGTAAAGAATGAAAGAGCTTAGAGAGAGAGAGAAAGAGAGAGAGAGAAAGAGGGAGGGAGGGAGAGAGGGAGAGAGAGAGAGAAAGAGAGAGAGAGAAGGAGAGAGAGGGAGAGAGAGAGAAGGAGAGAGAGAAAGAGAGACAGGGAGAGAAAAAGTGCGGGAGGCTCAGGTGGTGTTTTTTTCTTCTTCATTCCAGCTAACAAGCAGATCCTGCCTGCTCGCAGATATTTTGTTTGTGATACATTATGTGGACACCTGACTATAGTACCCGTACGTATGTGCTTGTTGAACATCCTGTTCCAAAACCAAATATTAATATTTGCAATATGTAAACCTTAATATTAATTAAGGTTAATATTAAGGATATGAATAAGGAGTTGGTCCTTCCTTTGTTTCTATAATAACCTCAACTCTCCTGGGAAGGTTTTCCACTAGATTTTGGAGCGTGGCTGTGGGGATTTGTTCTCATTCAGTCACAAGGGTATTAGTGAGGTCAGGGAAGGCCTGGTGCATTTCAGTTCAGCATCCCAAAGGTGTTCAGTGGGGTTGAGGTCAGGGCTTTGTGCAGGACACTCGAGTTCTTCCACTCCGATCTTGGCAAACCATGTCTTCATGGACCTCACTTTGTACACAGGGGCATTGTCATGCTGGAACTGGAGAAAAACTGTAATCCTACAGCAAACAAAGACATTCTAGACAATTATGTACTTCCAACTTTGTGCCAGCAGTTTGGGGAAGAATCACACATGGGTGTGACGGTCAGGTGTCCATATACTTTTGGCCATATAGTGTATTTTCTAATGAACGTCATTGGCTCTATTTCCCAAAATACAAACAATAAGTCATTTAAGCCGAAGTAATTTAACCCTGCCTAAAACTAAGCACCCCATCACGTCCAGTATTCGCACTTATTAATGGAAGTGACCTTTCTTTGTCCAGCTAGATTCTTATCTGACTGCCCACATGAGAGTAAAAACTGCCTGCTTTAGCCACTTCTTTGTTCCAGTCCTGATGCACAACTCATAGATTGTGGTTCACTATAAAACACAACATCTCTCATAAACTGGCCTCCCACTTGACACCCATTTCAGAGAACGCAAAGACAGGCCTTTGAGATGTGTTTCTAGAGTAGAGCCTTTTGAAAATGAAAGCCTGCTGAGACAAGGCCCTCATGAGCTAGCAAGATATGCTGAGTATACACTTTACATTGGTGTAAAGACACTGTTAACTCTTATTCACTCTTAACAGGCAGACAGCTTACTGGCACAAAGGGCACACAAGGCACACACACACACACACACACACACACACACACACACAGACACACGCAAGGCTTAGAAGACCATGCCAGCAAAAAAAAAGGTGCCTGTTTGCTTTGCAAGCAAAAAATAGGAAGCAGATAGCAAAATGCTGTGGGGTGTGGGAGCACAAAAGGTGTGCACAATACAGATCTGATACCACGAGAAAATAAGCAAGATCAGATTAACGGTTCAAGAAACAGCTGTGACCGTGCATACTGCCTGAATCCCTCGCTGGCCCTTCGCTCAGTAAATACCATTAAACATGTGTCACTGATAATTGCTTGGAGAACAGGAACAATGCACATGCATGGCAGCTGTACATGTTCTAAAAGCTTACTCCATCATTCCAGTTAATGTGATGCAGAGGAACAACTGAGCACTGAAACCGCATGCTGCTGAACCACATGCTAAACTTCATCACTCGGTGTACACTTTCCACTGGAACTGAACTGTGACTTTTTAACTTTACTATGATTAGCAAATGGAGCGTTGTTTAAACTCTGCTGGAGCATACAGACATGACCTTTGGAGCTAATGCCCTGGCTCTCGTACAGTGAACTGTTCTTAATGGGGAGGGTGTGAGGGGTACCTGGGAGAAAATAAACCAGCTTTCATAGGCACGCTGGTGATAACAGATAACACATTATGCCAGGAGGCACGTTGTTTTACCAGCCTCACTCTCCACCCGAGCCACGGTTAGAACGGCACGCAATGAGGTGAAATGCCCTTAACCACATTTCACCACAATTTCTGTCTGTGCAACTACAAAACATATGAGGTGTGGAACAGAGGCATGGGGGAGATGGTGATGTCTGAAACAGCCTGTCAGATAAAACGCTGCTATCATTTTTCTCTCATTCAACATTAAAGCACTTGGTGCAGTTTCACTTGTGAAGGGCGCGTTGGCCCCGAGCGAGAATCGAGGCCATAACACTCATCCACACATGCACCGAGCTCAGCCCAGCCCAGATGGCCACTATTTAGTGCCGTGTCTGACAGTGCTGGCAAAGCTGTTTATTGAAAGAGTCCGACGGCGGCCTTGAGTCTGCTTTATGGGAGGATGAATACTCAGCCATGCTGTAAAAATTCCACCAAGCAACTAAGCATGTTTCTCTCCGTCGCTGGACAGTAACAAGACTCTGTTTTTTTTATTATTCGGAGCCCTAGCTCAGGCTTGAGAGTCTATGTTTGTGCCTGTCTGGGGCCGGTATATATTTTTACCCATGAATGAGTGCGTCTGTGTGCATATGTGCGTTTCTGCAAGATTGTTGTTTCTGTGTTGATATATTTATAAGGGAACATTACTGTTTGTGTAGTAGTACCCTATGTTGAATGCTACATCTCTCCTTCAATCTTGTCTCCCACTAACTGTCAGCAGTGCCCTGGGGTATGAAACACAGATACACAGATAGAAAAGGGCAGCTGTTTGCCTTCAGTCAGCACATGTGTGGGAAAAGCGTTGGTGTGGACATGAGGAGATGGTGTGGGCTCCAGGAGGACATTTGTTTTTCTGAGTTCAGATTTGTAGCAGGCAGTTTTGCCCAAAGCTCAAACTATCATAGAGCTCATAGACTGTTAGATACTTTGGATAGATGTACCTTTGTGGAGAGCATCAGGTGGCCAAGACAGCAATCGATTTCTCCTCGCTATCACAACTGACTATGTGTCAGTTTTAAGAGGCCTTCACAAGATGACAGAAGGCTGACAGCCAAGCTGCAACTATCAGAAATCCAATCCTTCCTGCCTTTGAAAGTAACCCACCGAGCTGAACGGCAGGCAGGCTTAAACATCCTGCTGCATCAACCCCTCCATGGTCCATCACTCCCATAATGGCATCCTGTAAATATTCCGGCCAGATCAACGGCCCATAAAGAGGAATCCATCATCTGCACATAATCTCTGACAGATTTACCAACCATGGCTGATGGGCATCTCTCTCTGATAATGCATCCAGGATCTTACAAATGTTCCCAGCCTGCACTGCACACCCACCTTCAGGCACGTGCTGCTGATGTCTGATGTGAGGTTATAATGTGCATTGGAGCACTGGATTGTGGCTTCCCAGACTTACTTAGCTTGATCATTGGTGTTCCTATGTAGTACTGACAAAAGGATTGAAAACATTTCTCTCCTTGGCTCTATGCAATTGCGAATTAAAAATAAGACACCTACTGTTATTAAAAGCAAAACGAGATGTGTAACGGCAGCCAAAATGAACTATAGCAGTGATTTCAGAAACACTTGAGAGGGACCTTCTTGAAATTGTATAACCTTTGAAAATATGCTTTTCATTTAATAAAAATGCCTTTTTTTGATTTCCTTTTTTTTTTATGAAAAAGCTCAAGGATGCAAGCTTTTGAAGCTTCTGTTCCTGCTTTAAACTACCACATATAAGTGCTTATACATAGAAGAATGACGAGCCAAGCACTATTCCGAAGCTTTGTTCCTGAAAAGTGTACAAAATATATCAGAGGCTCTGTTGCTCGCGGGTGGAGCGTCTGAGTCTGAGCTTACCTGAAGCCTAACGTCGTGTGTTTGCCAAGTTTGTCCAGTTCACAGCTAACATAGAATTACATAGAATTCACTGCATTATTTTTTTCATTACATTTGACAGCCAGATTATTGAGCATGTTTGTGAACTTGTGTTTTGCATGCAAGTAGCAACCACGTTTAAAAAATTGATTTGTAGAAAACGTAGGCATGGAATTTTACATATTTTGGTACTCAGTGGTATATGCCTTTTGGAAACTGAATCAGAGTATCCAGCCTTAGCATGTGGTATGCCTCAAAGCAGCTTGGCTCATTTAAAAAAAAAAAAAAACATTGAGAGAGGAGAGAGCCTCTGATAGGAATTCTTTGAGAATAAAAACACACTAAATGCCTCAGATGTTTTAGACATCATTATAAGGTAGAGGGTGACATATATTTCTGACTGATTATGACTTACGTTACTGAGATACCATCTTTTTGGGGTGATTCAAAACAAAGAAGAGTTTTTAGCATTTTACAAGGACTTGCCTGGATTCATCTTTATAAGCCAGTAAAAAAGTGGCCAGTGAGTGAGGTGTTGTTGAACATAGTCAGAAACATTCAGCCAATACTGGAGCTGCTTCCAACTTATGATCATTAAGGACCATTAACTGAATAGCAGTCGAGCATAAAGGGAAGTAAGACAGAAATAGTACAGCAGGTCACACATTACAGACTGAAACCTTTGTTTTGATGATTTAATAGGCCGAACACAGTTTTTGACTGCCTTATCTTCTTGATCTACAAATGAATTGCACAATGATGAACACGGATTTATGTTAAGTTTAAAATCAGACATAACGTATGCGCTGTATTTATGCTTGAGGATCCAGACACATCTGTGTAATTGCAATTGATCAGCTTATCCAGCCTGTCTACTGGAGCACAAAGGAAACAGCCACCATTATCAGTTAGACCTGACGCATGAGACGGGTAGGGATTGTCCTTTTTCGGTAAATGTAAAAGGTGATTCTTTAGAACCACTTATAATATTGTACTTTTTACAACACCAATACAGCACATCTTTGTAAATGTGTGTGTAATTCAGAGTAATCCAATAACAGTTAATAGGAAAATAACTGATATGCAACTAATCATACAATAATGTTTTTCTAAGAAGCACATGTACATACAAACTTGTTACTTCTGCTTTATCAGTGACTAATACAGTCTGCAAACATACTGGCTTCTAAGAAATATAGCCAGTTTCTCTTTCAGAGATCATGAACATAGTTTAAGAGCAAAGCCTTAAAGGTATATCATTTACATTTCTCAGGAGAAAACAAGCAAATTGCTTTGCCTATACACCAATTACCAATAATTAGCAGGCCTGAATCTTTCAGTTTTGATTCTGCACTCCGCGCACGTAGTCTACCTTATTTGTCTCTCCTCAGGCTCCTCTTCCCCACGGATAGCAAAACAGCATTTATCTGGCAGCAGGGGAGCATCACAAGCTGAGCGCCACAGAAATCCAGTGCTGGGCCACAGCAGAAGGGCATAAAGGGTGCGGGGTAATGGCTTTAAAGGAGGGAGAACGCTATCAGCTGACATCTTCGATACATGCGGAACTCTCCGCTAGTGTTAAAACAAAGCCTTTGTGTAGCAGCAGGGGAGGATTGCTGTGCTAAGACTTTTTTCTAAGGAAAATCTCAAGGTCCAGAATTAAGCTTTATCCTCCAAAGGGAAAACACAAGAGGATGGCACAGAGCTCTAAGAGTGGAGCCGCACGGCAGGATGTGACTGAGCATCTTGAGAGTAGGCTTTACATAATTTATAACTATTCCTTTATTCCCCTCCCTTTGAGCAGGCTCTTTTAAAAGGCATTACCAGGAATCTCTGGCATTCCACCACGGTCTTACAATCATAAGCTGATTCGAACCTTGAGTGAATGTTTGACAGCAAACTGACATAAAATCATTAATAATTTGTTTACACTGATTAAACACACTGAATCCTCGCTTGTGTAACTATATGCCTTTCCAATTTGTAGGAAAGTGTGCACCTTAGAAAGAAAAACTTCTTAAAGAGTCGATGGATAATTCATAAGGGGTCGCAGCTTCCATATATATCCCAGAAGGACAAACCAAAGAGTCCTTATAAAGGTACTGGATGAAACAATTTTTTAAAGTATACTTATTGAATAATTCATAGGTGTTACTTTGCTTTAAGAGGAATAAGCCAGGATTTTATAGGGTTTCATTCAATAAAGAGTTCATCTGATGTGTGTGAGAAGTGCAGGGATTTGAAATATCTGAACACTCCCTATATCAGCAATAAGAGTAATCTGTATGAGAGCAGCCGAAAAATATCCTTGGATCAGTGAGACGGGGTGCCTGTGAGAAAGCTTAAGGAAAGTGTATCTTTTTGTAAAGGCAGGGATTAGTTTGATTTGGCATTCAGAGAGCTGTTTTTGTGCTTTACACCTAGCTGCTTTCCTCCTCTCTCTACCTTGGCTCTTAATAGGATAACCCAAACACATTATTTGTGTCATTCCAGGGTCATCAGCAACCATGCAGCAAACACAGCTCCACATCAAGCAGATACAGAGACAAGCTATTAGAGCGGCATGTGTTAACGATGACCCAGCCACAATTTCATAGTGATTCATAGGCACACCATTTCTTCACATTACAGAGCAGCTCGACGAACGTTAATGGCTAGCCTCTGAGGCTAGAGTGCACTGTGGGGGCAGAAAGGGAGAGAGAGAGAGAATGTAGAAACAGAATAAAATGACTGGAGGAAGTTGAAGTGTCATATTTGAACTATAGCCTATAGAGGCTTCGAATGCTGCTAAAAGGAATTATAGACAGTTTCACTAGGCATTTAACAAATATTGATAATTAATCCCAGCTCATGCCCAGTGTTCCTGGCGTTGCCTCTGTATTGATTGTGACCTTGAGCAGGATAATGCGAATACTGATAGCGAGTGATTGATAATAATTGATAACAATTCAGCACTTGATAAACAAGGTTTTGACTACTGCTGTGATTTGATGCTGACTGAAAGGTCACTTACATTTGAAACATACACAGAACACATTCACAGGTGCAGCCGTGTAGAAACAATTTGCCGAGTGAGCTCCTATGAATGAAAGGCATTTCCTCTTCACTGGGATGCTAGGACGCATCTCTCCGCTACGGTGTTAACAGCTGCCCTCTGGGATTCCGAGAGGCCAAGGAGATGGAAGAAACATCTGAGTGAGGCAAGTCCTGCTTCTCTCAGTCACTATAAATGCTGCTCCTGCTGTGAGAGGCTAATAACAGGAATGCCTTGCTGGTGCGCTGATGGGGCAAGTGAATATCGCCTTCACCCTCCAGACTTACTGCACCACCATGACATATGTGACCCATCACATCAAATCAGGTATTAAGTCACATTTTGGGTGATTTAACTTGATTTGAGTTTATTACTGCATCATGTCCACATGTCACCATGACAACAGTACAAGTTTGTTTACGAAGAAGGCCTTGGAAAACGCTGAGGGATGTTATTTTTAGAATATTTAAATGAGGATTCTATGACATAATAAGAAAAAGGGAATCCTCTGCCTCACTTTGATGCCAAGATTTCCCTTAAAAATAACTTCACCAGCAGATCGCAGCAGTTTAATAATAAAAAAAAAATGCATGTATTTCTGTCAAAACAGGAGGAACCAGCATGGATAGTGTTCCGTAAGGTGATTGTAACAATGTTTAGGATAATAATTTCTTAGATAAGGTAAGATAAGATAAGATATTTACCAACCAATTTTGGCCAAAATGTAAGATTTCACCTACTGCACCTTATTGGCCATAACGCAAAGCTAATACCTGACTAGTCACATATAAGCAGTGACATCCCCGTTACTTCTGCTCATTCCTCTTCTGTTACAAAACATGAATCTACACTACATCTAAAAAATACAACACATGAACCATGGCATGCAATTTTAAGACATTTGAAAGTGATTATTCATGAAGACCATGAAGCTCACACAGTGATATCACCCTCAGGACAAATGATGTCAGTTCAAACAAAAATTTAATTCATGAAATGTTAAAGACAAGCGTTCATTTTTAACCACTCACTTTTTTTTGAGTGATATACAGTATAATGAACCTGTCATGTTTGTCTTTTTGTAATCCAATTTCACTGGCTACAAGCTGCTATAGAAAAAAGACACCAATTAGAATTGTGCTTTATTTCAGTCAGTCAAAACAGTTTGTAGTAATACAGTGAGATATTAGTAATACTAGCTCAAGTGAATTATTTTATAGAAGTCAAAAATGTCATGCAACTTTCATTTTCTAGCTAGTTGAACTTGCAGGCATGAACGGTAGTGTAATGCTAGCAAGCATGTGTCAAAGCTTTTACCACCTGCCATATGTCTTAGGGCCAGTTCAAATATCAGATTAAAGAGGCTACCTGCTAATATTACAGCAACATCACTGCTATGTCCATCAAGAGAACTACATGAAGCACAGCTTCATGTTTCCTCCATGTTACAGAAACCTTTGGAAATTACTACTCAAATGACTTTATTCCAGTGTCTTTATGGCTTATATAATTGCACACCTGCCCACATGAATTAGTATTGTTCTCTTATAATCTGGAAGGCAAGTGACAAACACGATGGCATCCTGTTCAAGGCAAGCAAATGCTATATATATATATATATATATATATATATATAGTGTTTGTCACGTATTGTATATACAATATTATATATATAATACAGCCTCTATAATACTAGTTCTTCTCTTTCTTTATTACATCAGGATGTGGTTCAGTGGTGCAACACTTCATGGCATTTGTAATAAATCTGGCACATTCAACTAAAGAAATTCTTTACACTTTACATTATAAACCCTCGACCTCTCCTATAACGGGTCAACGTACCTCCTAAAGCCCTTCAATTCACTGTTCTTGTAAGCTAATACACTCTGCTTTTTTCCTTCATGGTATGGATTTCATACAGATAAAGGGGTGATCAGAGGGCAGACAATAGCCAAGAGTGCAGGACAATGGTAGCACAGAGTCTCCTCTGTCCCACCTCAGGCTTGTCTGAGGTCCTCTGGATAAAAACAGAGTAGGGATCAAATTTCCAAAGCACCACCTAAATACTGGCTTGTTGCGCAACCATGGAAATTCCTGACAACAGAAAGATCTGGCATGGAGGTGGGCCACTTTATTTAGCAAATAATCATCTCTATTTTTGTCTGTGCTACCTAAGAGAGATCTTGGCGCAAGGGCAGTGATGATCAGTTCGTTTATTACAGGCAAAGAGTGATAAATGTATCAGAAATACGTAAAGAACTGGCATCAAGTCATGAATACACACTGGGATGTTAAATTCATCAGTTAAAATAATGTCATAAATGACTGCTGTTTATAGCTGTGCCGTATCACATCTGTACTTCCAGTGGGATATTTTAATTTAAATCGAATTTACACTGACATTTTTAACATTGGGCCAGAAGGGGTTAAATATAATCTGTAAACGTTCTCAGTCAGAAAATGCAGTCTCATTTTAGCATAATAAAGTTTCAAACACCAAAACGTTGTTTGTGTTCTCTCAAAAATGTCCTTCTGGAAGCAGACCAAGAGTGACCTTCTCATGGAGTTTTTTAGTCTGATAGTCTGGTTCATGCCAGTGTTTTAATGAACTGTACTAAATAAAAAAAAATCAAACCAGTATTCATTTGAATTGAAGTGTGAATATGTTCACAGACATCTTTACTTGCAAGTTCCTACCAGTTTATTATTATTATTTTTTTTTCTATTCAGCATTCCTCAGATAACTTCTACATAAGTTTGCTCCCTAGGTACTGTGCATATTTCTCTGTGTGTGTAATTAAAGATGTTTCCTAAATTCTTTCATGTCTGGATTCAGATTTATTGCAGGAACACTTCAGTGTAATTATACAGTTTGGTCTCGTCTGGCTGTTGGCAAGAATCGACTTGTGGTCGAGTTGTTTTCTCATTTTCCTCATGCTTAATTAAAAACGAGGTGGCTCTTGATCTTGATCTTAAAACATTTGTGGAAACATTAAAATCTGCTCTGAAAATGTCGATTCATGCCCTCTTACAGGCCTCTAAAGTGTGATGTCATTACACTGGTTTTAAAGAAATTATTACACTTCATGACCACCTACATAAAATGGAAGCATTTCTTCAGGTCTTCACTTAACTGAGGACAAAAACGTCCTAGTCTGTCGTCATGAAACTAAGAAAATATGTGCTCAGTAGCAGCATGGACTTGAACCTGGACTTTGTAACGGTCAGTTGTAAATGTTTTCCACCACAGGAGATAGGACATTGTATTCTGAGGTTTCTCAATACATTTCTTCTGATTAACGTTGAGAGAGAATAAAGAAAGGCTGGTGAGGGACTGCTTATAGCTGCAATAATGTAAGCATTAACATCAACTAACTTGTTTTACAGATGTTCTACAGCATTAAATGTGACTATAAATAGCCAGAAAGAACAATGTGTCATTGTTATATAAAACACTCTGACATGTGTTGTTATTGAAAAACGATTAACTTTGGGGTGGTAACCCCACATCACACCCCGCTGTCATTAATTATTTTCCTATAACAGTGTGTCCCATGTGGTTTACAGCTTACTGATATGTGCTCTATAAATTTAATCTGGCATGCTCAGACAATTCTAGCCTCAGATTACATCCACAGTGAATGCCAAGGAGCATGTGACGATCTGGCCGTACAGACATATAAAAAAGATGTCATTTACTTTTAGGAAGGCGGAACTGATATCATTAAATATTTATGAGAACAGTCTGTGAAATTTTATTGGTGACAAAAAAAAAACTAAGCAAAAAAGTAAAAAATAAATATAGATTCACTACACCCTCAGTAACAGTGATTTTCATGTGTTCACATTTTCCAGCTACGTGTAGAAGTTCCTTCTATAATGCTCCAAGCACAAACACAAAGAACACAAAGAAAGAAAAAATAACAACTACATAATACGACATAGGCTTCAAGCTCTCTGACTAAAGATAGGTCACGCTGAAGAGCTGCGAATAGATTTCTCAGTACATGGGCTGCTTTCTAGCAAACAGCACTTTGTGTCTTCATAGAGTACATCACAGACATAAAATCATAATGTGTATTTATATTGCATTATACATTTGATTTGATTTTTGAATCGGATTGGTCAGAAGGTGTGCATTAGTTTATAACAATATTTCTGGCTGTAACATGGACGATAGGGTAATATTAATGTACTATTACATTTCCGTACTATTAGCTTTTACACAGGACAGAGTCTTCAAACAAGATAATAATAATAATAATAATAATAATAATAATAAATGCATTTTTTTAAATGTAAAAAAATGTATCAACATTTTTTGATGTTTTGATATTTTTGATAGAAGACATTTATTTAACATTTATAGGAGGATTCTTGGTTATAAGTGCTTTGTAACTCATTTTTGGGGTTTTCTATCATAGTAAAGTCTCCAGGTTGGCATTTTGTGGTTTGTCTGAAATGCAAGATTTTGTCTTAATTAAATTTAAGAGTGAAAAATAAAAAAATGAGAGGTGCTGCTATAACACAAGTGATAACACGAACCGATTTATTTTGCAGAAGTTCCACAACATAACTATAAATGGGTAAAAAGTATGTGCCGTTCTTTATTACATACAAAATTGTTAGCATTGACGCATTACTTTAAGAGGAATAGAAAATCGTTTATTCTTTTTTTAACCTTTTATTTTTTATAAAAACCCTGTCGCTGATTATTTTCCAGCCCGCTGTGCTGCCCACTATGTTATATTCATGATACATGATGTTCTGTGGACATGAATCAGGCTTCTTGTTTTTTTAATCAACAGCAGCTCCCATTATTTTCCTGACACTAATTTTCAGGACATTCTGCAGTCCAACATGTCATCAGGTTGTAAAAGTAATAGCAGCTATTTTCATTGTGCGGGGTTTTCAATATAAAAATTATGTCAGGAACCCTTTAAAAAAAAACCCTTCCCATTCACCACTACAGAATTTGAATATGTAAACATTACAGCGTCCATATTAAACACACAAACTACTTATCTTCCCGACTCAACTGCAAAACAGTCAGGCTGTTTGAAAGGCTGCATTCATGCCACAAAATGTTTATAGCTTGGTCCACAGTGAGCAACACGCTGCCTGTGGTTAACAGAAACATTTTCCGATGTACGCAACTTCCACCCCGACTCTTCCACCCATCCCAATTAAAACAGTTTAATAACCGAAATGACGACATGCTCTCACAGAAAGTATTACGCTGTATTTCTGATTCAGTAAAACTCTTTTTAATGTAAGTCCTTTAAATGATTCAACAGCAAATGCTTATATAATATTACTATGATGGACTGTTTTTAGAGGAGGATTAAAGAAGCAAGACTTAGTTCTTCACATGATCTTCTTGGATTTAGGCCATTTATAAGGTGTGTCTGGCGGAGAACGCTGGAATTTGTGGAACTTGTGTTCCAGAAATAAGTGCCTCCTCTGTGCTCTGCTGTCTGCCAGCACTATTGTTGTGCATGAAATAATACATGCACATTATTTTGCATGATTTGAGATTATCTCCCAAACACGGACCCTGCTTTAACCACAAATTAGATTCCAAAGCTCATATTTGCATATGCTGTAAAACAAACAGACGAATGTGTGGGTTTTTTTTTTTTTCATTTCTGCTCATCTCTGCAGAGTAAACAGATCAATGATTTCCTGCAAGCTTGTTTTGCTTTCGTGCTTCAAATCTCCAGTTTTAACACCTTCTAAGAACTAGTTTAAGCTGGCAGAGTAGCGAACTGCCTTTTTCTCAGCTTTATCACATATTAATCTCTCTTTTATTACCACAAAAGAGGCAAACGCTCTTTTCTTGGTTGTCTCTATATTTTCATTCCACGACAAAAGATTCTGATTAATCATCGGCATGAGAGTCTTGAAAACAAGAGACAGAAAAGCAGACAGCCGTTAATGCTGGGCCTTACGGCATATACGCAATCCTCCGAGCTTCTGCTGTAACAACTGTGGTACTGATCACAATACGAAGATCTTCAATGAACTTGTGAGACTCGCACAGGGAAGAGGGAGCGGTGAGGAAACGTCTATCCAGATACAGTGAAAGGGAAATACACAACAACTTCAGAAAGAAGGAGAAAAGTTGTGAATCTGAATCCAGGGCTAGATTCATAACTTGTTTAGACTACGCAACATTTCAGTGACACAAGCAGGAACGGCAGTACAGAAAATTGGAGGCCATTCAGATGAGTAATTCACCTCAGGCCCAGATCTAGAGAGTGTCTAAAGACTGAAGCTGTGCGTGTTTGAAGTTATGATGTACAACAGATGTCTTCTAAGCCTTGTCCAGGGCCGTGAACTGCTCCTCACACTGGCAAGGGCTGATAGAGTTATGGAGCTGCACTTTCCGTTGTCATCTAATTATCTGTCTTATTCAAAGCCATGTTTCAGATAGCCTAGTACATGGAGTGCCAATTAGAGAGTCTGTCCTACTGTGAAATAAAATAAGCTCAGAGCTTACGTCTGTGCCAATATAATTAAGACTGACAATCAAAAATTTTAACAACGCTGAATTTTTCCTTTCTGCTTCATTATTGGCTAATTATTTCTCAGAACACCTCCTGACTGTAACTACAGGCTATGTGACGCAGTGGTGTAGCAATAAATTGATTTCAAGAGGAAATGAGGAAACACGCGTAATAAAATCACAGTCTTGTCTGTACATTAGAACGATAAGTGTGATGCACTCTTGCAAGAGCGGTGGTAGTATTTAGCTTTCTCCCTGTTCAAACACAAACAAGGGAACATGAATTATCCTGACTTGTTTAATGCATAGCAGCTGGCAGCCAATACAATGTGATCGAAAAAATCCAAGGAATGATTTCACTTGACATACATTTGTTGACCTTTTCTGAACTTCATTACAGAATATTCACTGTGCGAAATGTATATAATCAGCTGATATTGACACCACGATGTTGTGTAAAACCTGATGCTCCATATTAGTTCAAATCCATCGGAATGTTGAACTCATGCTTCAGTGGAAGATTCAAAGAAAAATCCGACCTTTTGTCATATGGTCAATATCACAAATTTGGTCAAATAGATGTACTGCCCTAGAAATAGTGCAGAATGTTCATTATTGAATATTTAAGATAATAAACATGTCCTTGATTTGCTTTAAATGGTTCACAATTCTAAAACGTTATGTTTGGTTTCCAGTTTTCATTTGCAAATGAACAGAACTCCAAGATATTCAACGTGAGGTCAGATTGAGGACCTCGATGCACTTGTATTTTTGATATTTGTCAACCAGGTATATGAGTCAGTATGTGAGTCCAGCAAAAATCTGATAAGGGAAAGTATTAAAGAAAGCCAGTGTAGTTGGTATTTGAGCACTGAGTCATAGCTCATGTGTCATTTACAGGATTTGCATAATACACCTTTAAGGTTGCAGCTTGGAAATTGAGAGATCTATGCTCTCTGTGTAAACGGATGCACACCATTAACCTCTGCTATGCACAAAACCCTGTAGTTCATCAGACATTCCTGAACTGATTCATTATGAAGGATTTTAACTAAAGCACGTCTCTAAGACTATGCCTAATCATTGTGTTTGCTTTTCAGTTCATTTCTTCATCTCCTAATGTTAACCATGCAATAAACAAACATTAGGGAAACATTTCGACAGTGGTCATCGGGCAGGGCTGCAGGATTGGCCATCTATATGCTTGTTATATATTGCACAGCAAACAAGCTTGCTGTGTTTGGCATAAGGTTGTACAGTCTGAAGTCAATGAGTTTGCTCAGTGGCTGGGAGGTATTTTTATACTTCTAGCTTAATGCAGCATGTCACATACAATCAAAGCTCAGAGTGAAATAACTGCTTGGAAGGCAGCTACACCAAAACTGCCAGTGGTCTGCTGAACTAAAGCAAATCCAAAGATCAGCCATGGCTAAATACTATATGCCTCCGCTTAACCATATACCTAAGCCTGCATTTGTTAAGTCTGCAATCACCTGAGTATAAACCATTCTTGAGAAAGTCTTTTATTAGTGTTCTTCATCTGTCATCGGAGCAGCACCACACTGAGATGAACTATACCAAACACTGTAATCAATGGCAGCAAAATTGTCCAAAATCTGCTGTTGTGTGTTTAAAGAGGTGCTAATTAAGTATGAATCATGTCAGAGCCGGTAAAGCAGTCTGGCTCCTCTGAGAGCTGGAAGAGTTGCAACAATCAGCCACATAACGGATCCACACTAAGGCCTCTCTCCCAATGGAGATAAATCTCAGGCAAACAATCACCACCTGCCACTGTCTACAATTAACACTGAACATACTGCAATAATGCAACTCCATGAAAATATAACTGCCACAGTTTTGGTCAATCAGCTCAGACCAGAAAGTGGTTCAGCAAAGCAAGGACGTGTCGTACCGGTCACATGACACCTAGAATATAACGTCAAACAACTGGGGCACAAAGACGAATTGTATTAATGAGCCTCTGTCTCCATTTCACACAAGAGGGAAAGATCGTTTCTGCAGTATTTTGTGTCACGGAAAGTTTTTTTCGACCGGCTTCTGCTATTTTATTGCAACACAGCATGACTCATTGCTCCTTGTCTATTATTATGCTTGTCATACTTTAACTACCGAGTAAGAGATTTGACCAAAAGTATTACCTTCATATTCTATTAGTCCAACCATCAATATGTTCAATTAATCTCTGCAACCGTGTGCGTTACGTAGTATTACTACTCTTCAGGTGCTTTAAAGCAGCTTGTGAAGAGATTGTCCGGGAGGAAACTTTCCACAAAATAAAATGGTAGCTTAAAAGCTTCAAGGGGATTTCATCCCATTATGCAATCTGTTGAGGGTGATATGACTGCATGCCAAACATGGGCAGACAGACGTGAGTCATTTTTATGCACCTGATTCACTAAACCACAAATGCTGCAACCAAGAATATATGTACGGGAACACTTGAAATGGGTTACGGTTAATGTAAATGCAAACACTAAAGTTAAAGTCACTTAAGCATGGCATAATCAAACAACTCACAACAGCCACTGTTGTTTTCCCCACAAAAGTACAAGTTGGATCTAATACTCGAGTTGTACTCTAACCCTTCAAACAAATACAAGCTCCTTACCTTTTTAACTGAGCAAGGAAAAATTTTAATCTGTACTTTGAGAGGTTTTTACTTTAAATGACAGATCTTGAAAATAAAGTACAGGAATAAGGTCCAGCCCAGAAGAAGCCAGAATAGATCGTTTGCTTTGTGCTAATTATAGAAGGAACAGACTGTATGCCGATCCCTGCTCTCTAATAACATTTATCTTCACACCAAAGGACCATTGTTCTCATCTGTCCTAAATACCCCCTGTGCAGAAACCATACACACTGTTGATGAAAGTAGTCCTGTGAGAGACTTATTTGTGTACCATAAATTGATGTATGCCATATGTAACCTGCTGCGTAGCCTTACCCAGATGCTGAGGTGTTAACCCACATACTGTACTTAATCAGTATTAACAGCTATGATTAGATGACAGGATATGGCTTCTTTTTCACATCCACATTTATCTGAATGTAATCAGATTTGTTTCAGACATGACTGAACCATGGAAAAGGAGCGAAGCACTGTCCAAACCTCAGTCAGAGCTAAAAAGGCTGTAATTCAATAAAAGCCCACATCAAATACATGTGTGTGAATGACAAATCTGCTTTTATAAATACACCTACTGTGCTACACATACTTCATAAAGCTGGGATGAAGAAAACCTCAGCCAGTTTAGATTTTTGAAAGCAGGAAGATCATCTGAAGGGTATGTCAACATCACTCACAGTTACTAAGGTCTACCTCCAGTTTGTCCATTTTAATTGCAATCATGAGCCACTGTGATACTGGTAAGCTTAACTAAAGTTACCTTATCAGACAGCATTAGAGATTAGTGTTTACTGATTGGTGGCATCTTTTTTTTTTTATATAAAAATAATAAAGTGCCATAAAAACATTTGTTAATTGCTTTCAACATTCTTGATTTCTATACAGAATATCATAATAATCATATTATCAGTTCTACAGCATATATTATAGTCAAGCTCCCTGGAACCAAAAATAACCCTGATTGGTTATAACACAGTAAAAACACAACAGTGTGAGCCAAAGAAAATTCACCAGCCAGGCCACCTGCACTCAGATAGCACCATGGCTGTGGCTCGACAGTGAGGTGATTCAGTTTCTGCCATTTATAGCTTCAGAAAATTATAGGGAGGCCATTATTACTTGGAGA
The DNA here is from genome assembly GCA_030068235.1 of Notoglanidium macrostoma. Taxonomy (NCBI): domain Eukaryota; kingdom Metazoa; phylum Chordata; class Actinopteri; order Siluriformes; family Auchenoglanididae; genus Notoglanidium; species Notoglanidium macrostoma. The sequence goes on along the minus strand of JAQQZR010000006.1, from coordinate 7,341,204 downwards.
GAGGGGCACGTCAAATCCACACACAGCGACCCTCCCATTGTAGCCTATATTTATGACAGAAGATAAACCACCTTTCATAACGAGCTGTGATGGCTACCATAAATCCTCCATCAATGGCCCAAATCCAATACCATTATTCAACGGTTATAATGAAAGATGATTCCAAATTAAATAAAGCGGCAGTGCTAAAAGTGTACCTCCCAAACAGCAAGGCCAATTTTACCGGGTAGAAATAATCAGAAGTGTCAGGATAAACCAGACGGAGATAGCTTGCCAAAACAATTCTACACACTGCAGCTCCGACTCCAGCACTTATTTGTGACTAATGTTACAATCCCTCTAATATCATCAGACATTTGTTCGGAGCCAAAAGATTCACGGTGTTTTAGTTCTGAAATTCTGAAAGCAACTGCTCCTGGAAGGAATCCAAGTAGAAAATATGTGTCTAAGTGGCTCAGATCAAACTGAAAACAAATAATAATGGACAATCAAATAAAAGCCTGTTTGAACGTATCTTTATGGCTAAACACAAATATATTCACACTTCCACACTTCTCTCGTCACTGGCATTTTTCCTTTTTTCTTTCACACATTGTCTAACACATTTCTTTTTCATGAGCTCACACATTTAGTTTTTTTCATGCAAGAGCGGCAGAAATTCCTTGTCTGAAATGTGTCTGTATACTGTAAATATATATACACACATTTCAGACCGGGAGTCTCTCTCTATATTTATGTACATGTATATATGTGTGTGTGCGCACGTGTGTGTGTGTGTATATATCTATATCTATATCTATATCTATATATATATATATATATATGTCTACATATAAAGATAAAAATGAACATTCTGACTTCAGACACTCTCACACGCACATAAACACACACACACACACCCACTGCAGGAGCCATTTACATAGTACTTACTTCATAGGTTTGAAGAGCGCTTGGCCGTAGTTCTGGAATGTCATGATGAGCTTCAGCTGCGTGCCTCCAGATTTCATGGCTTTAGAGAAAACAAGAGTAAGCCCATCGTATAAACTCTCATAGTCACATCAATGCCAAACCCTTAATGTATTAACTGTTTTCTTAATGTTTAAAAGTCTTGTTGCTATTCAGGGAAGAAAATATATTGGATGAATTTGAAGACAGAAAGGAAACAAGCGTGTTCTTAGTAGGCCTTGGTAGTATAAATGTCTCTGCCTACAGAATGAGCAATCATAAAAATAAAAAAAGTACTGAGTTAAAACAAAAAAGGCCGTTGACCTTAACAGGTTTTGATTTTCCACTGTGCAGTGTAAGTAAACTACGTACTGTTGTAGTCAATAGCGTGTGTGCGTGTGCCAACACAGCTGCATCCCACTAATCACAGCCTGATTCTTATTAGACAGCACTGGTTGCCTACATGCAATGTATTTAAACACTGTATTATTTTATTTTTATTCACATTTTAATGAAATGCCAACGAAACTGAAATTGCATTGTAGTTAACTGTGATAATTAGATGAAAGGAAGCCTATAGTCAATGTACACACCTACACACAATAAGTGAGGCACAAAATCCCATCACATCCTGTTTTTGAGGCAATGAAAATACATTTATAAATTCTCATCTGTCGCCTTTCCACCACCAACAACGCTGCTGTATCGTTTAATAGCATTCACGAAATCACACACATGGCTACATTACCCAGCCGCTGTGACTTACCAACACTGGTAATTCTCTGTGTAATCAGGTCCTTCAGCATTGCATCGATGACAGGGCTGTGGCGGGAGTAGAGCTCATAGCGGTTGATGCCAATGTGAAAGCGCAGCCAGTTAGGGTAGGACTCTGCGGTGAGCTCACCTGTAGGGGTGTACTCTCCATTCTTCTCCTGTCCATGCCTGTGGAGATGGCACACACACACACATGTACACACACACACACACACACACACACACAGAGCCTTTGATATGACCAGCTGCTGATACTAAACTCATAATTCAGAAGACAGAACCAGGACTTATAATTTAACCAGCCAGTGAAAGTTGAATTATTTCTGGCAAAGGTTATTACTTTATCTGTTCATCCTGTAAATGATTTCAAAAGATTATTATTGCAATAACAGCAGCACACTGAATGTTTATATACAGCATCATGTGACATTTTTAGAATGGTGAAGAAAAAAACTATACTATAAGTATTTGTGTATTTTTAAATAATATGTGATGTTTATATAAATAAATAAATACATTAGATATGTTTATATCATTTGATTCCAGTACTTTAGAGGTAATTAAGACATGCTTTTTGTTTGACATTACAGAAAAGCAGAGAGGAAGAAACTAACCATTCTTGCTCATCCGCTGCTTTGGGGTCAAACCTGATGTCAGTGTTGACGTTGAACAGTGTGTCCTGGTCAGTGAGGACAGGTAAAGGTCTCCTATAGAGCGGGTGCTCGAACAGAGCTGCGAGTCTGGAGCGTGGACTTTCTCCCGCTACTTGCGTCTCCTGCTTCCGCTCCAGTCCCGCCTTGGCGCGGTGCTCACCTGTCCTCCGCACCTCCGTCTTCTCCCCGGCCGGGCTGAGCTTCTCCAGCGAGTGTGAGGACACGTTGGAGCCGGGCTCGTTGCTGAAGTCCTGCAGGATTCGCAGAGTGTGTTTGTGAAGCGGTAGCGGTTCCGGGGCGGCGGCTCGGCCCGGAGGCTGGGCCCAGTTGCGCGGCTCCTCGCTGGGCGTGTGAGAGCAGGAGCAGCCGCCGGCGCCTTTACTCTCCAACCGCGGCAACAAGTCGATCATGATGTGCAAGGAGCATGCGATCAGGAACACGGTCAGGATCAGGACCCGGAATTTGCGAAAGAGGATCATCTTCAGGCCCTCTTGTTCGGTGAAGCCCCAAGATTTATTGGGAATGAGAAGGAGGAAAGTGAGCAGGCGCGCTACATCGCACACGGTGCACACGACGCGAGTGGCCAATTTGAGCAGGACGCACGGCACAGCGCGGCTTTCATGCGCCAGCTTCAGACGGGAGGTGGCGATTTGTGGATGTGAAAACAGTCCCTTCTCGATAACACGTCTGCTTCACGTGTAATCCAGTCAGTGACAAGCAAATTCCATTAAAGCAAAGTAAAATGAGTCACCGTAGGCTCCAAAATTGAGCTAGCTTATTTTTGGAAAAGTTTAAAGGCATCACAAGAAGCCAGGAAAATCTCCACAGACACGCCGCGGCACATCTTTGCAGTCTGTTTTGAAATGTGCGACGCGCCGGATTTCCATCAGAATAACATAGTTACGGAGGAAACATGAGTAACTGGCAGGTCGCAGTGAGACGGTGGAGCTCCGCGCGAGCGCACAGACTCTTCAGCAAACGCGCTTTATCTGATCTTCTCCTGCTTTTTATCCCCGACAGAGCAAAAGCTCGCGAGCCGAAAACAAAACCCGGGGCAGGTTAGAAGAGAAAGCGCTGCGCTGCGCCTCTCCTCGTCCAGGACGCGAAATTCTTCGAGGAAGTTTCACATGTCACATCCTATAAACCGCCGCCGAGGAAGCCGCGATGACAAGCGGGGAAGATGGTTTTTATTGGTCTGTTGACAAGACTGAAACGGTTAGTGTCTCGCTCATCTGCTCTGTTGCGTCGCGTTGTGAGTGTGTGTGTGTGTGTGTGTGCGTGTGTGTGTGTGTGTGTGTGTGTGTGTGTGTTAAAGGGGCGCTCCTCCGATCCGCTTCAGCGTCACTCAGACAGACACGGGATTGGTTAAAGCCGCGCAGTGAAGCTCAGCAGAGCAATCAGAGCCCGGACTGAGCCTGCTGCTGCCTGCAACTCCACACTGTGCAAGAAGAGGGCGTCTTCCCCCGTCCACTGCTTCAGCCGTGCTTTCCTTCATCCGAGTAGCAATAAGTAGGCCTACATTACACCTACATTGCATCCATTCATCTTCTGTGCGTAACTGCTTTACCCTGGGCTGGAGCCTATCCTGGTAACACCGGGTGTGAGATGAGAATGCACCCAGGATAGGACGCTAGTCCATCGCAGGATGCCGCACACACACACACACACACACACACACACAGAGACAAATTCCTCATTCTCACCTATGGGCAATTTAGAGTCTCCAGTGCACCTACCTGCGTCCTTTTGGACAGCAAGAGGAAACCAGAGAACTCAGAGGAAACCCACATACATCAACATGCCACCACACCTACCCTGTGAATACTCTGACAATTACTGACTGTAGTCCATCTGTTGTTATGCATAATTGGTCACGTCTCATGTACAATACCCTTCAGTGAGAAGGGACAGTCATAGGACTACCACTGAGCATTCTCGATTAGATGACTAAGATCGGTGTATCAGTTTAAATGCGTCCGAAACCGAGACAGCAATTATTAATCGTTTACTATCATTTATTATTTTTAAACCGATGTGTTAACAGGCTAGCAGATCATGTGCAAGTAACTCTCATACTAAAAGTAGTTCTTCCCTACATCATCGTGGTGTCATCAAATATCAAACACCACTATCTGGCAATTATGTGAGTCTATCAGGTATATCTAGGGTAAGAACCTCAAGGAGAATGATTCACTAACCAAAACAGAAACACTTACGAAGGGCTAAATGACAATTAACATACTTGTGTTTGGAAATTTATGAGAACTGTAGAACTGTAACTGCAAACCAACAAGGATGTCTAGTAAAGCAGCCAGTAACTGTTCACCCTATATAAATGCTGCGGTCATGACAGTGTTACTGTTGGGCGGAGACCAGTCTACCACCCAGGTTCTATGTGTTTACTGGTGGTCTTATGGTAACACCATTTAACCCAAGGGCTGATAAATTGTGCACAGATGGTCTACAGTCAGCCTATATTGTAGATACCTGATTAAATGGACCAGAAAGGTGTACCTAATAAACTGGCAACTGAGTGCCATTTTTGTTTCCAGATAGGATGGTGCAGAGCTCATGGTCCCCCTTATAACACTATAATTAATAAGCAGGAAAGTTTCTGCTTCAGAGGTATATATACAGGCCCATCCAGAATTACTGGCACCATCATAAACAATGAGCAAAAATGATAGTATAAAATATACACTACATACAGTTAAATTGTCCACTGAAAAACAGGAGATGCAATTTATGCTTTGTAGAATAAAAACTGCATGACTAAAAAATGTAAACAAGTTTGAATCAAACTATACAGTGCCCATGTATGTTTCAATAATTGCATGTGTTATTCTTTTTAAATTTTAACATTTTGTTCTTTAGTAATTTTTGCACATTTTTATGTAGAGTGAAAGTAATATGTAGCATAATAAATATGTAGAGTGCACCGTACATACACTTCATGGGCTTGTGTATGTTTCTTCATTGTAATATGAAAAAAAAATCTTTTGCTCACCCTTATTCCCCACCAGTATTTGTCCCAGCACTTTGTCTCGCTGACATACACTTTCTCCACTGACAAATTCCTCTAAAGCAGTCAAATAAAATGTTTCAGGGTATGTTCCAACACTGCTTAAAAAGTAACACAGACAACAGATGATCAGCTGTGCTGTGCGCCCACAGAAACATTGCTAAAATAGTTAAAAAATTAAGTCTAGGAACCTCATGAAACGTAAGCCAACTGTTGTGGAAACAGTAAGAGAAAATGACTGAAGACTGAACTTTACAAGACTATGTAATTAAGAAGAAATGGAAATAGAAAGCAGTTAATGCCTTAATATTTGGAATATTAATAAAAATGAATCATTTACGTATACATGCACAATATTACGATCATACACTACGTCATTCATTTTTCATTATAGGTTTAGAGAATGGTCTGTTCACTAAAGACTCATTTCCGTTGAATGCTGAAAGACCTCAGTTACAGAAAATATTCTGATGTTTAACTCAGATGGCAGTGTGCTGAGGGTTTTTGTCATTAGACCACACCAACACAATGTCATGCTTTGTCTAGCGCCCGTCCATTTTATTCCTGAAGGATCCTTTGAGTTAGGATGAACACCTGAGGTCAGTCTTGATAAACCAGCGTTGATCAAAAACAGTGTTGGGTTTCACTTCCAAAAAAAAGCTTCTCTGTTTCTGACCCAGCATCCAAAAACTTTCTGTTTATTCGTACTGCTTGTGAAACTTTGGAAGAAGATTCCATTTTTACACCAACATAACCACTATCCCATTTTTCTGGAATTGCTCATAACCTTACCAGAGCTCCTAACAGGCCCTCTCCAGTGTACTAAAAGCACAGCCGTGTGTGTATAAAGACAATGGATATAAGAGGAAATATCTGCCTTGCAACCCAGTAGGAAGAAACTCTTTTGTTTCAGGTTCCTCAGCACTGACCAGCAGCTTGGCATCAGCTAGAGTCCTGCAGATGGCAAAGGCACCTGAGGATTTGCACTGCTCGAAGTGCTGATTACAGCAGCGGCTGTAAATAAGCCAGAATAGATTTATGAACAGGTAGCGTATGTCTTTGCAAGGTAGCAGGCAGGACCATTAGATACAGTTCCGTGGACACAGAAAAGGGGGATTATACTGGAGATAGAAGCTGAGATACAGATACAGATAAGATGAGAGTGTGAAAGTATTGGGAGACGTGTCTATTTATTATTGAGTCAGAGATTTACGCTGCACTTTGCTTCAATGGTGATGGAGTGTTGAGGGATGCGTGACTGAATCAAACCAAGAAATTAAGTTACTGCATTCCATTGTTATTCTTTAAGTGCTCCTTTAAGAAAGACTAACCGAGTGATACACTGAAGAGGTTTGTAGCTTACAATTAAACTGGCATGAAAAACTGCAGATGATCCATTTCTGTCTCTCATATGTGCACTATGGACATTCATGTTTCAGGAATCCTTAAAAATCGCAAACATTCATAGCGTACAAACATGCATATGCATTTCCCAGCCATTTCCTATTGTGAAATCTGCAAAATGATCATATAAACATATAGCATATATTAAAATTGTAGGCACGGCATGCTTAACATTTCAACAGACTGATAAAAAACAGGTATAAATTCATGCCTGGATGAGGGGAGGGCTGTTAGCAGATGTAAGCAACAAACACATCCAAACAGCTGTAACTAAATTAAGTCATAGCAGCCACAATGTGAAAGATCTATTTTGCCTCATTCTCTTTCAGTTCCTCTCTCTTGCCTTTTCTGTCTTGCATTTAGATCTACAGTTACCTATGTTTGTTTAAGTCTTAAAAAAATGTAAGGGAGCATGTAAGCCTGGGTGCCATGTATGTGTCTAGATAAGATGATGCAGAGCCAGTGCCCCATAGGCTCTATATACCACTATAATTAGCCCCAGGCGGACAGCTTTAATGAGCAGGAGCTAGAACTGTGGAAAGGCTTTGGTTCAGATCATTGCATTAGGCTTATGTTTATTTCAGTGTATGGGTTTTAATGTGTGTCTCCAAGGATGACTGGTCAGCACTGATTATAGTAACGACCCCCTTACCCTGCCTAAATAACAGTCATCTATTCCATAGTCAGTTATTTTACTCAAGGGCTATATATATTCAAAGCTGAAAATGACAGCCAACGGAGTCTTGGTTTGTTTTTACAGAAGAGCGCAGCTGATAAAACTCAACGTGATGACAGTGTTTTCCCCACAAGTGAGTCTGTTTATCAAGATTTCATTTTTTACTAGCAGGAAGTATCTTGTATATGGTATTTTAAGACATCATACGGCTTTTTGCCTCACCGATGGTTAAAAACACATGCAGAACAGTAATAATCAAACAGTATAGTGCTATCATGTATATTGAGCCGTGTGGATTCCTGTCTGACAGATGTTCCTCACCTTCTTAATCTGCCACCACCTGCTATTTCAGCACGCTGAGCAGTCAGGAATCAGCTATGGGCAAAAGGTCACTCCCTCAGAGTCTATTACATCAAATATGCTGCAGTAATACTTTTCACTCTCCTCCATAACAATAGCAAGGCAGGGGAATGGAAGGATTCCACGGAAATGTGTTTATAAGTAAATAAAGAGTATAATGGAAGAACAGGGGTGGAAGCAATTACATGTTATTTATTAAAGGTATAGTTAGTGATTTGGAGTTAACTACAGCCTGTCGTTTTGAAACTCAAATTTCAAACAAACTGTTCTTTCAGTGTTTCCTCCAAAGTCACTCCCCAAGAACTCTGCCTAGACTAGGGGTCCTTTTTGCTGCCACAAAATGAGAGTTTTCTGGAGTTGATTTATATGCTTGCATCTGCATTTGCACAGTCATGTACAGACATTAGTGTAGCATTTGTCAGCATGCTTGCAGGTAATGTGAACATGTGCCCTTGGGTGCCATGTTGTATGGAACAAAGAAGAATGTAAGGACATAAAAAAAGGAATAGCATAAATGTCTTTTTTTTTAAGTGGCCCAAGGTACTGCACATACACATCTCTCTTTAACTAATGAGCATCTATTATGTGTGCATGTGGCATTGTAAGAATCTGATTGGTCAGAGTTTTCTGATGTTTTTCAAGGTGACTGAGGGTGAGACTTATGTATTACCCCATGCACATCTTAAACAGGATCTCTCCTCCTACCATTTCTCTTTTAAGGTACATGACTGATAGGTAAGTAAATCAGGATGCATTCTTGGTCTGATTATTTCTACCTGGAGTTTTCTACCTAAGCATCTGTCTAAATGTGAGATCTTTTAAATATTACACCAAGCCTTAAAAATTTATGATCCCCTTTAATCCTAAGGCAAAACATTCTTTGTCTGTACCTCTGAGGATTGCAATATATTTCCAGTGAAAGAGTTATTGTGTGTCATTTTTTGCACCCATGAAGTTTGTTTCCAATCCGGAGCTTTCCAGAACTACCCTGACTCTCGGATCTTGAAGTTGGTTACCACTCTCCTGCACTGCAATTATTCAAGTGCTGACTTTGTAGATTATCTACTCGCAACCTCTCTTGTCTGTAAGTTACAAGACACTTGGCTGTGGCAGGTAACACTGCTTGCTAAGACCGTTATTACAGGAGCTGTTTGCCTCCTAAAATTGCAAGGCTGAAGTCCATGAGGCTGTGTGCACTTGAGCTTGTGGAGTTGTGGCAGTTTTTTTTTTTTTTTTTTTTGCTGAAGGGAGCTGACAAGGCACACTGACTCAGATCAGAGCTCTGTCCCTCACCTCAGTGCATAACCATGTGACAAAGACAGGCAAAGAAAACCACAGTCAATAAAATACCATCCGCTTTCAAGACCATAATAGTAACAATTTCAATAAAACAGCTGGGCTCAGCATCTCCGTGACCTTTTTATCACTTTAAAACAGCTCCTTTCCATTGTAAGGTTTTATTTTGCAGTTTTAAAGGGATACTAGTATATGAGAGGTCTGTGATTAAATATGTGGTACATAGTGGTTGCTATAATGTGGCTGTGAGTTGCTGGAGAAAACAAAGTCTGTCCTCCTAAATGTGAATCCAATTCTTTTTCACATTTTACTAGTTTTAATCTGCTAAGTTGTGCTTGAAATAGTCTGATGAAGGTCCAGCAACGGGCGGATGTTTGTAAGTATCAAAAAACAGGGCCGTAACACAGAGGAGACACTCTATTCATGTTTGTTAGTTTGTTTGTTTGCTTGCCAGAAAGTTTCATCTGGTTGAGACTAGAGATGTGCATCAAAGCTGGGATTCCGCAGGACACAAGTTAAAAGTCAAGTGAGGGGGAGATTTTTACTGTCATGCAGACAACTACGTTCAGTAATGAACAGGAAAATATTTACAGTGTTCATCTGTTCATCGTTAGTAACCGCTTGGTACAGTGGTCACCTCACAGCAAGGTTCTGGGTTCGAATCTGCCCCTTGAAATCCAGCTTCAGCTTCCCTGCGACCCTTAATGGATAAGTGGTATGGATAGGAACTGCTTGATCAGGATTACAAAAAAACAGCCTTCTATTAAAATACAGTATACACCTGAAAAAAAAACTGCACATTTCTCTTTTTTTTTAAAAAGGACAAGAATAGAAAAAAACAACTTTTCAGTTTAGGTCACACCCACTACCGGTTTAAACCCGAATAGAGAGCCAAATAACAGCATTGTATTACACACCTAGTTTCCATAGACTGGTTGTATTTTCTATAGTTTTCAAGGCTGCTGACCTTTCTGGCTTCACTGGTAGGTGCTTTCCTTGCAACTATACAAAGAGGCATTACTAGTTTCTCCAAACACAAAAGCTTTATTGAACACAACCTTCAGCTCTGGCTCATTGGTCTGCCTTATCAGCTGTCATGAGAAATACCAGGAAACCCTGAGTCATGTCATTCCTTTTCCTGATATGTCTTGTAGAAAAAGTAAGCCCTAAAAAATAAACCCTCACTTATGTGATGAAGTTATAGTTTTGTATATATAAAACTCCAGACAGTGAGTACAACATCAGACAGTTCAAACTTCTCAACAAAGGGGGAGATGAAGCAGAAAAGCTTGCTTTTTTGTGTGTCTCTAATCAAATAACAGACTTGATTTCTGATTTCGGACTTAGCTGGGATGTTAAATGTATTGTGATCGCACATGGTTATGTATAATTTGGCATTTTATTTGTGGCGGGGATTGAGATCATGTATTAAGTGTTTTAAACAGAAGCTTTTAATCGTTTTTCTTTGAAACTCCTTTGTTGTGGCTCAGCTGCATAATTGATGAACAGGTAGAGTTTTCTATGGTGATTGATGGCCTTTTCTGTAAGCAAACAGCAGTGAGTTTAACCAGCTGAAAAATATGGTGCATCAGCTGAGAACAGAAAATAGGACCAACCTGACTGCACCATGCAAAGTCGAGTGCTCTTCCTGATTTTATTCTACACTAACCATATTTCTGATGTTTTCTAATATTCCACAGGTGCAAGAGCTGCAGTTATAGGACTGTGAGACAAACCCTAATGTCTATTTCATATCTATTTGCATGAACTTCTGTCTTTAATACTACAACGTAAGTGACTGCAGATTGATAGCATAAAGGTCAAACCGTCTGCACGGGCAACTTGAGACAGAAATTTCCCGAGAGAAATCCAATTAGACCATTACCTCATAGGGCAGCAACACAGCCACAGCATTCTTTGTCCGTTTTTCTGAGTTTCGTTGTCGCCAGCGTGGTGCAGAATTGAGCTTTGAAAACTCCAACAAGGCCACACCCTTTCACTCCGAGTTCTTTTGCCTTGTCTTGCCATGCCTCGACAAGACCCTTCATTATGCTCCACACCTAGTAGTGTGCTTTTAGTAGTGAACATCAGAGCCCAAATATTGCAGCAGTGGCTGAAACACACACTCACACAGTATTCATCTCTGTGGGGACCTATATTTCTGTGCGAACATTATTTCATTAAAGCCAAACCCATAAACCTAACCATAACCTTCACCATAACCATAACAACAACTCTAAAATGAACTCTAACCTGTACTTAATAATAAACCTCAGCCTTAACCATAGGGTGGAACTATATTTAGCTTCAGTGCTAACCACAGTGTAGTATGCTACATTTGATACCCTACTATCATAACTATGTGGGGATACTGAGAGCCCTTTGGGATTAAAAATGTACATACACACATATGTGTTTTAAATATAAAGAGGAACCAGGAGTTTCTGACTAAGTTCTAACCACAAAGGTTTCCTCTCTCCTCCATTTCATTTGATCAGTAATTGCAGCACGTAGCCCAGATTGCTCAACAAAAGCATAACCAAATAGTTTGGAGTCATTGTTTCCACTTAAAGCCCTTCGAACACAGTGTCGAAATGTGAGTTAAGTGTTAATGTATTTCTTTTATAAAATTACAAGAAAAACCCGAGGTCGCACAAACATTCATGCATGGAATATAAGATTAAGCACTTACAGGTAAACTAAGGACTAGGCAAGTAATTACAAAGTGCCAACGAAAACACAAGTGTGCATTTCACAGCCTTGATTAATCAGTTATTTAGCGCACCAGCACAAACCTTCGTTTAACGTTAAAAAGCTACTGTCAGGATTTATTAAAGACATGCAGTGTCAAGTTAGCAATGGAAAGGAACGGACACAATTATTTTTGCGACTGACCTCGGTGCATACCTATGTATTTGTAGGAGCTCCCTTTCAGACCACAACATTTACAGGAAGAGAGTATTTTAAAGAATCACACAACATCATTTACTAAGGTCTGCAGCAGTCAATTTACTGCCCATAGCAGCATTATTCAGCACAGAAAAAAAAGCATGTACACAATAGATTTTTGTTTGCTCAGATTTTCTCTTCAAAGTGTAATTGATGTGTTTGTGAAAGACACTGTGCGGTCAGGAATGAAGCACAAAAAATAACGCCATAGCATTGTTAACTTGTGTTAATTTATTTGGCATGCCAGAGGAAGATGTTATCAGAACATATCGATTGCCAAGGCACATTATTCGGTACCTGTTTGCAACCCTATGCTAATTTGCACTGTTCTTGGTAGATTGCGTTGGTCATTATTAAAATGAACTGATTGTGTCTGTGTTCATTCCTTCGCACATTGTTAATAGATCACCCGCTGAACTGGCCACACACATCGGCACTTTTTTTGTAGCATCATGCCAATTTGCCCTGCTTATCTGGCCCTTAGTTATATATATATGTATATATATATATATTTTTTTAAAGACATGTTTGATGTTTTTTTCAGCCTCATGACTGCTGGAATTGCCACTCCATTACTATTCAAATACCATAGGAACATCTCCAGGTACTTTGGCCAAATCTCCAGACCTTTTTTTTTTTTTTTAACTCTCTTATGCACAAAATAATGCTGCAACTTACTACATTGTAAAGTGAACACAATGAAATTAAAGCTGACATTCTGTATTCTACTGTCATTTATAATGTACAATTATTAAGACAAAGGTGCAAGAAAAGGTTTCGATCCATGAGTTTTTAATCCAATTGGCATGTTTCTACAATAAATGGAACAACCATTTTCCTCCACAAACATCCTTCCACGTAATGGTAGCTTTTATGATAGGACTAAATGATTTTTAGTTCTTTATGTCAGCAACAGAAATAGGTAAAGATCTTTCAATTAAAAGGTTTTTAACGAAACCATAAATTGTTCTTCTATGGAATCGCTCTAAATAACCTTTATAGCACTTTGATTTTTAAGAGTGTAGTTTGTTGAACAGGTTCTACTTGAACACTTCTGTTGTAAGCTTCTACATAGAAAACTTTAGGGTTGGTAGATGGCACCTTTTTTTTTGCTATTCATTTATTTATACAAGTTAGTTTTGTATTTTTAAGTACACACAACTTTCAAGGTTAATACCCTGCACCTGCGGTTTTGTAATTTTTATTGAATGGATGTTATTGTAAAACACAACAGTGGTATTATGGTATTATCCACTTACTTTCCCAGCAGATATTTCATGTCCTGTCTTCCACTGCTTTGAAAAACTATAGCTGTTTCATATGTCTAGCTGTGCTTAATGGATGAGGGAGAGCCACAACACAACAGTATTGCAGTGGGCACTGGGAGCACTGAATCCTCAGGAGATCGCTCTCTTCCTCATCCATCAGAGGAGGCGGACAGTGAAAGTTATGATGGTGCTCCCTGCTGGCCCTGGGTCGCTCTGAGGCTCGGATAAGGCCCCTAACCTCCCACCCCCATTCACATAGAGCCTACAGCTGAGCCTAGCCAGTAATTGTAGACATCAATAAAGCTTTCACATCATATTTTTTCCCCTCTCTCTCACCCAGCCAGGATGGGTCGAGGACATCATAATTTAATTGAGGAGAAAATGGGACTGAGGCTGAAATAATATCTATATTACCCACATAGCTGGGAGGATGAGGAGGGAGAAGCTGTCCAGTTTGCAAGAGCCAATGACTTCTGTTTCTTTCTTTATGGTACAGCCTCCCAATTTCCTTGCAGTGATCGGCTGTAAAGAGAGGAAATGGATCTATAACTCATTTATTCTGACCACCAATGCGTGGCCTGAGAAGAGCTTCAGTTTCTTACTAACCTACATCTGCATTTGAAAGTGTATGGTCACTGTTAAGAAGTGTGCTTACCGTTGTGACTTAAATCCATGATTTGTCCTTTAGTTTATTTCTTTTACAAATTGATATGTTCATTTGAATCAAATCTATAAATTTTTGCATGAATTAATAAAGTTATTAAACACTCACCACTGCCTTTCCTAACTACAGGGAGTGCAGAATTATTAGGCAAGTTGTATTTTTGAGGAATAATTTTATTATTGAACAACAACCATGGTCTC
>JAQQZR010000006.1:7316324-7326893 GCA_030068235.1 Notoglanidium macrostoma | reverse complement strand
AAGACAACATGCATGAAGAGGATGATGTGGCCAAAATACTCATTTGCCTAATAATTCTGCACTCCCTGTATATACAACAACAATGTGACCTTCAAGTTCCTGAGAAATCACAACTGACCTAAAATTGAATGCCAGTATGGACTGGATTGCTAAAGAGTTCCAGCAGAGGATGTTCTTCTTATGAAAGCTGATGGATGCGCATCCTGATGCAAGAGCAGACCGAACAAGCTACAACTCGCCATTAGATCAGCTGAAAAGATAGGTAGAAACCTACCCACCCTCCAGGATTTGTTCACTTCCACAGCCAGGAAGCAAGAAGTAAAAAAACACCTCCAGGGGACATTTCAGATGTCTGTCAACACCACTTGAAACCATAACAGCTTCTTTTCACATATATAAATAAGGCCTTCAACAAAATGGCAGGAAAGGGATTGAGCACATGGCTCATCGAATGTTAGTTACATTCATTCCTGCTCTAATAACATTTGAACCTACTATTGTAGCCAATGCAGGCTTGCAGAAATGCAACAGTATGTCCACAGTGAATCATGCACACCATTAAAATACAGTATACACCTGAAATACAAAAAAGAAAGAAAAACACCACTCCCTTAACCGTTTAACTACTAGAGGTGGCACCATTGGATCCAGTTGCGCATCAGTTAGCATTTCTCATGTTCACGCTACAAAATTAGCAACTCCCACAAAATAAATACGCACTTAAGGGGGAAAAGCTTTACTACAAGCAAGAAACAACATTTTTACCTAGACAAAACACAATTTATGGGCCTAAAATTAGTGTGCTACAGGGTTACCATCCCAAAAAACAATAGGGATGGATGTAAAATAGCTCTAAAGGCATCAGAAATGTTACTTTCACCTTAACCTATTGTACATATTCATACACTATCAACTGGTAGATAAGTAAAGCAAAAGAATCTATTTTTTCTCTCTTAAAATGCAGCTGCATGAACTGCAGAACTAAAACAACCTTCATGAGCACATTCTAGTTCAGTCCTGCCATCGCGGTAAGCACAAATACTCAGTCATTCAAACTGACCCATCTGCCTGAAATACGCTCATCTTCATCATTAAAAGGACTGCTTATTGTAGAATAAAAAGCCTGCAGTGCCGCACTCCCTGTGTGCATTAGAACAGAGTCTGACATTAGCCTCCAGACTCTTGTGAAATTATTGATTTTTCTCATAAAGCATGGGTTTGATTAAGAGAGCAAGATTTAGACATGAAATTCAAATTTAAATGATCTTCAGAGGGCACAACATCTGCTTCTGCATTTCAATATGAATACGGAACCAGGCAGAGAGAGAGAGAGAGAGAGAGAGAGAGCGAGAGAGAGAGCGGTCAAAAGGGAGACTCTCAGTACCTCGATAATTGAAGTACCTTCATCTGAAAGGAGAAGATTACTGATAGCTGCTTACTTCCCTCAGCAATTCTGATCAGAATTAAGTACAGGCTTTGCAAAACAAGCCTCACACTCCTACTGTTTAAAAACACTGTTATTTGTGAATAATCATGGGTGTCCTTGAGGCAAATAATACCTGCTCAACTTATGTTTACTTTGGAAAGCTAGCTATGTGAGTTTCAAAGTTAGAGTCGAATTTGACGTGGTAATGCCATATGGCAGTGCAGATGGTTAGGAGCTTCTGTAAGACCTTCAATAGTCTATTGTTCTTTTGCATAACTGTGTCATGGTTATTGTGGTAACGGTGCTGTGTGTACACACTGCGTACACAGTAGCAGTAATTAACTACACCATGGTGTAATCACATTGTGAACTTCTAAATGCTGCATGGCAAAGTTGAGTGAAGAAATAAAAATCTGGAAGTTGCAGTTATTTCAGTAAAATATCATTTAGAGGTCCTATATCTTTTGATTTTCAGGCATTTTTATATGACTCTATATTTATATAATATTATTTATATTACTATTATTATGAGTCATTTTTGAAATATATAGATATATATAACATTTTAATCAATTGTTGTATTTTTCTTCCTCACAAACTCACAGCCTGTTTTCACTGACACAATCCACTAGTCATTAATATTCATAAAGCAGAGCCCCAATGTTTATTGATATTAATTAGCTTAGTAATCATCTTCTCAAAGAAGGAGAAGCTTTTGTTGTCGGTAAGCCATAAACTAAATCAGACATCTGCACTGGCACTTATCTCTGTTTTCAGTGCTGTCCTGCTGGCATGTTTTTCCAGGCTCTTTCTTATCCTTTGTTTTGTGTTATTTTGTGTTATTGTGTTTTGTGTTGCTTTGTGTCATACTTTTTGCAGAGAGTTGTGTATCACCTCAAAGCACAACCTAGCCTACTGAATAGCGTGTAAAAATCACTTTTAAAATTTTACTTTTCCTATAGAGGAGTAACCTAGGTAGAACCTAGGGTGTGTTAGCCGTACAGTATGTTGACATCCATGTGTCAATCACGGGGGCCAGATGTTTGGTTCCTGCCTTCCTATTTTGTAAATACCAGCTATTTGCCAACAAAAAACAGTTTACTACAGGAAAAATGAAAAAAATTCCTCAAAAATAGTTGTTTTTATTTTGTTTTGCATGTACAAATATGTTCGCAGGGTGTGAGCAAAATTACAGAAATTTTCACTTTTTTAAGCGGGACCAAATGTTATCTGGCATAGAGTGGTTTTCTTCAATTTGAGGAAATTTACTGTGTACATGTAATGTTGGGGAACATCCTCGAAACAAGTTAGTTCCTAAAATCACATTATAGCATTATAATCTTTCCAGTCACTAGCATATCTTTTGTCTTTCTCTTAATTTTAATAGGAAAGCATAAAGTTTCAGCTTTACTGTTACAAACTGGAGACAGTAGAGACTCCTTACAAAAAATTGTTAAATGTAAGATCATATCTTGTTCTTTTCCTTTTAAGACATTTTCTGTTCTTTTCTTTTTAAGAGGCATTTTCTTATTACTCCTCAAACCTTTGTCATGTATGGCATAAGTGTACTCTGACCTAATGTAGGATAAGCTATCTTGAGAACATGCCATCCTTGTTCTTTTTCTCATCCTTTTGTGCCTTACTCATGCAAACTACTTAACATTCTTTTCTTTACTTATGTAAAGGTTGTACTTTTTTTTATCTATAACCTTGGAAATTTACCCTGATATATCTTCATGTAGAAATACCTTCAGATTTTCTGTAGTAAATTAAGACTGAGGTTTAAACATGATCCTGTGCTCATTCTACAAGAACTTGTCATACGGAAGAAGAGAGTGTGAGAGAGTGTGAGAGAGAGAGAGAGAGAGAGAGAGAGAGAGAGAGAGAGAGAGAGATACCGGAGTCTGGTATAGATTTGAACCTGTAAAGAATCTTACATTAAACATACATCTCCTCATAGAAAACCTATAACATAACAACAATTACATATTACATGTTCTTTAAATTCATTTAGGTTAAAAGCCTTCCATTCAATCTCAGTTACCACAGAAATAATAACATTATTTAGAACAAGTGAACAGGTTATTCTATACCTTTCAGCTGGAACAATTATCGATTGTACTACTGTACTAAAAGTATATGAATTTCCCGCTGTTGAGCAATTCCTTGTGATCTGATCTAAACAAAACATTTTTAAAGAAAAAGTCCATGATTTTGTACACGATAAGCAGAATAAAAAGATGAAAATGATGCTTCTATGAACAGGGAAGAATTTTAGTGTGCTTTTAACAGACTGCATATTAATGACACAGTGGTGATATGAAGGCGGAGTAGACCTCTGCAGGCCTCTGTCATTACTGAATGATATTATTTCTAGTGAATATTATCAGGGTGATCTCTTCTTTACCAGAACACAGCACTGAGATTATGATCTGTGCTGTTATAATTACCAAGAAATGTACCATGTTGCATGATAGGCAGGAATGTGTGTCTACATCTTTAGTCTCATTACACAAGCTTCTGTGAGCAGGGCAAAGGCTGATGGTCAAGAATGGAGGTTTAGAGGTTTGTATTGTAAAATGGATGCTCTAATTAAGGCCTGCCAGTCCTGATTTTGGCCCTTGTCGCTGGATGACGGCCCGAGGCCAGGAGGTGGATTACAGAGAAAATGAACGAGGAACTAAAGACATTTAACAGAGGCTTTTCGAGTTTCTTTTTAATTTCTTAAGTTCTGTAGCCGACAGTTAAATCAGTTGTGCTCACACATCCCTGTCTCACAGACGTGCTGGATGGAAAGAATTTTTTTGCACTACCAATATAAACACTATGTAATAAGGAATTTAATATATCTTATTAAAATGCTGTACATGTGTACTTGATGTTCTGTAATTTTTCATTCTGAGTATGACATCATCTGCTATCATTGCAAATTATTGTACAGTGATAGATGGATAACAGCGTTAACAGTAGATTAATAGTCACAGTGGTTAAGCAGCCGCTGATGCACACATCCTAGTACTCACTAGACCTTTATGGTCATAATGATCAGAGTGTAGGATCACTCACTGCGCTCTAAACCCACCGTCATGGTTAGTTAGTTTCACACGCTCAGCACATCAAGCCTCTGCGTGTAACATCAGACACATAATCATTTAGCATGTTATGCACCCTTAGTGAATTACACCAAAATCAATTTGCAGTCACGTATAATACTGTTGGGAGCCCAGTGATACAATGATACAGTACTGTTACAGTAATAATAACTAGTCAGCATTAATTCACTGGGATTCATGCAGTACAATGCAGGTCCATGGAACCCTTTGGACGTTAGACCAACAATATCTGTGAAAGTAATCTTAATATTTCTAGACGAAAGATGGTTCAGTCTTCATTCTCAGTATTCCTGGATAAACTCTGGATCCACCATGACCCTGATCAGGATAAAGCAGTCAATGAAAGTGAGTGAGTGAAGATGGTTTAAAGTGATGATATATGAATGACCAGAGCCTGAGCACTGAAATGTGATCTACACACTGGGAAAATTTCTATTCAACATCTCTAATCTAATCCCATCATCTGGCTTCATCTGGCCAGAACCATACTTCCACATTTTCATATTTCTCACATGGAACACCATGCACACATATTCACACACTAATTCAGAGTAGTAGTAGGGAGGTGTGAGGAAACCAGAGACACATAGACAAAGGGAGAACATGCGAAACCCCATGTAGACTGGAACCCAAGCTCAGGATTGAAGGGGGGACGTCTTATGTAAAAGTCATAAAAGTCTTATGTACTTGTAAATATCATTTACACGAGTTTCAAAATGAATTAAATAAAACGTTTTTTGAATGTGTAAATAAATCACAACAAAGAAGGCTTCTTGTTTTTACCACATCCAAATATTTATCCGCAGCTTTTTTTTTCTTAGACATTAATAGCTGGACTAAAACTGATTCTTTTGTGCTGACATACCTGTAGACAAGCATTTAACAGCTTACAGTGTGCTAAGGGCTTTGCACTGTATATTATTAAATATTTGTACATCAGTTCCTTGAGTAAACAGTTGACAAGCCATATATTTTTTATACAGATTGTTTGTTGAGTATCTTACATAAAAGAAACGGGAACAAATAGAACTCAATGCCAGTGGTGTCGATGGAGATGCCATCTTGCTACTAATTTGTGTGCCACAAATACCCATAAAGCCTTCCCTGACTGTGTTTTGATCAATGCCAAAATGTAATCGGTTCATCTGGTGGTAGCAAGGACAACCCCACAAATCCTATATTTAACCATTTATATTTGAGATGTTGCACAGATGTTGGTAGAATTTTGTACCAACAGACTGACAGATATACTGACATCTATTTAATGGCAAACAGCTTAAAGATCCAGGAAATGGGCTTTGAGTTCCTGAGCATAAACGTGTAAGTAACATTTCGGTATGACAAACGGGTAGGAAGCTATTGAAGAAAAATTATTTCAGAATTTTGACTTGGCTGTGACCTTTGGCCTTGTTTGGATCAATTCCAAAATCGAATAAATTCATTTAGTGACTGCAGTGATGTTTCCATATTAATCCTACAAACATTAATCACTTCCCGTTAGTGCACTAATGAGAATGAATGCACAGACAGACACATGGACAAATGTATGGACATCCCAAAAAAAATAATGTCTCCACCGTCTAGTGGCAGAGGCATCAAAATATTATCCAAAAAGGCTTTTGGTATTTACTCCTCGCAGTTATATCTTTACAGTTCTTATTTGCAGTAGTAGGTTGGGAATAATATGTCACTGAGAAGTTGTTTAGAAAATCACAAACCTCTTGTGGTAGTGAAGGAACTATAATCAATATATCATGTTTGCATGTATTCTTTGGATTCAGTACACCATCAAGGTCTGGTCAAGTCTCACTCTTTCTCTCTCTGTTTGCCTCTTCATGTGTCAGAATGATACTCTTATTTCACCCGAAGATTTCATGGAAGAAAGGGTCTGAATCAGTTTGCTCTCCTGACAAACAAATCAATTTTTATAGACCTGAAAGTTGCTGGTCTCGAAAATTGTTAGAATACCTTTGAAGAAAGAGAAAGACACATTAATCCATCCATTTCTGGCACTCTGGACTGTTATCGACAAAACAGACCACACGATATATGAAAAGTTGTGAGTTATTAATAAGATATGAATACCCCTGTACTACTTTTCACCTGAAGACAAGAATTTTTATTTTTCAGGTGTATAGACGGTGTGTTTTTCAGACTTGAAGAGGACAACTTTATAAATATGAACAGTACTGTGCGAAAATCTTAGCCACTCTATTTTTTAGTACAAATTTTGTTATAGATGGTTTATTTTGTGACTTCTACATTGTTGAATATGGCACAAAAGCATAGGATATTTCTAAATTAAATGTAAAAACTGCACTGCAAAATATTTATTTGCCGGTAAAGAAAGTAGCACATTACAGTATGTAGCGGACCATATTATTATTGTTTACTGCTTTTTATAGTATTTTTTGTGTAGAAACATTTAATTCAATTATTTTAGAGGACGTTTTGCTCCACAGCATTTCTCTGCATGTGCCTTTTGCACAGTACTATATGTATTATGCAAAAATATCTGAAGCATATTGTAACTAGCCTAATTTCAATTTCGGACTTAATCAGGCTCCACATTAAGATATGTACTTGAGATGTGGTGTATATATAATTGCAATATAATATTATTTCTGTTGTTGCTCCTTATTTAATTAAGGTCATGCCAAATTGTTTGATTTTTCTTGGTCATGAAATACAACAGAAGCAACTTTATCTTACATCTAATTTGATCTATTTCTTTTGCTATTAAAAAAATTTCAAAAAGACGTCTTGAGTTCTGATTATATTATGTATTCATTTCCATTATTTCCCCTGATATCAGAGTTCATCACCGAGCCAGAATTTCATCAAAATCTTATGTACTGGTGGTCTCAGCAGGCTCTGGGTTTGTTTGTGTACAGGCAAATGGGATTCATTTGAGAAGAGAATAGATGAAAGTCAGCCCGTAAATAACAACAGTAAAGCTTTAGAGATGATGAGTGAAATTAAAACTTCCCTAACTATGTCTCTTAGTGTACTTGGATAATGGAATGCTATTATTGTGTGCAGTAGGCCTTAAAGGGGAGGATGGTAGGAACGATTCTAAATGGACAAGAGACACGGGGTAACAAAAGTTGTTCAGTTTGCATGAAAGTCTCTTTTGAAGCCCTTAGAACTCCAGTGAAGCCGAGCGTCTATATTGGCACCAGTGGCAAATTCAAGTACACTGTTTTAATAGGAGAAAAGATTGGCACTCATTGGACAATAGGCTGCTCTAAATTGCCCATAGGTGTGAAAGTGAGTATGAATGGTTGTTTGTCTCTGTGTTAGCCCTGCGATAGTTTGGCGACTTGCCCAGGATGTACCCCGCCTCTCGCCCAAAATCAGCTGGGATTGGCTCCAGCTTGCCCATGACCCTGACAGATAAGCGGTATCCATTAGACACAGATACTGAATGGATGGATGGATGGATGGATGGATGGACGGAAAATAGGCTTTTAATATGTCATTTTAACAAGTCATTTTGCTTCACAGGGATGTGTATGTGGACGAGTGGGTTTTGGCTAGAAAAATAACATTATTGCACAGTGCACTCTTCACTTGTTCCACCCAGATGCACAGCTTCTGCATATGATGATTGGGATTTATGTTGAACTCTAATTTGTAATGTAATATAATTTGCAAATTGACAGTTTATGCTGTCCGGTAAAACCAAAATACTTAACTTAATGAAGTTAAACTGTAATCAGAGCAGTTTACAGGAGAATGGAAACCTAACATAACTGAGATTAAATAAACAAAAAAACCCAATTGATGTCACTGGTCATTGTGACATATTAAGTATGACATTTTTCTGCAATCTGGAGCTTTCTAATATTTGGATCCTGGTTAAAGTGCTGATTATGGTCAATTTTTAATGTTAACAGTTAAGGGCTAGACTCAAATTACCTCAGAGATGAGTATCAGTACTGTCAATCCGTAATAATTTGCCTACGTTTTATACTGGGTGGAGAAAATTATGGAACATACTGTACATGTTTCATATCTTTCCTCATGAGTGGAAGACAAATGCAATCAGCAGATCACTTTAATTTTTAAAATGCCTTGAAGTGGCCTTTTATCTTGGGTTTCTGATGTTTCCTCTGAGGCCAATAGGAGTTCAAGGACAAGCAGCATGGAATGCCGGAGCTTCTTGGTTCATCTTTAAACATTTTACCTACGTGTGCCAGTGTTGTGCTGAGAAATGGCTGCTTGATTCCATTACACTTTCATTACAGCTGTAGTTAATGGCTGTGTCACAGTCTATTAGCTGCATTCATCTTTCCTGTGATGTACCACAAGACACCAGGGCACAAGCACAAAGACAAATAGCTCTGACTCGGGGCAACAGCATTACACTTCAAAAAAAATGACATAGCAGGACAGCTTTGGTGTTTCACTATCCACTGAGAGATATTTTTCAGTTTGCTCTAGCAGCACCAGCCATGACCAAAATATTACAATATGAATGTTCAAGTTAAAAACAATATGGCAGAACGGAGGGGAACACAGATTAAACACAATGGCCCAGGGGCTCCTCTGCCTTGTTTTAATCTCCCTGCTTTGTATTGCGCCTTCACACATTCATTTCTAAAGGGCTCCTGTGGTTTTCCAGTTGCCAACACTAATCTATTTAAAAATGCTTTTAGAGGCCCCATCATCGCTATATCCTTTCACAATTTATGAGCTGCTGATCAATAAACAATGGAGCATCAACATGACGGATGGTAATCAGTAAACCACCGGGGACTGACGTGAAAGAAAAATGCTGAGACAATCCTTTTCCATGTAACAGATATCACTCAAGTGGCTGTTATAACTTCATATCGAGATCTATAATTTACAAGCGCCATGAAAACTGATATCGGGAGGGAGCTCCGACGCGCCATTAGCACTCAGTGCAACACACCGTCCTTTAAAGTGTACACAAACACTTTAGATGACACTCGGGGAACAACAAGCGGCAGCGGAGACGCTTCATCACCCCATGAGTTGCACTATCCAGAAAATTACATTGTCACTTAAACATTAATGAAGACGAGTGCTCAAGCCTGGTTTGATCTCATTTAATTAATATTTATTCCCTGTCAGACCTCATTACAGGCTATATTAAGTTGTATCTTCCATGGATGTGCTGCTGACCCCAGACAGGAGGCAACATAAAAATGTGGCCACATTTTTGTAGTGGATTCATAAAACATCAATGTATAAACAAGCTAATGGGACCAATTAAAGGAGATGTAGTAAACATTTCCCTGAGTGTACAGTGGCATTCTGTGTGCAGCGTAAAGCCATTTGTTTTGGGTGCTAAGTGCTGTAATAAATCATAACATGCATAACTTGATTACATTTGTTAGAATGATTAGTCACCGTGCTGCAATGAATACTGCAATGCTGTAAGCTCTGCTTTCTAAAAATATCTGGGGTGAAATCTCAGCAATTCCAGCAGTTTAACTGCTTATTCTAGCAAGTCTTTCACAAACACATTTACCATAGTTTGCATTCCTCGTGTTCACCTAATACACATGCTGGAAAAGAATACTGGACATTTTCTGTATGTATTTTATGATTTATTACTTTATATTATTGGACTGTATGTGAGTAGGCAGTGCATTGGTTTACAGTAAAATAACAGGAAATGCATAGTGGGATATCTAACATTTTATGTAGAAGTGAGAATGATAGTCATTCTCCTGGTGTCAATATATGAAAATATTGTTGAGCCTTTTATGTTTGAAACTGTTTCAGATGAAAACAAACCCTCTTCGAGTTTAAATCCCAGTATTGCCAAGCTAATACGCCTAGGAAATACGCTTGAGCAAAACTATATATGTATCAAATGTAAGTCACATAAAGAACAAGTGTAGTGGATTATATTTCATTTTAAATTTACTGCATATACACTACCAGTCAAACGTTTGGACACACCTTCTAATTCAGTGTTTTTTTCTTTATTTTTATTACTTAAACGACACTTCATGTCTTAAAGTAATGATGGACTGTTGTTTCTCTTTACTT
>JAQQZR010000006.1:7301503-7314252 GCA_030068235.1 Notoglanidium macrostoma | reverse complement strand
TGTGTGTGTGTGTGTGTGTGTGTGTGTGTGTGTGTGTGTGTGTGTGTGTGTGTGTGTGAGAGAGAGTTTTTATGTTGTGGACACTTGGCTTTTTTCTTTCTTTCTATTTTTCCCCAAAAATGCAGCCTTTATTAAAAAAAAACAAAAAACAGCAATAAGGTTTTGTTTGTTTTGTTACAGATATTACGGTCAATGTTAGATTTGCACTATCAGAAATAAACGCTTGTCCTTGTTGATAGGGTGTTACTATCAAGGGTACATCTATTGTACAATTACCATGTATCATTTACCTGGAAATGTAACTAAATATGCACCTTTAAAAAGAATTTAAGGTATATAACTAGACCTACAGGACTGATGTACCCCAAAAACTTTACACTAAAAATGCATTAAAGGTACACAAGAACACCTTTCCAGGTAAAAAAACAAAACAGTAAAAAAACAAAATACAATAAAGGTACAAAGTTGCACCCTTGATGATACCACCAAAGTGACTGGGAGGTCAGCTCAATATCTATTTCTGAGTGTGTAGTTGAAGGCAAAGCATTAATAATTGTCAGTGGAAGGTCCTCACAAGGATAGGAAGACAAACGTGTTTATGTGTGTGCCTATGTGTGTGTGTGTGTGTGTGTGCATGTGTGTGTGCACGTACGCCTCGGTTCACTTTCCATTATCTCACCTCTAGCCCATAATCAAAGTCATAATTTGACACAATGAAAGAAAACACACACAAAAAACAGATCTCCCAGAAGCCATTTATATCCTTAGGCCATGAAAAAATGACACAGCAGAATTGAAGAGGGAGTTGACTGTCCCAGTACCAATGATTCCATCTTAGAACTGTACAATGTAGCCCAGAACCAGCGAGTTCAATTATCTGGCATGGCTCCAGATCTGATGGGACTAGGCATATGTGCACAGAGGCAATAGATTGAAAACAATCTGGGCTTTAATCTGCAGGGCTATCAAAGCCATGATCAGTAATTACTACTGACTGTCAATTTAGCACTTGCTCGAAGGTCTGGGATGAAACCCAGTGTTTTACACACACACACACACACACACACACACACACACACACACACACACACACACACACACACACACACACACTTAAACCTATAACTTTAGCAAAATGTTCTTACCTTCTCTAACAATAACAATGACTATACACACATGCCCACACGCGCACACACGCACACAAACACACACACACACATACACTTAGACTTATAACTTTAGCAAAATGTTTTCACCTCCTCTAACACTGGCACAATGACTATACACACATTCCCACAGACGCACGCGCGCGCGCACACACACACACACACACATACACACACACACACACACACACAAATATGTCGATTTATTTACCTCAATTGCCAGGAAATTTTGAGTTTTCTCATGTCTATGAAGCACTTGAAAGATTTTTGCGCAACACTTTTCGTTAAGGGTCTGATGCAGTCAAAATTTTACATATAGTTTATCCTCTCCATTACTAACAGTATTACTCTGTTTTCACATTTTGATTTCTGATTTTTCTGCAGTTTGTACTTGTTGCTCGTCTGCACAGACATTGAGCTCAGGATTGAGTCGCTATTGTATTTTTAAGATTGCAGTGACCCTGTATGTGATACAAAGTTTTCATTTTATCACATCCTCAATGTTTAAGTTTCTGATTTCTTGGCACCATAGAAGAAACTAGTTTGAAACAGTTTTATCATGCACCTGCTGTCCAGTAACCCTGTCTTTACTTTTCCTTTGTTAGATCTGATGGTTTACCAGTAAGATGTAGATCATTGTTTTCTCCATAACCAATTACCTGCTAATATTCTACAGTATATGAAGTGATGTATCTGTGATTTTAGAACAGTCTATTACTTGAATTGCTCTTGTATTAGATTCACTAAGAGTACAGTCTTTCTCTTTACTTTGGCATAATAAACACCTTTTTGATTGAGCTTCTCTTTGACTCTTTCTCACTGCTCGTCTTCAGGGTGGAATTTTCTCTACCAGAAATTGCTGAAGTAATATATCTGATCCTGACCTGACAAAAAAATAACAAATTGGTTGCGTATTTTTCTGACACATTCTCTAGTTGGCGCTCTACTGACCCTTTGAATGTTGGCTATGTAAAATTTTCCATGTTTCTGTTCCGGGGCCCATACATACCCCATTATTCACTGAAACGTGAAGCTGAGGAAGACACCATTATTATTCGGATGCTACTTTTTAAAAGTCATTATCGTTCCATGCTCATTGCCTGCATCATCTCTGATTTTGGCCTGTTCGCAAACTGGCACTAATCCAACTCAATATCATTTGATTATTGAGTACACCACGTATAGGTGTACATGGCAGGTCTCTCCTTTTTAAACATTACCCTGTCTAGTTAAACCATCAACTGTTACAGCACTTTTCAGAATGTTAAATTCAATAGACAGTATATCCCAAACTCCTCCGATTTAGCCAAACTCTTAACTGTTGCCCTAAAAGATGTCCAGCCAGGTGGCACTTGGACCTCAGAAATGGACGAGTTATCCACTCTGTGTAAATATGTCCTGATCTCCTCCATGACTCCGGGACATATTTACCATATTTGTCACACTTGGTCGCACTTAGACCTGAAAGTTTACCATGCACTTTTATCTCAAATTCAAGGTGACTATGCTCGTGATCTTATTGCATACTTTCAGCTGTCATACCTGTGCCTATGAAAGGACAATCACCCTGATGATTGGCCCTAGACTATGCAGAATGGGCTCTCAAAGCTCTAAAGAGTATCCATGTCAAACTTGCTCTCATCCCTTCTCAACTCACAAGAAGACCAAACCTGCTATGTGTCTCAACAGTCAATGTTCCACATACAACTGTGTTGACTATGTTATCACACATACAGTACACTTAGTTCAGGACTCTCGGACACACGGACAGGTCCTTCTTGATGGGAGCAGTTTTTGCTGTGGCTCTGACAGACCTTCTGGACGGTCAGTTGTGAACTCTGACCATATGGCAGTCCTTTCTGGCTCTCTGAGTGGTGCTAGTGCTTAAGTTGCTGAATTACACACTCTTAAGGACGTCCGTTCACGTACCATTGCTTTACTCTGCCCTGTCACAGTGTACACAGTCTCAGGTTACTCTTTCAATGTAGTACGTTCTTACAGCACTTTATAGCAAAAACACATATCTTTGAACATATCTTAGTGTTTCCCTATTGCCCATAGAGCCACATGTTCCAAGATAGCTTCTTTTTGTGGGCACTATCTCCATAATGATTTTGCTGTTTGTAAACTGACACACCACAGTACATTTCTGACCATCTTGCTATAAGAAAAGCTAAACTTGCTGCTAAATTTCCTTCTCCCACCCCTTTAGCATTTTTTCCCCTTCATTTTCCTCCCCTCCTTTACGAGCTTACCCTGATCGTCTCATCTTTTCTGATTTTCTCTCCCTTTATTCTGTTGAATAAGCTGAGACTCTCAATCACTAGTGTTCTCTTGGTGTCTCACCTTCTAATGGATGCCCAGATAATTAGAGCTGGTTTCTGTTTGTGTCTGAAAGATGTCATGGATATGTATTTAATCAGATGTTTTTTTTAATCTCCCAGGATTCACACTTTTTTGTGCACTTTTCTGAGCAGTCAAATTGCTGTGCTCTGAACACCCAAAAACTCAAACACAGATTTGACATTATAATCTTGGAGCAAAAAAATGCCAAAAAAGTAGCATTCTGTCCTCTATTTCCCTAAGATAGGAGGGACTCCATACAGTCTTTCTGAACACCCGTAATTAATTGCATATAGAACTTGGTAGAACACAACTCATCACAAATTAAACTTCTTCCTAATGTTACTAACACCCTTACAGATTGTACAGCAGAAAATAAGAAGGATGACTCATTTGAAATGTATTTTTCAGGTTGGTGATTAAGCAATTGCCCAGTCTTTTCCAGGTGCTACATTATAAAGAAGCCCAAATCCAGCTGTTTGTGATGCCTCGTAGGGTCTCTGATATACTACATTTTTATTAAACTAATGTTTTAAATGTTTCCTTCCTTCTGTGTCTCTACCTTGCTTATACAATTATGTGGATGAGCAGGTAATTCTTGGTTTTTTTTACTGCATTTGGGTCACAAAACTCATT
Organism: Notoglanidium macrostoma; assembly: GCA_030068235.1. Taxonomy (NCBI): domain Eukaryota; kingdom Metazoa; phylum Chordata; class Actinopteri; order Siluriformes; family Auchenoglanididae; genus Notoglanidium; species Notoglanidium macrostoma. The sequence continues at coordinate 7,310,107 of JAQQZR010000006.1, read as the reverse complement.
TGCAGTTTCCTCACTCCTGATGGTGCACCCTTCTGGGGAAATGGGGAGGGGGAGTCCATGGGAAGTTCTGCAGGAGAACAATCTCTTTTGAAAAAAACTCTGCATAAACAATATCCATATGAGAAAGGCAATCAGATGAAACCCTGGTAACCTCCCTCTGATAGTCCAACAGCCCTTCTACAAAGTGTAAAACCACAAAGGACAGAAGATAGAGACTCTTGACCAGAATTCATGAGATCACTGATCACGTCATTCTAAATATACCACATGCTTATTTGTTTACTGATACGCTTCCTTTGTAATTTTTTATATACTGAGTGTCTTGTTTATTCCTTGATTACACTTTAAGAATGAGCCTTGATAGTGTTGTGTTTATTGCTAATTATATTGCTAATTATTGCTAATATGCTATCCTAGCATACTATACATACTAATTCATATGTATATTGTTGAAATTAAGTTCATTACTTTTAAGTGGTTCTGTTTCTCCCCAGGCGTTGTTTCACAATATGTCTCCCAGAGTTAAATCTAGTACATCAAAAGTGCTCGTACTGAACACATAACTGCAGTATGCAGTTATAGAAAAGTAATGATTTATAATCTCACTCTCTAGTGTAGGGAGTTCTTCCTCACCACTCTCACCTCTGGCTTACTCATTACGGATAAATGTAAATCTGAACCCAGATTCCTGTAAAGCTGCTTTGTGACAATGTGCTTTGTTAAAAGTGCTATATAAATCAATTACAATTGAATTGTAGCAGTGGAAAGACGTGATGCCTTTACGGATTCTTCTGCTGAAGTAAATTTTTTACGTATAGTTTATCCTCCCTCTTATTAACATTAGTCTGTTCCTGTATTACATTTTCACATTTTGATTTCTGTTTTGACTTCAGTTTGTACTTGTCGCTCGTCTGCACAGACATTGAGCTCAGGATTGAGTCGCTATTATATTTTTGAAGTTGCAGTGACCCTGTATGTGATACAAAGTTTTCCTTTTATCACATCCTCAAGGTTTTAGCTTCTGATTTCTAGGTGCCATAGAAGAAAGTATTTTGAGGCAGTTTTATCATGCACCTGCTGTCCAGCAACCTCATAACCCTGTCTTTACTCTTTGTTATATTTTACCAGTAAGATGTAGATCATTATTTTCTCCATAACCAATTATCTGCTAATATTCTACAGTATATGAAGTGATATGTCTCTTGCTCATGTATTTGATGTGTCTATTGCTCATGTATCAGGTTCACTGAGAGTACACGTTCTTTTTATTACGGCATTTTTTGATTGAACTTCTGGACTCAACATGTTTCTCTCTGGTCTTCAGGGTGTAATTTTCTCCACCAGGTTCTCTTGACTAACATTATTTCCTGCATTAGTTAACATGAGCTTCAGCATTAATAAACCATAAGTAATGCCGATAAACTTCCTTTTGTCAACATTATTATTAATTTCAGTCTGTTTAAAGGTTAACAAAATGCAAACTGTATTGACTGTTATTCAGCCCATAATTAATAAGTACACATTAATTCGGAAAAAAATAATTACTTCCTAAATGTTAATAACTCACTGAATCCTGATCTCCTGGTATAAATACTAGAATGTTTCAGCTTTATGTTAATGGATATGTTAAGTAAATAAAGCACAACTGTGTGTACTGTTATAGGTGGTGTGATGCCAATGGGGATTTATTATTTTCCTATAACAGCATGTCACAAAGTGAGGTATTCCTCTTACACCTCAACAATCTGCCAATGATTCGATTTGTTTTCTAGTAAATAAGGAATGAGATATCATACTTTTATCTGCTTGTAGTTATATTTAGTGCTTGGAAACAAGTTCGCTTGTTTCTTATATCACTCATGTTATAGCAGCTTCTGTATAAACAGTTGTTCACTCATCAGCCTCTCTTCTTAATCTCTCTTGAAGTTAATTAGAAAAATAAAGCATTGCTCCTCTTATTATGTTAAATAAATGTCTCCTTACAGAAAACTTCACCATGTCAGTGATGACGTGTTTTTATTAGTTGAATACCAGCACATATTTATATGCATATTAATAGGCTTAGATTATGTGTCTGTGAGTTTGAGTATGTGTCTGTGTCCATGGGTTACTATATATAATACTGATTATTATTGTTATTATTATTATTATTATTATTATTGAGAGCGCATGAATATATCCCTCTGTAGCCAGCACTATTGTCAGAACTGTTGATATGATATGAAAATTAATCAACACCTTCAGTTCAATCAGATATGAGAAGTCACATGGTGACACAGTGTAAATAACATTATGGGAAACTTAATGTAAAGCGCTACCCATTTTTGGTTTTCAGATTCCATTCAAATTTGCAGGGATGAAAATAATTTTTTTGGAACCTTTGTACACACACACACACACACACACACTTAATCAAGAACAAACCACAAAATAATAAATAATTTTTAAAATTATACTATATTCATCCATTTACAGTGAATCTGCCCAGTATTGCTTCACTCTGTGTTGTTAGCAAAGAAGGTCATGGAGAGAGTAATAAAAGTGTCTTTAATTCTAAAAGTCAGACACCACGCTGTTCCTCTTGCTTCCTTCTCTGGGGTTTTCATTGATTTATCGACACTGACAACTGTATTACTGCTTTTAATTAACACTTCACTAGAGTCTCCGGGTGCGATCTACCAATCACGCACAGAGAATGAGGTCATTTTTTCTACAGTAAGCTGACATGTTGATTAATTTGACAATTGTCCCCAGTGTCAAGTGTGAAGCCCAGGTAGATAAGAATTTTATTTGCGGATGGTTATACGGCTCTGACCCTGCAGCAAGAACATAGTATACATATTAAAAGTTTCCTTCCCGCTGAACTATTATAATATGCTACCTCCGAGCCTGTTATGACTCTGTGGCCTGCATCAACTACATTCTGCAGCTTCAGGCCTCTACAGGGTGAGTATGCTTTACTTTTCCGATTGGATTTATCAGTGAAGAGGAATAGAGCAGTGGTTCATAGTTTTACTCAGCCTTAGAACTACCATATTTAAATTTCAAACTTGAGCTTCAGTTCTCATAACAATACATTAATCCACCATGGATGGTAAGGGCCAGTTGGAGGTTCAGATCCTGTTTGACACAGGAGACACTCATTGCAAGGAAAAACACACCAAGTAAGAAGGTATAGTCAGTGTTTCAAAGGGAGAAGGAATCCCTTGAAAACCAGTTCACATGCACATTTGTGCAGTTATCTAATCAGCCAATCATGTCTAAGCAGCATGCAGATAGAAGTCAAGAGCTTCGGTTAATCTTCAGTCAATGTTCACACCATACATCAGAACGGCGAAAAAATTTGATCCCTGTGTCTTTAGTCATGGCATGAATATTGGTACCAGGAGGGCTGGTTTGAGTATTTCTTAAACTGCTGATCTCCTACGATTTTCACACACAACAGTCTAGAATTTACACAGAATGGTAAAAAAAAAAAAACATAGCGTGTGTGACAGTTCTGTGGGTAGAAATGCCTTTTTGTTAACCGCAGTCAGAAGAAAATGTCCAGGTTGGTTTAAGCTGTCAGGAAGGGTATAATAACTCGTATAATCACTCTTTACAATGGTGGTGAGTAGTAAAAGCAACTCAGCATGCACAAAACATCAAACCTTGGAGTGGATTGGCTGCAACAGCATCATTGACCATGGCGGTCAAAAAATGGAACTGCAACAAGCGCTAATAGAGGCCCATTTGGGCAGGAATCATAGTGACCCATGCACACATTGTTACTGTTTTCAGGGAGGAAGCGCAATGGACAGGAGAGCTAATAACAGGGGTGAAAGAGATGTAGATTTTATGCCAAATTGGCTTAGATTAAAAATACTCTATGGCTACCAAGATCGTGTTGCATTGCAAGTAATTGGAATTTAATTGAATAAACTTCCATGAACAATGGCAAGTGTACATGCAGACAGTATGTCTATGATCGACAGAAACATTTACTCTGTAAAATATATTGCAAAAATGAGGGAAAGGGGTAGTAGGAAAGGTGGATTTTGGAGTGGATCTTATTTACACATGCGCACCATGCTGGCTTCCCTCTGTCTCCCACTCAGTTTCCAATACCCAATTTTTTGGGGGCGGGCTCATTTCAGCTCTTTGGAAATTTTACTGAAACCTGATAAACACACATGCTGTATCAAATACAGCTGTACAGAGATATGTTTAAAACCCCTCAAAAGCCTCATTACTAATATCCTGCCCCACCATTATCTATGGTCACAAGATTATTTTCTTTTGTCTTTTGATACCACTGTTTCACACATTCACATAATGTAAGATACAAAGACGCTGAGAAATTATTTTACTGTACTTCCAGTGTGTTAAATTGCCTCCATGTCCCATCAGATAGTCTGATGTGCATTTGCAATATTTATAGTCTACCATTAATCATTAGTTTGTCTTCACCAAATATCCAGCAAGGTAAATTAAAGTCCACTATCTGCATGGCCCAGCCACTCCACTGTGTCTCCTAATCAATGTCTGAATTATAGGATGTTGTCTCAGTGGAAATCAGGGCTGGAGAGGCCACGGTAGGAGCAGTGAAGGATACAGTAAGGGCAACTGGTGGATTAATCAGTAGGCTGCAGACATTTTCATACACTGACTCTAAAAAAAAAACATTCTAAGGCCTTACTGACAAGCAGTCTATGACAAGCTCGCTTAGACCACTCTCAGCGTCTGATAATGAGTCATTCTCTCGTCCATTTTGCCTAGCAAATGTTCAGTAATGATGTGACCACACTGGCTTTTATAAGGCTTATGAAAATGAATGAAGCATGAATGATGATTAATTCAGCTTATCTCCATTTTTAGTTTGCAAAGAATTCGAAATAAAAGTTCTATTAGCTACAACATGCTTATATAAACGGCACTATTATTAGGAGTGAAAGTAGCAAAATTAACTGATTAAAATAGATTTGATAACGCACAAAGTAAAAGTTGAGTTGATTAAAATGCATATTAATTAAAATTTTGAATTTATCATTTGAACTGATTAAAAAAAACATTTTATAAGCATGACTATAATGCTTTTATTAACATACAGGGTGGTGATGTATATATAAATAAAGGTATAAAGGTGAAATGAACAAACATTCATTGATAAAAAGAAATGCAATTAAACAGGTGCATTAAAAATTATTGGACATTAAAAGGGTGACTTAAAAGAGCATGTCTCCTTTTACTGTGAACTGTTCTGTTTTATGGGTATTTTTGTTATTTCCACAAGAACCTGACGGATTTAACCACACCAAATGATAAATGAGACGGACATGACAAAATAATAGTGGAGGTGAACAAAATTTAGTAGAGCAATGAGTTTTCAATCATGCGTTCTTTTGAATACAATTTTACAATATATAATCCCCTTTAAATATACTGGAACAGCAAGACCAATTCTTTTGCTTTTGCTATACACTGAAGACATTTGAATTTAAGATCAAAAGATGAATAAGACACTAGATCAGAATTTCAGCTTTCATTTCCTGATATTTACATGCAGATGTGTTAAATAACTTAAAACATGGCCTTTTGCTTGAACCCAACTATATTTCAATTGAACAAAAATATATGAACATCTGACTGACAGGTGTTTCTTGTTGCTCAGGTGTGCCCTGCTAGAGTAATTGCTTAAACAATTAATAGCTCTGAGTATCTTCTCTTGGTTTGAGCTCTGGGTTTTGCCTGTGAAGACTACAACTGTTGTTAAAACAGATAAACCAACATGAAGACCAGAGTGCTGTCTATGGGAGAAAAGCAAGCCAGTTTGATGTAGAGATTCAAGGGAAAATTAAGCCATTGCAATAGAATTGGCCATAGCTAATACAACATTTTGGAAAGTTCTGAAAATGAAAGAACTCACTGGTGTATTAGCAATCAGACATCGAACAGGTTGGCCAAGGAAAATAACAGCAGTTGTTCGAGCTGTGAAGAAAATCTTAAAAACAAGTCAGTGACGTCACCAAGAACCTCCACAGGGCAGGGGAGAAGGTATCGCAAACCAATCACATTCACAATCCTTAGTTTCTGCCTGGTCAGGTAAAATTAGGCTTCTAGTTTTGTTTATGTTTTGGGGACGACTGTTTTGTTCATCAGTAGTTAATTAAGATGTGGAAGAGTACTGTACAGTGAAACACTTGGAAACCCATTAGTAATGACTGAAGTGTTAATGTGTAGTTTTTCAGAAGTTAATGAAGATGAGGAAGTGTATTGTAAAGTGAATTGCATGGAAACTCATTAGTAATAACTGAAGCGTTACTGTGTAGTTCTTCAGTGGTTAATGAAGATGCGGAACGGAATTACACAAGGTAACACAATGCTAATTTTGGTTATTTAAAAGAAAATTATTTAGAAAAAATCTGAAGGTACATTAATGTAGAATATTTGGTACTCATTGCTACATACCAGCCTTGTACGTCTGTCGGATATTGTTGTTCATTTCTCCCTTTAGAACTCGACTGGCTAAATTAAAACAACACACTGACCCTGTGCTCCTCTGAGCAGACCTATAATAACTCAAACATTTACATTTTAGACACTAAGTTGTTGGAGTAGGTTGAGGTCTATTAGGTAGTAGATCTCCAGGAGGAAAGTAAGACTTAGCTATGGGGGATTATTGTCAATATGATCAGTGATTAGTCAGGGCCATAATTAGCTACTAGTTCTGCTGGAGAAATGTAAGACTTAGTAACTCCAGCTAAAGACTCAGTTAATTACTGCATAGTTAATAGTGAACTTCTACTAACATACTGAGCAATTAACTAGTAGTTCTTAGTATTTCATAAGTATAAGATTGGTGTTAATAAATTACCACTCATTCGTTCCTGCTTAGTTCCTGCATAGTAACCTAATAGTTGTTGAAAGTTATTGTAAAGTGTTACCAGACTGTCTTCTGAAACAGCAATATACAGGAATAAATTCAGTGTGTGAATGTCCCATTGCCTCCCATGTGGGAGAAAGCATGAGAGTTGTGGTTGAATAGTCACCACTGCTATGGAAAAGCACTGCTGCGTTACATCACTTTTGAGAGCATCAGGAAATAAACAGGGATATCATTAGCCTGCTTATGGGGGAAAAAAATGTCCACCAGTTGCTCCGCTCAATGACTGATGTGGAAATGTGGAAAGGCGGGGCAGAACACTGGAATTTGGTAATCACATTTTGAAATGTTTTTAATTTATTTGAACACAGTAATTATTCCATCATTTTGGATCTGTGCAATCTGCTACCGTGGAGTCATAATGTGAGCATTAAAGTAGTGTGTCTGTGTTTTATGTTCACTGCCACCAGTCTCAATATGAGTTATAAAAAATATGGACCATGTGAGCAAAATCATTTTAAAATACATTTTGTGATGATTCATTTTTATAGATGTCATACATGCTGTTCAGTAGGAAGTTAAGCTCTGTGATGGATGGCAGAGAAGGGTTGAGCTATGGTGAAAGCAGGCAGTGTTATGCTCTAAACTGGCTTTAGTGGATTTCCCTGTTCCAGCAGCTCTCCGGGGAGAGATGTTTTGCTCATTAGTCTGAACACATTGTTTGTAATGGAAGCTAATGGTTTATGCATATGGAAGGAGCAGCAATTGCTCTTGTGATTTAGTGTGATGTTTATTTTATGGAAATCAAACAACAAGATGAAATGAACTCAACACTTCGTGTGCATGGATATAGTATGTCAGCACTAATGTACTTTACGTGAATACACTGAACATCTGTACATAGCATATACATACATGATGAAGGCATTCGTCACCTGTAACTAATGTGTGAAGAGACCATGTAGGGTAGCCTACCTGTATGTAGTGTGTACAATACACACAACACACAAACATCAACAACTCAGACATCCCACATGTCAGTAATGTTAGTGATGCCTTATAACATCTGAATGGAGCACAACAAAAACCTATGAAAAGATGTTTACTGTGCTGTAAAATGAAAGCTGTAATTAAAAATTTAATCACTGATTCCCATGGAGGAAGTGTTGCTTGTTTTGATGAAGCTCGGATAAACCACTGGCCACATCATTAGGTCTTATTGTGCTTTCTGATAGCACCGTGGATGAGTTTAATAATCATTATGGACTATAAAGAGAAATGGAGCGAGGAATGTGTTTCATTAAAGATGTAATTCCAGGAACCAGCAGCTTTAGTGAGGAGACTGAACATGAAGCCTCCCTGCTTATACAGCAGCTTAGCACACCTTCAAATGTTTTTTCTTTATTTTTATCACTGAACAGACATGTCATATCTTAAAATAATGATGGATTGTCATTTCTCTTTACTTATTTGAGAGGTTCTTGATTGAATATGTATTACTACAGCTGTGGAATAGGGCTATTTACTGTGTAACAACACTACCTCGACACAACACAACTATTGGTCTCAAGCACATTAAGAAGGCAAGAAATTAATGAACCTTTGACAAAGCAAAGCACGCCTTTTCACTGAAAAGCATTCGCTGGCTACTTTGAAGAATCTAAAACACACACACACACACACACACACACACACACACACACACACACACACACACACACACACACACACACACATATATA
>JAQQZR010000006.1:7278533-7296644 GCA_030068235.1 Notoglanidium macrostoma | reverse complement strand
ACATGCAAACTCCTCACAGAAAGGCACCCTGGGTGACCCGGGGATCGAACCCAGGACCTTCTTGCTGTGAGGCGACAATGCTAACCGCCGCACCACCGTGCCAGAACCTGGTTTATAACCCACACAAACACAGATTGAACATGAGAAAAGTTCAGGATTAAACTGGGGACCCTGATGATGTGAGGCAGCAACAATGCACCATGGTGCTGCCCTGAAAAGAGTATGATTAAGAGAAATTCAAGAATTACCAATTAAATTCACTAAGTTGACCTTTAGGCTTCAGCCCCAGAGCTTCACAGCTTCACACTGTCCAGAACTGAGTTTTTGTATTGAATGCATTATTAGGGAGGAAACACTGCCATATAACGAACTGGCTGGGGTGAACTGGGAGGTGATACAAATAACCATAAAACTGCATAAGAAGATAACTCATATTACTGAGCTCATCCACAATACTATTTATCTTATAAAACAGAACACTCAGCAAAAAAATAACTTCTATACATTTTGAGATAAATACGTCATTGTCAGCCGAGGCACTATGATCTATGATGGGAGATGTCGGTCTTGACAAGCTGGAACAAAGCCAGTGGGGCTTAGTAACATAGCCACAAGTAACCCAATTATCTACCCTGCCTGCTGTATCAGCATTTCTAGATTCATACTGCAGAAAAGAGGTCCTGAAAAGTATAAATTATAGTTCTGAGGGAGCTAAAAATCTCACCCTAATCTGCTTTATCTATATGCTATAAACAGTAATAGCTGAAATGTTAGGATAGTATAAAGTTTTAGAAAATGTTCAGAGCCTGGGGGCCAAATTGCTCCAAGACTTCACAACTTGTGCTTGTATTCTCTCTTACACACTATGGATTTGCCCACTTACCTCCATCTTCATAACATCGTCTTCAGACTTGAATCCCCCCGGAACACACCTAAATGAATTGGTGTGTGCACTCCGTTCAGGTGCTCTTCTCAAGCAATCCTCAGCCCAATCAGCCAGCTGTCAAGGTGAGACAGTTTTACATGGTGAAGCTCCAATGCCCTTGTCCAATTTCACTTTGGACTGAACCTGGGCCGAACGTGCCAATCCTCATATTACCAAGCAAATTAAATCAGGGCATTGGGAGGGGGGCTGGGGAGAGTCATCCTGTCAGACACACTCCGGCTCTCCCTTCTCTGCCTGCTAAAAGATCAGGACACTTGGAGAGGAGAGTAGTTAATTGATTTAGGATGTGGGAGGTGTGTCTGACAAGCACCCAAAGACACACTGTAATGAGGGAAAGCAGCAGGCCAGAAAATTCTCCCAGTCCAGCGCAGCGTAGGGGGAAAACACTCACAACCCTAAGACACAGTTTATAATAAGGGTGAAAATGAAGAAGTCCACGTCCACACTCATTCCTCCAGTTCTCTCACATTTAATGTGAAAGTAATGATAAAATCATTACCCTCTTATGCAACTAAATGGAACAGTAAGTAAGCATCTTCCATATAAAACCAAGCTACATAACCTACAGGCAAGAATCATCTTTAAGACCATTTTAAGTAAATTTACTCATAACACAGCACAGTTCCATTTTAAATTATTCATGTACTTTTGTCCTACTGGGAATGAATTTACTGTCAAGGACACTGACAATGTAGAACCAATACCTTTGAATTTCGGTGGTAAATATGTTGGCCTTAAATACGAAATCATGGAAATTATATAAAAACATTTTTGCCAGCACCCTGAAAAGACATTTTCAGACTTCATTGTATTTCCACAATCCACATTTAGAAAATCAAGTTCCTTAAAAGTAGATTAAATAGATAACATTTTCTTGTGGGGTTTCTCCAAAAAGACACACTAAACTTGAACCCTTAAGGGGGGATCTTTTAAGAACTAAGTTTTAGATCTTTTTATCTGAAAAAGTATATCAGTTGTTCCTTCTTCTTCCTAATAATACAATAACAGTACACTTATAGAAACGGTACTACTACTACTACTACTACTAATAATAATAATATTAATAATAATAATCATAATAATAATAGTTAACTCACCATCAGTAACTGCCTTATTCTACTCAGGGTCATTGTGGATCCAGAATCTACCCTGGGATCACCGGGCTCCGGGCTTGAGGTGGGAATACACGCCGTGGATATGGGACTCCAGTCTATCACAGGGCACCATATACACACAAGGCACCACTCATTCTTGCATGCACACATGGACACACACATACATACACACAGAATTTTGAGGGTTACTTTAAAAATGCATTCTGATACATTTACTAATTACTTGCTAAAAAATGTAGTCAGTAACCTAATCTAATTACCACAAAATTAAAGTAATGTAACTGATTACTTTCTGTTACTTTTGGATTACCTCAATACCAAATATGTGGATGATGACAGCATTTTCTCAGCTGGAAGGCAGAACTTGCACTATATGTGTGTTATTCACTTTTTCTGATTTAAAGTCAAAATAATGGCAATTTTTCTTTTCACTAGGCCATGATAGTGAATTGGTGACTGTAAGATTAGCTTTGATTTCACTCGAGACCAGAGTGATGATGTGAGTCTCATGAAGTGTGTGTACATGTACATGTAGCCTACAAGTGGTTAAGATGTTGGACTAGTGATCGGAATGCTGTGAGTTTAAACCCCAGCACTGTTAAGCTACCTCTGTTGGGCCCTTGAGCAAAGCCCTTAACCCTCAACTGCTTATTTGTATAAATGAGAACGTGTAATATATGCATACATAAGTTGCTCTGGATAAGGGTGTCTGATGACATGAATGTAAATATGATCCTTCCTTTAGGGCTGCAACTGCTGATTATTTTGATTCTTTTTTTATTTGTTTATTTTAGGGCGTTAATTGAATAATATTTCCTTTATTCTTCAATTAGTTTAATTTTTTTTTTAAATATATACAAAAGATCTTTATTTAAAATATTTGATTGCAGTATTTTAATCAGCACTACTACAGAACTTTTTCTTAACTAGGCTTAAATAAACAGCAGTTCACTAATTACAGCATTAGTGACATTTATCAGATAATCTGTCACAGCATGGGAATAGTGTCACGTGCTCATGTCGACCAAATGAATGTTTACACTCATTCAGTATAAGCATTATATATCAATGGTACTGAATAAACACTCAGACTAACTCAAGTTGCCGTCAGTATACATTGTTTGCTGCTTATCACTTTTTTAATCACTTACCGCACTTTTTGCAGCTGTGTGTCTGTATTTCAAGCCACCATTTGTTCAAATTTCGAACAGGCAAATCCAAAATAAAGATAAAATAAATATCAGGTGCCTGTTTCGCTCACTGAAGCTCTCCCATGCTAAGCACATTTTGCTTGCTGTATGGGCGCGCGAGGTGAATCATTTTCAGTATATTGAATCGACTCCAAAGATTTGCATTTGACTCTCAGTTTTCAATGCCCGATAATTAGTGAATCGACTCTATTTGGGATCGACTTGTGAATCGAAAGCAAGGTCAAAGAAATAGGCTAGTTTATCTTTTAATTTTTTAAGCTAATTGAAGCTAATTTTTAATGCTAATTTAAGCTTCGCTTCTTTCTGTTTTTCTGCCTCACATTGCCAAAAACAAATGATAATATTACAGTCATGAGGCCTGCAGGGTAGTGCACACACACACACACACACACACACACACACACAGATTCTAACCCTAACCTTTAGGGGCAATTAAAAATAGCCAATCCACCTACTGGTATATTTTTTTAGGACATGGGACAAAACTGAAGATTCTGGACCAGTGCAGTTGTTAGCACTGTCGCCTCACAGCAAGAAGGTCCTGGGTTCGATCCCCGGGTCACCCAGGGTGCCTTTCTGTGTGGAGTTTGCATGTTCTCCCTGTGCATGCGTGGGTTTCCTCCCACAGTCCAAAGATTAGGTCAACTGGCTACTCTAAACTGCCCATAGGTGTGAATGCGAGCGTGTGTGGCTGTTGACCGGCGACTGGCGACCTGCCCAAAATATGCTTAACACCACAGAATAAAATTTCAATAACAACATATTTAAATCCAGAGAGCCAAATATGTTTTATTCACTTCAACCCCCATGCATTTGGTCTGTGCCTGTCTGTGCTTCTCCAGTGACATCAAACATACTGCAGACATAGGTTGAGTGGAAAAATTGGTGAGACATTTCTGGTTTCAAAAAACAACCATACTGAATCAACTCATCCTCGCACTACAGGCACCCTCAAATGACTTTCAGCATATGACACATAGTAAAGTATCACTTTGTAAATGACATGTTGTAAATGACAGGTTTTACATTCTATAGGGCAGTACTGTATGTACGTGTGATTCATAAAGTCAATAGTTTACCTCTCATCCTCTATGAGTTAACATCAGTCATCAGTATGTTTTGGGTTCAGGCTGTACTGCTTTAGGAGCCAGGAAGGATGTGCTGTAATTGTACTGTTGTGGGAAAGACAGGGAAGGAAAGACAGGGAAGTAAAATCTGACATTTGTGTGGTCAATGTTAACTTTTCCATCAGATACTTTTGGACTGTTCATGAGTCAAAATTCTAGCTGACCGACACCTGCTAAGCAGTAGAACAAACAACACTGTGCAATCTGTTGGGAAAAGCTGTAATTATTCTAATGCCATGGTTCTCAAAGTGAGGTCCGTTAAGCATAGTCAGGGTCTGTGATTTTAAAATTTTGTTACAGCAGTGGAAAATCAGTAAGTTATTATGCCTATAAATGGTGTCAGCTGGAATCTAATGACAAATTCTATGGGTTCTATGGGTGCAAAGTTTATTAAAAAAACACTCAGGCTTCAAAAAAAGGCAAATATTATTGTACACTTTAAAACAATTCCTAATTTTGAACAGTTTGTTAGTTTAAAAAAAAAACAACAAAAAAAAAAACTGGCTCTGGCCAAATGTACATCAGCTGAAAAATAGTGAGGATAATAAATAAAGTACTGCTAGAAAAAGCATGCGAAGTTAAAGCTTTGTAACACTTTGATTAAAGGCAGTGTTCACAGGGCTTTGTGATATTTCTAGAAAGCCAACCATCATGACAAGTGACATAAAAGTGATGTAAAACTCAGTGTCACATTATGATCATGTCACATGTTAAACAGCTGAAAAAGCGTTAATTGATTTTCAGAGAAAATATAACTGACATTAGAATCATATCATTGTAATACATTTTCTTAAAATCTTATAAATAGTACAATTTAATACATTCGACAAAATGTTGACAAATGCAGACAAAATGTTCATTACAGCGATTACACAGAGGGTTTGAATGATATACTATACACAGGGATACAAAGTCACTTGCATCATAAGCTCACATCAACAAAACCTTTCACTTGAATCAGGTGTTGTCTCCTACATAATATCAAAATGGATGTCTTTATGAGAGCTAAAGTTCACTCACATGCCTTTTTAACAGGAACTCCTGCTCATTCATGCAGCTCTCCATGACTTCCTGTCAGCTTGAACCAGTCTGGCCAATCTGATCCCTCATCAGCAAGGCCTTTCAGCCTGCAGAACTGCTGCTCACTAGGATTTTTTTAGTTGTTTTCTTTTTAACCATTTCACTCCTGAGAGAGCAACAGTTTCTGAAATATTAATAATTCTGATAATAGTTCTGAAACCAGCCCACCTGCCACCTCACCATGGTCAAAATAGTCATCTCACTATTCCCTATTCCAACTTTTGGAATATTAAATGAAGCTTCTAACCTGTATCTGCATGATTTTGTGAATTGTGCTGCTCCCGCATAACTAAATGAGCATAACTGCATAAATGAGCAGGGTATTCCTGATAAAGTGGCCGGTAAGTCTTTGTTGGAATTATTAGGTGTTGATTATGGAGTTTCAGGAATCATTTATGTTGATGAACTATGCACTAGCACTATGAACTCCAGGAAAGTGTTGCTTAATTTTTAAAGGCAGTGTTCAAAGTGCTCTTCTCAGTAATTTAGCCCAGTTGTGCCATCACTTTCCTTTTAAAAAATGCCATATACTTGAATTCAGCCCATTAAGTACTAGACCTATAATCCTTCCTGCCAAATCACTTCCCATCACCATGAAAAGCTCTTTCATTAGAATGAATTAAACCACCTCCTTGTAATTGTAGGCTGCAGACAGATGATATCATGATGGGTGTGTTTGCTCTTGACAGAGTCTCTGACAGAGTGAAGGATTCTTCCTTTGGCGCTTGGCATGTGTGCCAATCACAGAGCTTACTCTCCCTGAGGGCTTCCATCAATCAGCCTCCTCATCGCCTTCCTCTATCAGTCTAGACATCTACAGGCCAGGGAGAGGTATCCAAACCGTCATATCTCTCCCGCGCCCTTCCCCTCTCCGTCCTGAATCCACCGGCAGCCATTTGAAGGAAAACAAGCATGGCTATAAATAAGCTGCAGGAGGCTAAAACTGACATTTCATTTGACAAGTTACTTTGGACAGATTGTGTGCGGTTGTTTGTGGGGCATTCTTTTAAATTGTGGTGGGTTTCCCAGCCGTGAAAACCTGAAGAACCATAGAATTTCACGTTATTGCTTTAGCAGATCTACCAGATGAACGAGGTGTTAGCTCAGAGAAACTAATTACACTGAGCCATGCTGTTTGATCAAGGCTAGATTTGGAAGAACTTGGGTGTGGTGATGCTTTAAAGATGAGGTTTCCACGCTGATGCTGAGGTTTATGGGTGATGGGTGCGTAGGTGTTGATAGATTAGTGCAAGGCAGAAAGGAGCCAGGGTGATGTACCAGCAGAGCAGTTAGACTGGAGTTGTAAGCACTGCAGATCTCGAGCCACTCTCATAACGAAGGGGATATTCCTTCAGCTTACAGTTACTGAGTTCACACAGATGCTCCAAAATGTACTTTCAGCACTTTCAAGGACTTTTCAAGCACTAATTTGTTTGTATTCAAGACATTAGCGATGTTATGTAGCCAAGGGCAGCAGGCGTCAGGGACGAGTATTAGTTATGTGTGAGTGCAGGTAACGGTTGCTGAGATTTCACAGTAATATTTGTCACGGGTAATGGTCCGTTTTCTGATTTTTTTTTTTTTAATTAAACAAAAGGTATTTTTAAGAAATTATTGGCACTTCATGACAATGAACAAAAGCATAAATTAAAAACAGATGCAATTTGACGCTGTGAGCAGATTGCTGATCTAATTCATATCTAAATGCCGAGATGGCTGAAAACAGATTCTATTCTTCGTTATTTTTATGTTGGTTTGGATGAACAGTAAGGTCCATAAATATTTGGACACCGACACATTTACAGTGATTTTAGAGGTCGACCAACATTTATTAAAAAAGAAATTAAATCTAGACTGTGGTTCAAAGTGCACACTTTCAGGTTTTTTTTAATATTTAAATATTAAATTTTCTTTTTTTTAAATCTACATCCAAATTAGATGAACAGTGTAGGAATTACAGCACTTTTTATATATGGCAATCCTCCTCTCCTTTTAAAGGGACCAAAAGTAAGCATAAAATAAACTGTCACTTCTTTAATATTTGGTGGAAAATCCTTTGCAGTCAACGACTTCCCAAAGTCTGAAACCCATAGACACCACAGATGCTGGGTTTCATCCATGGTGATGCTTTAACCAGGCCTTTACTGCAGCTATCCTGTTCCTGCTTGTTCTTAGGGCATTTTGCATTCAGCTCCAATATACTGTAGTAGACCGCAGAAACAACAATAACTATCAATGTCCAAATATTTTTGGACCCGACGGTATGTTTCAGATCACGGTTTAAAAAAATCCATCTACAGCAAAGTTTTAACCTCCTGGCAGAGACAACCAGGATTTGACTTAAAACGTATCATTCATGCTTAAACATTTAATTTCTGGCAAAACTACTTAAGACTTAATCAGGATGTGATGAACAGTTTTTTCACTTTCCTAGATATTTTTGATGGTTATTACCCAGCTTGCACAGATCAACATCCATCTCTGTCTTTCACATACAGAATCCATTGATTTCTCCCCATAAGGATGGATGACAAAAGAATTTTCTTCCATTTGTGCAAGCTTATATTTTTTACACATAAAAAAAAAAAAAAAATTCACAGGTAATACTTAAGAGGTGCCAATAACGTTACCACATAAATTTTTGAAACAAAAATGTTCTTATGAATATGCTTATTGCTAGAATAACAAGCAATTTCTCCAGTTTTTCCAAATGACAAAAGTGCCTTTTGTAAATTATTTACGCAGAGTTACATGAAGGGTGCCAATAATTTGAGAACTAGCTTTAGTAACAGATTCCCTCATCTCCACAACTACCGGAACTGATTCACAAACTCCGCTCACACGTCCCAACCCATGGTAGCATCTTCATTCCCAATTAGTCATTTTCTAAAAAGCGCATTTTATTAAAACAAAATGCTTATTTACATTTTACAGTAACAGTCCTTGGATTGGCACAATGTACGTACCATTAGAAAATGCAGGGACATATACAAACTTCACCTTAGGCCTATCAGTGACAAACACAATCAAGAGGACCAAGAACCTAAAAGTAACTAAAAGGAATAGATTCCTGTATAGCTTGCATGACTAGATTGAATGTGTTTTATCCATTTGGGTGGGTAAAATAAAATACTTTCTTAACACTATTGCTTATTTCTTAATGGTGACAGGTAAATGTGCTTTGCTGTGTCAGAATAATGGATAGCTTCTCCAGAAGAGCAAAGATGGCAGAAGTGAGAATTTGGGGCTTGACAGTAGTGCAGACACCAGGAACAGCCACCAAATATAATCACAGTAGAGTAAACAAACAAACAAACAAAAAAAAGGGTAGGAAATTAAACAATACATCGGGGACTATTCACATGATGCACACAAAAAAAAAAATCCAATATCATTCATTTGTATGAATCCTAAGTCACAAACCAATTATTACAATCAAGCTGAACATTCTTTAACATGTGGCTTACTGGCAGATCGAAAACAATAAACCTTTAGACCTGAGACTTGTAAATCATGGAGAATTAAATATTTTGGGACAATTTTAATGCGGTCCCTGGCCGAGAACACAAAAAGCCACTTTTTCGCAAGGCTGTTCTACTTAATGCTAAAAACAATGGATGTCGCAACAAATATATGTTGCGAAGCACATCAGGTGAACAGCAGCCTTTAATAGCTTAAGTACAAAGCAGCTTTTAATGGCTGTTGGGAGACACTCAGCCAGACGTCCTATATTGACAGGAATAACACAATCACAATAAAGCTCATCTGACATGACAGGTCAGTTTTTCTCGCCAATTACAGCTTGCACATAATTTCATCATACCTGCCAAAAAAGGTCTACATGTTCAGTAATACCCAGTGCCGTAAGACACCTTTAACCTGGTCAGTCAACCAAACGGCTTCACAGTGACACTTCCCTCTCACTTAGAGCTATAGGAGTGATTCAAAGCTTCTATAGCCACGGGTGCCAGGCTGGGTCCATGCGACACAAGTTGTCCAGACTGTTAGCAGCCGCCACCAGTGTGTTCACTTTACTCTCTCCTCCCTCAAACTGAGCCAGGCTGTGCAGGCGCGTCATGATGGCCGTCACAGCCTTCTGGACCAGCGACACAAGCTGCTGGCTGTCCATGTTATCCGGTTGTCCAGCAGGGGACAGAGGCATCGATGTGTCCTCTTGGGTCTTCTTGTGCCAGGCAATGATTTCATCTCTTAGTACAGCCTTCAGAATGCCGTCCACCTGAAGAAAAGGATGTACCAAGATGATGGAGGATCAGAAAATGTTGGAATCAAAGGCACTACCTTTTGAAATATGTATAAATTAGCTTTAGGCTTTAGCAGGGAGGGAGTGGTACCTTGAAGTTGGGCTGAGCGAAACAGCGCGCGACAGCGATCATGGAGGCTGTGAGAGGGCCAGACACACCGATGGTGGTTAGAAACTCTGAGATGTTGGGTGTCAGGCGGAAGGGAACAGGTCGGTTGGCATCCAGATCCCCAGTGGCGTCGTTGATATCAAAGCGGAAGTAAGAGACGTTGAGCTTCCCCGTGTCCTGTTAAAAAACAAAAAACCAAACAAAACAAAAAAAAACAAAAAAAAAAAAAGTAAAAATGCAAGGAAATCCCCATTATCTTAAGGAACATTTCTGTTTCCCAGAGGAAGAGGAAAAAGGTATGATCAGATTCTGGGCTAATCAAAAAGCCCCAGTTTGCCAGTGGGCCATTTCCTTCCATCTTCAAATTGCTGTGCGATACTCGCCTGCATTGTAGTGCATCTCAAGGGGTGTGAATACGTAGGCAAACTAGTGCAAACACAAGATATGCATCATGGTAGAAACTCTAAGCCAGACACATCCTGGAGGAGCAATTCAGTTCAGGAAGCTTAAAGAAAGATAAAAACGGGTGCGGATTTTTTTGCCATTCCAATGTTCGTACAAGACACAATAGGCCATGAGAGACCAAGTTCCCATAATGCATGCATAGCTAATGCCAGAACAGTTCACTCCTAAACAGAAAATGCTCAAGACGACCAAAGTGTTTGGAAAAGGCTGACCTCAAGCCTAATCAATGAGCAGAGCTCTCCTGCTGGTATTAAACCACAGGTATGTGAATGCACACATGGGCTTGGCTCTGTAATCTCACTGTGCCTAATAAGATCTGTAGACAGGAGCGTGCAGTGAGGAGACTTGATAGTGTCTCTTAGGTGCCTGCTCCTCTGCTCGTCACAAAGAATTCACATTAGGATCGGCGGACGGAGCATCTGTTTAACAATCATCTCTAATAAAGACTTTGCAATGTGCTCTGTGCTCCCAAATTAACTACCTGGCCCGTTGCGGTACGAATGCAGAGCCAAATCTTCTACACTCAGCCTTTTTGAACTGAATCAAGGCTGACGGCTGGAGAGTGACCGGATAATCAGGCCATCTGAAACACTTCTCACATTTGACGAGCACATTGCCGCTCAGCAATACATGGTGTGATTATGGTGTGATGTTGGGGTGACGTGATGGTCCACACAGCATGCGAGACCACAGCCTTACTGGAGTCGCACATCTCAGACGGATCCCTCGACATGACCGAGTCTGACAGGAGTGTGAGCATCACTCATCTAATCACTGGTCACTCTAATTACTAATGTTTAAAAAGTGCAGCTGTACTGCAAATTAATCTTTTATATCCAGATCTAGTGGGGTCACAGAACCATATTTTATCAGGAAATATCAAGCACTTTGTGGGCTGTAACTGTGTAGCTGAGCGCTCGTTACCTGGGCAATTTGCAGCATCTCAGGGTTGAGGCGGTTGAGGTGCAGCATGAACTCGGCCAGGCCGATCAGAGCCAGCTGGATAGTGAACATTTTGCGGAAGGTCCAGTAGTCTGTGGCGTTGGGGAAGGTGTGTAGCGCCCATTCCTTCAGCATGCTGCGAGGTACCATGTTGCCCTGTACTTCCTTCAGAATGTCCCGCAATACCTGCACACATACACAAGGAAGAGTTCTGCGGTGTCCAACTAAAAATCATTAAGCATCGTTGCACTTCTTCACTTTTGAATAAGTTACATTGTGTCGATTAGTGCGTGCTTTTGATCAGTCAAAATATTAACATGTTAAATCTAGAACATCTTCTATGCCATTCAGCGTTTTGACGAGCTTGAACGCAACGTTGGAAATTATGTGAAGTATGAATAATAAAGAATCTACAATAGCAGAATGAATGAATGACATTTAAATAAAGACAAATACGTGGAACCATTTTACTTCAATTCAGTTTAAACTAATAGGTATTTGCGGCAATACTTTATTTACTTATTATTATTAACTTTTAAAGTACTACCTACACTTGCACCTGTGTGTATTTGAAGGTCTGTGGGACCATTCAATTTTAATATAAATATATAAATGGGTTTAACACGCGCACACACAAGCATGAAGCAACACAAGTCATTTTCACAAATGTCTCTGAATACATAGGTCTCTAAATTATGGAACTAAAAGTCGAGCATTAAGTTGTGGATTTGTTGCATTAGAGTAAGTAAATATTACAAACAACTGAATACAAATTAAACAGTGAAGTTTGTTCTGATGACAGCTCTACTTGTTCAAGACGACCCACACTGGAGTATGCCGTCAGACAGTGTGGTGAGTGAATAAGTGTCCGGCTCCAGCGTAACAGCTGTGTTTTACCTGATGGCTGGCCTGTGTTCCTCGGGCCTGGACCGTAGCTAATCTGTCGTAGTAGCGGGAGATGGGGTTGTCATGCTCGATGCCTTTCTTAGCACAGCGCTGTTTGTAGATCTCCACCAGTGAGAGGGATGAAGGATTATCCTCCACCAAGCGCATCTGAGGAGACACGGCCACCACCCTGGGCACTGCACAACACAACACAATCACATTTAATGGAGCCAGACAAAGACCAGCTTAGTAGAAATAAGGCTCACTTTCAAAACACACAGTACAGTCTAATAAGTCTCAAACTGAATTACACACCAAAAAAAAAATCAAACAAAAAGAGCACAATGCATTAGCAAGTGTGGCGATATATTTAAAATCCTGTCGAACCCTAGACTACGAAGAAACCCAAGCGCATCCATTAACCATCTTCTAAACATTTCCACAGACGCGCCACTGTCGATACAATCGTTCCATTTACACAGTGAGTGAACTGAGACTGCAATTCCCCAGTCATATCATTTTTAAACAAAAGCAATCCACGGCTGAGAGAGCCAGTGAGAAAACACCTGTGAGGAGAGAGAGCTCTCGGGAAAAACGCCCACGAGCCTGGAGCACGGGCTGCGGGAAACGGCGAATACGCCGAAGGTCTGCACTGCAAGTTCTTCGTTTGCTTATTAAAGGCAAGTGACCTGATAATATATACTAAAGAAAGGCAACTCAAACAAAGACAAGCTGAGAAAAAAGAAAAAGAAAAGAAGCCAATATGAATAGTTAAAAATAAGCTGTACACAGAACACTATAAGGCATTGCAAGGTGTCCTTGACATCTATCATGAGGAAATGATTTACATTGTGTTCCATCTATTTCTACCAGGAGACGGACAAATTCATTTCTTATTCCTGCTTATCGTGCAGTGGAGAGAGATTGAGTCATTGTAGCCTCGTCCTACATCATTTCCACTGCAATATCACACTCCTCTGCTGATCTAACTGGCAATGACTAGGCCATTTAGCTGAGCTCTGAACAGCAAGTCCAAGTACAGCATATACAGGCTTCAAATGCCAGCCAGTAATGGAGATATAATACACTGTGCACTGCACAAACAGGCCAGAGATGCTGCGCAATTAAGATGGATGGATGGAAAGATGGACAGACAGATGGATAGAACTAAATATCTTTAAAAGTGCAATAAGCAATACATATCGTACGTAACTTTGCTCACTCACCATGTAAAATGCATCAGCACGTGAATTCAGTTCGTACTCCGTAACTACAAATGCTCAAACGGAAACTAAACCGCTTCTTCAGTTTAGCTTTTGTATATGAAATCGGCAGACACGGCTTGCCCTACTTAGCATAATACTCAAACCTGTTTAAATAAAATGACCATTTTTGATACATATTAAAAGCACTTAAGATGGCCCTTTTTTTTTTTTTTTTTTTTTATTAAATGTGGACCTCTGTGTGATTTTACATTGTTGATGTTCTTCTGTTCTTTGTTTACACCAACCTCCCTTTACACAACACCAATAACTTAACTCAACTCTCTCTCCAATTTATAAGAAGCATATTAAGGCAGCCTGTAATTAAGATATATTACGATGAAATGTGAGGATGGTACCTGTAAAGAAGAGGTGTCTCTTGGTGGTCTCCTTCCTCTTCTCCAGGCAGGGGTTGAGTAGGCGTAGGAGCTGCAGTACGCGCTCCTCTCTGCGTGACTCTGTCAGACAGGCATCATTCATCACCAGGTACGGGTAAATCTTTCCGTTGTGCCCACGGATGTAGAGGCGGCGGGCAGCGGTGTTGTGCTTCTGAACAATCTCTACCCTGGGCATGAACCTGAGGATGAGAACATCACCACATGGGTAATGTTAAACATGTTAAACATGTCTTTCCACATGAGTAGGTAGGCGAGGGTGTGCGCGGCATAAATTTTCTTTACCGCGCTATCTTGATGTAGTAGTGTGTGGGCTTGGGCATGAGGAATTCTCCTGGGATCTCCACTTCGGCTGTCTGGGCTGAGAAGTTGCTAAGGAAACGGCATTTCTCCTCAATCAGGAAGAACTTTGGCAGCTGTTTGGTCTTGGCTTCCAAAATCTTGATCCATTTCTTTAGCTTAGAGATGAGATTGTGCAGCTTCATAGAGCCGGGTACGCTGAAGTCGAAATCTGCAGCAGCAAACAGAGACATGACAGAACGACAGAGACAACGATAAGACGAGGGAAAGATGGGTTGTTTAAAAAAAAAAAAAAAAAAAAAAGATTGCAACGCAGGAAGAGGAATAGAGACAGGTGAGAAAGGCGGAGAGAAAGAGAGACGCGTTATCTAGGGATCAGGAATAAGAAGTGCTGTGCTGTATTCTCTCCCATGTTCCCCTTGTGATGCGAGGCTACAGATAACATCAGCGGGCATGGTCGGGGGAAGCAAAGCGAATACATGTTCAGTTCAACTTTTAAATGACATTGGCTGAGAAAGAAGGCACAAAAGGTGCCAGCTTAAGAGTCATGTTCCTAATTTTGGAGGCTACCTCAGGGCACAACTTTATCAAATAGGCTAAAACTTGTTTCGCTTTCATAATGCCGTTGTGCCTCTCCCGTACCGTAAAACAATCAGAAAACGGCCTTGCCATTCAACTCCAGCTTTAAAAGAAGGGCAAAGCTGTCAACATCTCACAATGATGTGACAATCCTTGCACCCTTTCCGTGGCTTTAAATATTTGACTGAAGTGCATAGGATTCAAAGGCTGTCACACTGAGCTGTCAGTCAGCTCGGAGTAAAGCAGTGAAATGTGCCTCATGCATGCTGATGAGCCACTTAAAGAGCCCTGACTGCCTTAATGACATGTAATAATGTCAGTGTTGTGTCATTTTTGAGCGGAAACAAACTGCTATAAGCAACACCACAAACTAAATAAGACACAGCCAACATTACACACGCCTTATAATACGTGTGGCTAAATTAGATGTTTTTCTAATCTTTTCCTGGGAAAGTTTTAGGTATTTTAAAGTCTTTAGGCACTTCACAGTTCCAGGCTCACAGTTTGACCCTGAGCTCTGATTATTGTCTCCCCGTGTCTGTGTGGGTTTCATCCAGGTGCTCTGGTTTCCTTCCAACTCACAAAAACATGCTGACTACAATAAATTATCCTAGGTGTGAAGGAGAGAGTGTGAATGGCTGTATGGTGCCCTGGGATGGACTGGCATCCCATTCAGGGCGTGTTGTGGCCATGTGGGAAATAACAGCCTCTCCATTTGTTTGTTTTCATCCCAAAACACACGAATGAGTGGCGTCTAAACACTCAAATGTCAGGGCAAACGAGGAGCTTTCTGGACGGGCAGCTAACACGACTGGTTCCATGTTGGTGATCCACGTCATTTGTTTTCTCTACTGTTTACAGAGCCTGGGGTGCCACAGAGGCCGGAGATTTTTTAGTAACCGGAATCACAATGTCAAGCTTCGGAAAATATTTTTTTTTTAAAAATGACACATCTAATCTTTACACAAGTCATTACTGCAGATAATCTAACGATACTGTAGTGGACGGAGATCCTCAGGAGTCTTTTTAGGAAAGCACAATACATATACTGTGTGGGTTGTTTGCTGATAAACAAGCTGCCCTTGAGAGGCTTGCTATGGAGCGTGTGCGCACAGCGCTAAGCACTATTTCAGCTCCAGAGTGTGCCCCCAGATCTGCTCTGCTCTTGAGGGTATTGCACCTCACAGCATCATGGAGACGAACAGCCTGCTCTCTGACCTGTGGACACCAAAGCATGAAAAGCAGAAGTTTTCTCTAGCTAATAACAGCCAGAGTGCAGAAGTGGCCAAGCGCTAGAAATAGTCCCAGAGTGTGGTGCCGGTGCCTGAGCCCAAGCTCTCTGCTTTAAATTCCATCCCAGGACCGCACGAGTGAACGCAGCCTGGCTCCCGCAGGCCGACTGGAGGTCTGAGCCAAGCCTGGTAATGCATGGATTTCCAGCAGCCCACTTTCAGTACCCTGTGCAAGGTTATGGCTTGACGAGAGCAATACATATTTCATAGCGTCAGATTTATTGTGCAGCATTACTTTTCCTACAATGTAAGTGAATAGGAATCTCAAAGAAGCAGCAGAGGCCAGATTTCTTTTAGCAGCATATGATGGATTGGACTGGAAAATAAAGATGACAAGAAGATTCTAGAGGAAGAGATGGGGAAAAAGCGATGGAAATGCTTCAGACATGCAGCTATGGCAGCCGCTCACTTTAAACAAGTCAAATGGTTTGGCTGTGATCAGATTAAATGGGCTTTGCCTGGGAAATTATGTGTGGTGTAAGCGTGAGTACTCTCATGAATAAAATTATATTTTCTATCCTCCAGCTCACTTTCGAGGACCAAAGTATGCTACACAGTCTGGTGGGGGAAAGAATGAGAGTTATGTTGTGCTGCTTCACTACAGAGGAACAGCTGGCACCACCACATCTGCTTTACACCCTCTTATAGTCCCCCAGGAGCCCCGTGAGTGCACGTACACAACACCCACACACCATAGTACTCCGCTTTGGCTGTAGCTGGCATTTCCACAACTCCACAGGCGAGAGGAAAACAGGAGAGTGAGCTGGACAGATGTGAGCTGCGTCCTCCAAAAGGGAGGCCTCACAGGAGATGGGGGCGTTTATATGGGCATTTCACACATCTCTCGCCATACTTATCCTTCTGCCAGATGAAACCCGTTTCAGGGAGAGTTGAATAATATGGTCACAGAAGGTAAGGGAAAGTATTCCGCCATTCAGGAATTAGAAGCAAACTCTAAGACTATTTTGGTCTTGCCACAAAGCAGCGATTGCCAGCTCCACTCAGACGAGTTTGTTCTACTCATTTGTTAAATGTCAATATAACCACATGCAATCCACCGCTTTTCTCAAAAACTAATTTTGTAAGCATTACGTCGACGGGACATCTTCCGAGAACTGAGGCAAAACACTGAATTAAGAAACATGCTGAATTAATGCCTATGTAATCAAACAGTTACTGAATACAGCCAGTGTGTCCTAGAGTCACCCTGCCACACCTTTTAAATATAATTTTATGGTTCATAGCTCCAATCATATCCTGAGCCAGGCGTGGTTAATGCAGCACAGGGGCTCGTGTGTGGACCAGATGCTTAAAAATCATAAACTGCAATCCTCATATTCTAAACCTAACACACACACACACACAACAGAATCAGATAGTGGTTCAGAATTCATATCCTGCCTATTAAAGGAGGATTATATATCAGTATATATCCAAGATCACTACTGTCCATGCCAAGAACAAAACGCAATCAATAGGGCTCTTAGTGTTACAATTTCCCCCCAGTCACATGACTGAAGATTTGCCTCTCTATATGTACCTCACACCATGGTTTCCATTAATACAAAGTTCTCCCATAGATTATACGTATGAAGTGAAGCAGTTAATATGCACATAATATATTTTTCAGCTGTCACGGACCATTTCTTGACTAGCTGTACTAGCAAATATTTCATAGTTTGATGATTGAACATTGTGCTTAATTATGTCCATTTCCAAGTGTCATGATCCGGAGATTGAGACGAGCTTTTTTTCTATCCAGTTAAGACAAATGTGTTCAGCTGAACAGTGTACCTGCAGTGAATAATCTGATTATTGTGCTTAGAACAGAAAATATACAAACGCTGTTAGTCATTATGTG
This sequence comes from Notoglanidium macrostoma, assembly GCA_030068235.1. Lineage (NCBI taxonomy): Eukaryota > Metazoa > Chordata > Actinopteri > Siluriformes > Auchenoglanididae > Notoglanidium > Notoglanidium macrostoma. The sequence continues at coordinate 7,278,814 of JAQQZR010000006.1, read as the reverse complement.
TACCTATTTTCTGTAATAAGCTCATCTCTTTTGGTTACTACAGTGTTTGTAGTGGGTTTTTCCTCACTGGGATTCATGCAGTACATGTACACCTGACCCGTAATCTACAAAAGACTTCTTTCACATTCTCATTTGTTGATATGGTGCAATGAAACCCCAAATTCGCTAGCTGGTAAAAACAGATGTAGGTCAGACATACACGGAGGGCATTGTAAGGAAAATACTATTCAAAGTAACCACTGACAGATTTACCACCAATTTAACATCACTACTATTACATG
>JAQQZR010000006.1:7248371-7273047 GCA_030068235.1 Notoglanidium macrostoma | reverse complement strand
CCCCCCCCCGCGCCCCATGATGGCAGGTGAGGCTCAATCCCTGGAGGCACTGATGGAGACATTAACCCCACGATGGGCCACCAAGGCCACACAGCTTGTGGGTAATTACTGATAATCACTGGCCATCTATTCTCATTTATCATCTCTAAACTGTGCCAGCAGCTCTATGTAGTACACAATTGGATGGTAGTACTCCCTACATAATCAAATGCCCTCCCGGCGTGTCAGCCCACCGGAAAAGTAAATATCCACAAGCAACTGGAGCGAGAGTGCACCCGAGAGCACAGCACCATGTGTGCGATGTTCAAACAAAACCAAACATCAGCTCTAATAATATAATTGCGCACATTATCCACGGGTCTATATCCGACTGCCACCTCTAATGCTACTGGATTAATTTCATAAAGGGCTGCTTTTGTTTACAAAAATTCAGGAAAGAGATGAACTTAGGGGAGCTAATTGGGCTGACGCCTCCCTGGTTCTTTGAGTCTTGCAAAATGTTCAATGTTCTCCGAGTGGAGGAATCGGATGCAAAATACTTGTGGCAGTAATTCAAGTATAATTATGCATTTGTACGAGAAGCTTGTTCCCCTTACACCTAAACAAAAAGTTTGATTCAATGCTGTGAACAAGATACCACAAGGCACCCTACCTGCATCAAGGTACTTGTGTGCGGCTGCAAATGGTAACACAAGTCACAAGAATACCATAAACAGATCATTGCTACGATACCTGTCGTGTTAAAAAGACAAGAATGCACCCAGACCTCATAGCTGCTGGTCACTATAGAGGTTCGAGACTGATGGAAAAGGGAATGCTGCTTATAAAAAGGGGAATGTGGCCTTTCTCCTCCTGACCTGCTGCTAGCAGATCACACAGTGTTTATTGATCGACTGAAGCTTCTCTGTGGTGGAGGGAAGGAGGGAGGGGGGTCAGGCTGCACAGAGTGGCTTAGATTGGACTGACAGGGGTGGAATTAAGCTCTTAACCTCCAAGATGGTGGTAGGGGAAACAGCCAGGGCCTGTGGGGGTGGCAGTAATTGTTAAAGGGTTTCTCAGTGTGCAGCTCCAGGCATCCAAATTGAGAATGAGCATTTATCAATGCAACAGAAGACCAACAGAAACAGGCAATCAGAGAACCTTCTTAAGATTCTGTTCAGCAGTCACCACTAGAACATCAACTAGCTATAAGGTGCCTTTAATAGAATATACTCATCTCCTGCAACCCTCATTTAAGCCAGTCTAGCTGAGGAAAGCGAAAGCAGGAGATCTTACCTTGGCTAGGTACTTGCGCGACTTGCTCTCATTCTGATGGCGGCACGCATGGAGGTAGCACGTGATCGCCGACACGCCCAGGTGTAACTGACGGTCTTTCACAAAGATGTTCTCCAGGTAATCACCCCACATGGCCCAAGCCTTCACTAGCACATCGTGCATCTGCACAGCTGCTGAGAAGGCTTTATTGGCTTCCTCAGATCTGCAGACAGGACAGTTGGAGAATAAATCTATTTCTCTACAGACTGAATTCTCTACAGACGAAGATCTAAAGACTTTCCAGTGAGCCCGTGCGGACATCTTTGCAAATACAATACGAGTCCCCATAGAGAAGTGATAAAGAAACAACAGAAATGGGTTAATGACTCATTGTGGAAAATGGGCAACAATCTGATATAGTTATTGCAAAAACAGCAAGCATTGCAGATATGTAGCAACAGATTCAATATTACATGGACACGCAGATCTATAAAATAAATATGATTTCAGTGTATTAGAAAACTATGTGCTTTGTAAATCCTGGCAAGGCAACTTGCATCTCCCCAATATTAGCTGGCAGAGCCCGCTGTTTTCTTTCATCGGCCATTCTGTACCCCCGAGAACCTTTCTCCAGTGATTATGCTCTTCTCAAGTTGGTTATGGAGCTGCTTTTAGAACAGCCCAGCAGCCCAGCTCATAAAACGACTTTATAAGGGACTAAAAATGGTTGAGCGGGAACTTAGCAGCATGGCTTAAAGCCTCAGCCATTACCACCATCCCACGCACACGTCTCCAAGTATGGACCAATGTGAAATGTTTCCCAGGGCAACCACTTAAAAGAAGAACGCATAATGAGCATGTGGCATGCAACAGGATTGAGCTTGATTGCGATGGGAACCAGGGGAGCCCACATCCACTGAAGCATTCACTTCGTTTTGGACATTCACCATGTGCATCCGCACCCACACCCACACCCACACCCACACACACACGGGTACAGTGTGTGTGGCTATTCCTTTACCCAGTCAAGTGTTTAAAGCCTTCGTCTGACAGCACCATTTCTTTATCAAATCCCCTGTTAATATTTGCAGAGAGTGAACATGCAATGATTACATTAAGTGCTGCTGAGGCTAGGGAAAGTTTTGCTGATCCCAAAGATTTCACAAATTGCTACGGAGTTAATTATTCGGCGCTGTGTATTTAATAAGCCGTTGCGATTCAGCAGTGCCCTCCAGAGTCACCATCACCCTGAAGGGCATTGTCACAAGTGGTGAGGCTGTATGTGGGCATGAAACTCATTGATCTTCAGTGCTGCAGAGTCAGGCAAAAGTGATGGCTTAGAACCAGGGACACCAAACAACGGCCCCGAACAAAGTTCTCTCTAGACCCCGAAACTTTCGAAACGATGCTTTAATACAACATTACCCAGTTACATTAAAAGAATATAGAATCTGTAAAATTGGGTGAAGTACTGAATATTGTCCTACCATCAGTGTGGGCTCCAAAAGTCGAAGAGCTCTAGTGAAAACACTTGCTTGGCATTCTTTTTTTATTTTTATTTAACACAAAGGCTTTCGTTACAAATATCATCAGCAACATCATGTGAGAAGCAGAATCTCAGAAATATTTACAAGAGTTTCTTAGTATTTCGTATGCTCCCTTTTTACTTTGACTGCGTGCACTCGAGCTGACAAGATCCACACGTTTGCGCAAAACCCTGTGATCCGTGTTAGATCAAATCTATCAGCGTGTCCTCAGAACACGAGCTTCAATAGGAGGGATCGGACTTCTGAAAGTCTGACCTTTTGTACAAAGGAGCACACATTTGCATCAATCTAAAATTTGACCTACAAATTGTGCAACATCTTGAATACTGAATGGTATTCTAACAGTACTATACAGTATTAGAACAGTACTATTATAATAATATTAAATTTATTTCCTGTTTCAAATGAAAAAAATCATAGATTTTCAGTGTGGTCTCAGACTTTTGGGCCTCACTGCATGATCACATTCAGTTTTCTAGTGTACGTACTTTCGTGCGTTCATGCGCAAATGCAGAGCAAAAACATTCATTCAAACAGCCAAAAGTGCTATTATTGTCAGCTACAGACTGAAGAGCAAGTGCTGTTAAGAGAACGCTAGAAAAAATGTGAAATATCCTGAATATAGTCGATCTTATCTAGTATTATCTATTACAAGAAAGAAAATATACAATTTTAAACCTACTTCCAGAATGTGTTTACTCACTTCAAGCGTGAAATTGTCTTGTTCTATTGGCAGATATTTTCTTTTTTAATTTTAAGCACTTATTTCGGGAAAGAAGCAGAATTATCTGCCGAGAAGAAAATGTAAAACATGATGTTTTAATCATCTACAAGCATGATGAATAATCATGGGTGATTTTTAATAAGAAAAATGAGATGTACTTGCCTATATTCAAGATAATTCAGTAGTTAAGATAAGCAGTGATGTATTGGAAAAACACTGAAGAATGAAGATGTAAGGAGGAAAGCAGAGGCATTTCAATCTTAACCGTAGCAACAAAAATGTTTTTATCAAAGTGCTTTTTAAATCTCTCTTATGATGTACACTTACCATGTTATATTCAGTGATTTTTCTTTTTTCTGTGGCTGAATATTAAATGACAACCACTATATCTAGTGTACTAATGTAGGGTATACAAAGCAGTTACTTTATACTCCATGTAGAGCACATAAAATACAGGTCTAACATTGTTTTTTAAAAAAAAAAAAATTTTAATGTCGAGCAACAAGCTTCCAGTGAATGATTATCCCCGTTAGAAGTACATGATTATGTTCAACCACTGTAATTACTGTTTAACGTGTCTGATGCAGAGCGGTGGTTGATTGGATAAGCACGTCCAAGAGTTGGGGGATATGAACGAGAGTGTGCTTGTGTGTAAAGTGTCTGGTGGGTTTTGATGACTTTGCTAAAAGATGGAATGGCAGGCAGGAATAGGCCTATAGACGTTATCAGAATGAGACTGCTTCTAAAGTACTCTCACATTCAAATATATTAGCCTAGTTCTTGAGAAGCTCCAAACTGAGGATTCAGCAGGGAGCAAAAACAAAAAATGTCACTCAACCGGAGTTCGACCAGAGGAGTCAATCATTGCACGACAGGCCCATAGCCATTATCTCCATCCGTGAACGCAGGAAGTGAGGTTAATTAGTCATCATCCACTCATATTGGCTACTAACGATTGCCTTGACCTCATTATTGGCCTAATGTTTTAGGAGTGATCATTAGTGGAAAATAGAAACACAGCTGTTTATCCGTCTTCTCCGTAATGCCTCTTCTCTGAGAATGTTCATTTTAAAACGTCTGTGCTCTTAATGACCAAAGCTGTCCCAAACACCATCATCCCTTTTCTTTAATGTCAGTCTAAACCAGCATTAAGTGTGAAGAGAAGAAAAGGAAGAAACAAAGGCTTAATAATGCTAGAAAGAAAAGAACGGAGACAACCAGACAAGGATGGAGGCACTTGAATGATGGGAATTCACACTTACTTATTGATCTGGGCTAAGAACATGCCCTTGAGTGCGTAGAACTCAGCAGTCATCTCCTTGGTGAAGTACTTAAGATTGGTAGACTCGATCACCTCAAGCCCCTAATAAGACAAAGAAAAGGAGGTCAGGTCATGTCACTATATTGCACAAAAATATTCAACATCCACATTCGAGGATGAATCGAGGAAATGACAAATTAACTGCATTTATCAATCTGCGCAATCTTCGTTTTTTCTAGCTGTAATTGTAGACAGCAGTGGGCGCAATAACATACGATAGAAGGAATGTAAATGTCAGTGTAGGCAGAAGTAACAGCCCGAATCCCGCAAAAACGCAGATTTGGAAAGATCAGGAAAGAGCTTTTGTGCAACTGACTGTTCATAGAAATCATTTTGACAGTTATCTTGAAGGTAGAAGCAAAACGAGGTGATTATTTTATGTTTAAGCCTCGCTACAAAATGTTCATAAATGGATTATTTTCATAAATGGCTATTTGTTAACTTTTTTCATTTTTAATAAAAGGAATATTTTAGTTAATAGGCATATTTTTACTTCAACTAAGTATTCCAAATATAACTATATTTTTATTCCAACTTTTACAAATGTTTGTAAATAATTAGTATTGGGTAAGATTATGAAGCAAAATGATTCTTAACAAAATGAATATTTAAGTTGATAAAGAACAGGAAAATAAATGTTGCATTTATTGGTAATAAAATGTCATGTATTGAACTGAATCATGAGTTGGGTGAATCGTTACACGCAAACTAACAAATGGCTTTTTGGTGATTAGAAAACGCTTGTCTGCAGTAATGGCTGCGACTGATTTCTTTGTAGCCTAGACTGTAGATTCACATCCACTGGAGCTAATCTGTTTAAGTCTGCAATACGGTCACATTCATAGACACACAGTGTGATCAGCAGTGATTCAGAAGGTGCACATGCAGTACAATAGCAGGTATAATAAGAATAAATACATACATTTCTTCCTCAACAATACGTTTAACTGTTTTTTTTTCCCTTCAAAACTCCTTTAAAGGAGATACTACAAGAGAGAACACACTAAGCACACATTGTGCAAAACAAGGTACAAATTACACAAAAGGACCCAAGAGTTTTTAGCTTCTTGATTTGAATGAAAAAGATGGCTAGCAAGCGCAGTCTTGAAAGAGACCATACAGACAATGCACTATAAAAAAAAAACAAATCATGAGAAAGAATCTTTCAGCTCCCAATCAATTCCCCTGAAGTCTGATGAAAGTTTACCTCAAAAAAAGATTTAAAAAATCCAATCTACTAGCAAAACGATGGAAAGACCCTAGATAATGGCACCTGTAGCGTTCTCAGGAGCAGATTCTAAGTACTAAAGCAGTCAGAAGCTACTCCTGAGAACACTGCAGGTGCCATCAGCTGGGATCAGGCAGAGGCTGAGACTGAGGCAGAGTAATGATGAAAGGAAGGGGAGTGGAGCAGGCCCATTAATCAGGCTTAAGAGGATGCTAGGGCCATTCCTTACCCTGCTTGTGACTGACAGCGGCACAACGCAAGTCCTTCTCAAGGTAATAGAGTGCAGAATTATTTGGACTAAAGGCCTTGTTAAAAGCAAACGTGCAAGGGAAACAGAGATCCTATAAAAGAGAGGTGTAAGGAGAAATGGAACCAGGGGTCCTGTAATTCCATATTTGGAAGAAAAAAAAAAAAAACCGGCCTGATAACAGAAGATATGGGTGAGTAGTATCGATGGACATGAATAGTCAACTATTATTATGTAACCAATTTATCAATTAATTTGTATGATTTAATCAATCCGTATTTATTACCGTTTAGTCTAAGATGGAAAATGCTCTACATATAACATGTTGTTAGCTAGAATACACGTTTACAAAATTACTAAGTAGTAATAAGGATTCTAGTGATTTTTTTTTTTTAAAAAGCCTGAATAAATAGCACTATGACTGACAGCATTGAGTGTTTTGCTCACCTGCATACACTCGTTCTTGCCCATCACTCCTGCCAGCTGCAGGTAGCATTTCACCTGCTGCCTGATTTTCTGAAAGCAGTCGACAATGGGCACAGTGGGGATGGTGTGGATGCGGCTCAGGATGTCCAATGCCACGTTGACCAGCCCCTGCTTGCGAGCGATCTTGCCATACTGGATGATGGCTGAGGCTGACGCGTGCACACCCAGCATGGCGTTGTTGGTGTTGGGATCGTGCTGCGTGTTACTCTCGTAAGCGGACACAATGGCTGTGCAGATATTTAACACGAGTTATTAGACAACTTCCCACTGAAGTCATAAACATGTTCATGTCGGAATGTGCCGGAGAAGCAAATTGATCCCATCTTGATTACTTTTTACCATAGAACAGTACACTGTACATTATCTAACGAGTAAAAGCCAGGAAAGAGCAGGGCATATATCCCAGTTTACCTTGGTAGTGGTGTTGACGCCACATGAAGATGCTGCTCCAGTGAGACAGGTCATCAGAGACGATAGGGAGGCGGTTCCTCCATGTTTTCACTACGGTCTTCATGTCGTGCAGGCTGGTGTTGCGGCCCAGGTTGGCCGGCTGAAGACCCACGTTGATCTGAGCGGCCTCCTGCAGCTCAATAATCTGTTGGGCAGCCTGTGTGAAAGAAGGACGGATGAATCCATAACTGCAGACAAAGTACATCCAATTCCTCAAAAACATTCATGAATCAGTTGCCTGAGATTAGTCTCATCATCGTGATTGCAAAATCAGAAATATCTCAGCGGTTACAGTACTAAGTGAATCTTTTAGTTCTGCCTATCCAAACCCCTGGCAGGCACCTCACACTCTCCTGCACACGGCAATCTCAAACCCATTACTGCAGCTGTATTGCAGGCTTATGATCCTTATTGAAGAAGACAAAAAATAGAGTGAAATGACGCCTGAGGTGGCTGGGCAAAAAGGGTGGATCAAAGTATCTTCTAACCCATTTATCCCAAAAGACAAGAGAGAGACTGTAAGCCGCCCAATGTGCTCGTGCCTTTGTGTAATCGCCCCATCAGACAAAATACCAGAAATATGAACAGACAATGGACTTGCAAAATGCCTTGAATCAGAAATGCAATCTATTTCTCACTACATACTTACGTGTGACTGATTTGAACACGTCGTGCTATAATGGAGGGGAATCAGTAACTGTAATCCCGCCCCTTACACACACTCAAACACTTATTGAAAAACTATGATCAGGACCATATGATATGATGGTATTGTTGCATGATTGATCACAGAATGACTAGTAGGATGGTCACATGGGCCTGGTGATTTATAACATGACAACTTATTGTGAGCTACTAACGCGTACGAAGGTTGAATGTGCTTGAAATGAGCGAATCAAAGCTCTTGAAACAAAATAAAGGGGGAAATACAATATTTTTCACAATTATCAGTTAATATCAGCTGATGCCACATTATGCTCTTCATTCCAACTGCCCATTCATCATGTAAATGCAATTTTCTCACAGGTATTTAATCAAATGCTATCTGATGAGGGGAGGAAAGTAATTACTGCCATTTTAAACTTACTGCTTTACTCTCTCTTTCACTCGTGCGCGCGCGCACACACACACACACACACACACACACACACACACACACACACACACGAGGCACGAGAGGCCGGCCTGCCCCTCCCATCACTTTTAATCGCTTTTATTGGATGAGGGAGGTGTTTTCTCCCTCTGTGGTACCTATGCAGCGCTATAGCAGTAACAGGAGTAAACAAAATTCCTTGGGAGACTCCCACAGTAAACGGAACTGACCAGAGAGAGAATCGTCTACTGAAAAAGATCAAGGTATTATTTCACCCAACACATTATACTCACTGGAGCGCAGTGGAGAGACATAACATCAATTCCATGGAATGATGCACATTGTTTCAAGGCTATTTGTGCCAAATTTGATTACAAAACTGCTTTATGGGACATCACTATAATCATACTAGCCTGCTTTTACCCATTTTCATTTATTTTAATTTCTGAAAGTACATAGGATTCACCAAGACCTGAACCCTACACTGTTTTAAAAGTAGTAATTGTCCTATTAGTCAAATACTGCATTGATCTGTTTTACAAGCTCCACCCACTGCTAGCCTTGTGCAGCTACGAAACACACCTAGCAGGGCAGAATTAATCGACAGCCACACATCACCTTCACTGTTGTGTGCACGGGCTGATGGGTCACTCGAGAAGCTGAAACTCATGCTGAATATTAACATGTTCACAGCCACAATACTCCAGTCAACACACACGGTCATTCCTAATGACTTAAGGTACAACCACAGGAGACCGTTGGTATTACTCACACAACAAACATTTAGCGAATAAATGAGTCAAAACAGTAGGAAGGAAATTACATAACAGACAAGTGCAAAGCAGATGTTTCCACGAGTGATCGTGCATTTAATACTAAGAACACGCAACAAGATGGAAGAACAGATCTGATGTTATATCATGGTTTTCTGAGTTTTGGACACTATTCTCCTGCACTGATTTTGAATTACTGCTATTTTGCCTGGGCGAAGCATGCACCTAGCTCACGTTAATTTTTGCGACACAGACAACAATAGCCACAAAGTGTTCTGTGGACTGAGAGCGCGTGCATGATGGCAAGTGTGTGAGTGTGTCCTAACCTGCAGCAGAGGGGTATGGACATGAGAAACGATGTGAGGCAGTCTCCGCCACTCTCTGATAGCTAGGCTGCTGGCCATCTCCACCAAGCGCTCAATAAAGTTGAGTTGCTGCTCCTCTGGGTGACAGATAGCCAGGTACCCACGATGCATGTTCACCTTCCATGCCATCTCCTTAGGACAGCTCAGTTCCACCTGACAGACACACACACACACACTCCAATTGCTTTAAAAATTCCAACTGGATTTTAACTATTTAAAATATTTCAGTTTTTTGCCTCCAGTTAAGGTAAGGCAAATCCCAAATGCCTTAATATAAATTACATACGCTCACCTCATGGAGTATAACATAATGGCACTGTAGAGTCTACATATCATACAACACTTTCAGTAAAATATCATTGAGTTCACACACAAAGCCCTCCAATAATTACACAACTCCAGTTTTAGAACTTACTTCTTTTTCTGTATTTAATCAGAAATCTGATACTTAATTTAAAAAATATGCCAAAATAAGTTAAACTGTAAACTAGCTCTTTATACAGAACCCTTTCCTACATCAACTGACACCGGAGATAAAAAGGTGAGGAAACATTTTAATAAACTTATGTTTGGTGGCTAAATGCCAACTATGGAAACTTGAACATGTAAATATTATGAAGTGAGTATTGACAGGTAAATTTTTTTTCAGCAACCTTTCTGAATTCGTTCATATTAAAATGACACAAAGCTAAAGTATGTACGATGTACACTTAATATGAAAGATTTCATATCCTGATGCGACACACTGACAGGCCAAATCAGCGTTACATCACAGCAACAAAGAACATACTTCCTGGTGGATAACACCGTGTTGGAATAACAGTATTTTCCAAGTTATTGGTTAATGTTGTTAAATGTTACGAAACAGATAATTAAACATGCCGACTAAAACAAGAGAACAAAAAGTGGTTGACATTCAGCTGTGCAGCATATTGACAGGAATGGGGTGAATTACAGCCATGGGTCACAGCACATTCATCCTGCTCAGTATTTTGATGAATTTCCCTCCAGCAGCATTTGCCACATCATCTGTGCTTTAATTGAAAGCTGGAATATTCCAGGTTCCTGAGAGCAAAAGCTACTGCAGCACACGGCAGCCTGGCACAGCGCAAACAAATCTCTTCCCAGCAGATGTTTGCGCAATTATTCAAGCGTGTATCCGTAAATACTAGATGCATAGTGAATGAAGGGAGAAGGCAGCGAAGTGGGCTGACAGTGCCGGACAATTTAATTAGGTGTCACCTTAGAACAGAAACCTCAGTGGATTCATTCCCAGTCTCCTTGAACAGGAGCAAGAGTATTTATAATGTGTCAAGTGGCATCATGTCCTTTTTTCCTACTGGCTTTAAAAGACAGAGCCATAAATTAACCACCAACAGGGAGGCTACATTTCTGAAACGCAGTAAACAACAGCTTCCTGTTTACCACACACCACCCATCAGCGTTCTCCTGATATTCAGCCTGATCTTTTAATAACGATCATGGGTGCGTAATTTTGGGGTAACAATCCCATTCTCTAGCAATCAAGGAGAAGTGTAGGAGATGATAGACAGGAAGGGGCTGGGGGTGTTGTGTGTTAATCTGGGTTTACCTGCACCAGTGCCTCCTTCATGGCAGCCCAGTTGGAAACCCTCCACGCACACTCCAGCACCAGGTATGGGTTGGTGTGACCTTTGGACTGGCCGTATTCAGTCAGTGCCTCCCACTGGTTCAGTTCTTTAGAGCAGCTGGAGCAGAGGAGAAACAAATGCAGTCCAGAGTTAAACCTTTTCTGAATGCATGCCTTACAGCAAAGTAACTCAACGTATGCCAAATTCCATAAATTGACTTTTGGATGGATTACAGAATCCAGCGTGGCTTTAGGAGAGGAGCTTGTCATCTTGGGCCAAGTTCTGAGGGAATGTTTGGCTATGCAGCAGACAGCTAAGACAGGTCGGCTTCCAGGGATTTAAAAAGGCCACGGAACGTACCGGATCCAGTGATCCTCCCATAGCTGGTACTCAGGGAAGATGGCAGGAGACGTATTGGTCCTCTCATGCTCTTTACGGGCTTTCTCCATGGCTTTCTCATAAGTCTCTTGTGCCTGGTGGGAAGAAAACAGCAGTGATTAATGTTTTTACAGATCCAACAGGAAATGTTCGGGAGTTAAGGTCAGGGTACACTGTGTTCATTTACCTGCTCGAAGAAGCCATGCTGCTCATAGGCAATGGCTGTGCTTGTCTCGGGGAATTTGCAGCGCTTCTGCCAGAGCCCTGCCCACATGTCCTCTTCCTGCAGCAGGGAGTACAGCTCTGCCAGCGAGTCCAGGATCTCCTAATGGACACAAACACAAAGACGTGCTTAGAGGCTATAGAAAAATATACAGTTTTATACAGAACCATATTGAGCATGTATATATTTTATTCTCTGTTCATATAATGTTTGACATCAAAACTTACAATGACTCAATAGTGAACTGTAAACATGGGTAGGGTTAGATATGGGTAAGTCTGTTTAACTTTGACTATAAGCATCAGCTGTTAACCTGGTAGCCCGCTTTGTACCACTAGCAAGCCTCATAGTCAACGTTCGCAAAATCTAACAAAAGCTTCATGTTATTGTAATTTTTAAGCAGAATTCGTTTTTTAAATAATACAATCAAAAATGTTTCAAGTTTGCCTTCATATGGCGAGTACAATTTCAACTCATGCACTGTGCGAGTCAGGTACAGCTTTTCATTTAAATGAATAAGACGCAGTGCTGCAAACGTGGACGTGGACCTACAGCTGCATCTCAGAGGTCTTTGAATAGCCTTTACCGAAGCTGCGCAGATCCCCAACTTACCACACATTATTAAAAAAACAAGACAAAAGAATTAAGACGTAGTCCGAGGTTTACCTGCTGAGGGGGTGTGATGCTCTCCTGCTCATAGAACTCGGTGCTCTGTTTGGGTTTGATGTGAAGGCTGAGACCTTTCTCGAAGGCCTGCTGTTCCAGCATGAGGGTGGAGCGGAGCCACAGATTGTGCGTCTTGCCTAGGTACTTGAGCACACAGGGCCTGATGGGGATGGGAGGGACACACTGCGACATGGCCTCCACAAAGCAGTTGAGTGCACTGGGCTGGCAGTCTCTCTGAGCCTGGTGACTGCCGCTGCACAGGAACGGGCCCATCTCTCCAGACAGGGCCTGCAACGGGGCCACGGGCACAAGGGCACTTTCAGTATTCATAGAAAATGGCTTAAAAAAGAAGATTATTCAGCTTTGGGAGCGAGCATATCGAATGGCTTTAAAAAGCATTATTCTCTTGGCAATACATACCTGGAAATATTTTTCAATGAATATTTATCATCAAGTGGAATAAGAATGAAAATGATCAGAGGATCATATTCACGTGACCGATCTTGCGTTATGTATCCTAATTCAGTCCCTTCCTTGTCACTTAGCCAAAACAAAGCCATAAACTACTCCATTTCAGTACTTTGGAAATGCTGCTTAAAGATTCTTAGCACCCATTATCACAAATCTTAATTAGAATCTTAATGCTTAAGACATCTGGCCCATTAAATTCCTGATATTTGCATAAATGCATGAATTTCTTCCTCATTACTATGGCCTGCATGCGTATCTGCTATGGAAGAGGGCAAAGAGTCAGAGAGCCTGTTTCCCATGAGCCTACAGACTGGACTGGTGTGAGGGATGACACGTGACCCCTGACACTATAAGGGCATTTAGCTTGCAGAACAGCCAGTGTTGCAATATGCACCATGAGCACTGAAGCACTTCAACAGTTCCTAAGGTCAACTGAAGTATTTGGTACAGGGATATTTTTAGCACAAGTAAGTACTAAAGTTTTTTTGCTTTTATTCCTAGGCTGTAGCCGAGAGCCCTGGTACAGGAGAGGACAGTGAGACTCACAAGCTGCTGACGGTCTGACAGGATCTTCCAGAGACGAGGGAAAAGCTGCACCCACGTCTTCTCAGCCAACGGTGTGGAGATGTGACAGAGCTGTACGAGAGCATTCAGCAATGCTCCTGTCTAAAAAACAAACAAACAAAAAAAACCCCACACGTACACACTTTCAGTTCAGTTGTTCACATCATGCATTAACATTAGAGGTAAAAATGCAGTTCATATTTTACGATCTCCTGTGGAACCAACAACATTCGGGTTTACATCCAAAGGGATACTATTGGGATTCATTATAAATGCATGCTGAAAGTATGCAAACATCAGCTCCTCTCCTCATCCGACAGCAGCTCCTCTGGCAAATCGTGACGGCTCGGGTCTCTGATCTTCCCCAAGTCCTTGACAGGCTTGGGGAGTAATGGAATACGTGGAACGGCGTTACCCAATTAGGATCCAAAAAAGGGGACTGTAGTCCATTATAGTTACAGAAAAAAAAGCTGTCATCAGATTACCAATACCAATTAGTAATATTAATTTAGTACTATTTAGTAATAGTAAATGATTTAAGAATCAGTGATCACAATTTTAAAATACATAAAGGCTGAAACAACTAATCAACAAAAATCAATTACAAATCAATAATAAAAATAAATGCCAATTTCATTACTAGATGAACTGCATTGGGAAATACCCTGCGCGTGCAGCGTCACTTCATAAAAACTAATTTGAGTGAAATGGTGGAGAATTATCATCAATGGGACTTTCTTTACAGTACTCTCTACTGCTGGCCTCATGCCACATCACTCACATTAAAACAAGTTATCTTTAATTTGTAAGAATGTGAGAAGCATTCGCCTCAGGTGCGCACACAGCAAGCAATATGAACTTAGCATCAGGGGATTTCAGTGAGCGAAACAGGCAGCGGATATTTATTTTATCTTTATTTTGAACCTGTCTGTTCGAAATTTCAACACACATATATTTGAATTTTTTTATAAAGAACGATATATACTACATGCACATGTGCACACAACACCTCATGAGTCTTACACCACCAGAGCTAATCTTACAGTCACCAATTCATTGGCCTCTGGCAAAAAAAAAAAAAAGTGTTCACTGGGTGGAATGTGTGCCATTATTTTGTCTTTAAATGAGAAAAGGGGAACATCACCACAGTACAGTGCAAGTTCTGCCTTCCAGCTATGAAAATGCTGTCATCGTTCACATATTTGGTATTGAGGTGATCCAAAAGTAACGGAAAGTAATCAGTTACATCACTTCAATCCCGACTACAGTTTTTTTTTTTACCAAACAATTAGTAATTGTACAGGAAAACATTTTTTCAAGTAACCCTTCCACTTCCAACTCAAAAATCACAGCTTAACCTCAGGCACCCATGAGCCTATATGATGCCAATTATACAGCACAGACCATTCATCATATCTGTCTGCATATAATCTGTCTTGCTTTGCATGGATGAAAAAGTGTTTCATTGTGTTTTCTGCAGCTTGAGTCACGCATACCTGAGCAGCATATGTTGAGGTGGCCACTCACCTTGACCTCTCGAAGGGAATCCAGGAACTTGTCATGGCGGTTGGTGAGCATGTGCAGCTGGTTGCCAGCGTCCCGCTCTGCCTGCTCCTTGGTCTTCGGCAGGCTGGTCTGATCCCCAGGTGCCAGCTCAATGTCTATCTCCACATCCTAGACATGAGGACAATGCAAGGATTTTAATATGGCAAATTTAAATAAGTGACTTTAGTAATATTAGTTCCTGGGGTAGGGATAATGGTAAGAATAGTTGAAAATGCTACACCAACCTCCTCTTTAGTCTCACTGTTCTCCCTCTCACGTGGCTCCTGTTTGATGTGAGTGGCCATGGCGAAGGCGGCGCGGTCATGGCTGTCAGCCAGGTTGATGACATTGGTGATGGAGGGCAGCATGGAGCCCTGGCAGCTGGTGCCTATGATGGTGCCCTTCTCACACACAGCCAACAGCAGCTGAGAAACACAAAGTAGAGGTCTTGGTCACTGGAGATAGATGCCAGCCTCCATTATAGCTGTTGCCCCCTCCTAGGGGTGGGGAGTAATCAATCCCCATTTAGGTCTGCACCCTGCCCATGCTTGTATTTATCAGTACAACATAGGGCTGACTTCTGATCTGCTGCACACAACTGCAACTGTCGCATATTTCTACGCTGACAGAGGCCTAGAGGGCACGAATGCCGAAACGTAGTTCTGCGCCAGCACAGCAGGATGAATCAGTACACGCCACTAGGGTGTGTAGGGCAACATTAATAATTCATCAGAAAGCAGCCGCATTGATTGTAGCAGAGATGAGGATTTTTTTTTTTTTTTTTTAAACGTACGAGCTCACAGCCCACACCGCTACCCTCAAAGCCAGAGATGTGAGATTGATGGCAATCACTTAACACTCTGAAAGCCGTTTGCAGAAGATTAAAGTGAAGTTAAAGAGAAAGCACAGATTTCTCAATACTGTGTAGGTTCAGGTTGGGTTTCTGAAATGTCTCCCTAGCTGTTCTAAAAACCTGCGGGGAATAAAAACCCACAATAGATTATCAGTATTTGTTTGCTGTAAAGGAACAACAACTCGTACCTTTCACTCTACTAAAGAATCAATGGAAAACCTCTTTATTCTACATTTGCAAGTTTAAAGGCAGTTGTTGGGGCAGTCAATAAATGTGTGCGTGTGAAACACTGTTTGCAGAACATTTTAATTAGCTCCTGTCAAATACAATTTGCATATGAAGTAAATCTTTATAATTCATTCGTTTACAGATGGCATTACTTCAGAAAGGAAAGGAAAGAATATGGAAAGAACGAAAGCGTTGGTTAGGAGTTACCAACTTCGTGCCAGAGCTTGAAAGGATACCACAAACCTTTTCAGAACACGGCAGAAGTATCTGGAATTGGTTTATACTGAATTGTTTCAACATTGGAATGATAGTTCTGGTTCAAATATTGGGGAAAAAAAAAAACAAAAAAAAACAAAACAGCTTTGTTTTTTTTCCTATTTTTGTCTTATATCACAACTACAAAATCACTACCGTTTTAGTAGTTATGAGTCGGAGTAATACAGCTGCATCTTGTAAATTCCAACCTCTGCACTTAGGTTGATGTGTAGTCTATAAAAGTAGACCTGTTCAAATTATTTTATGGTAATTTCACATGGTGTACAAATGCAGTATAGAGATGTGATACACCGCTGTTGGAATATTTCTTAAGGCAATGTTTCTCCAAGCTGCCAGCCCTGCATATTTTGGTGTCTTCCCTGCTCCCAACTCAACCGACTCAACAAATCAGCTAATTAACCTGACCCAGATTTAACTGGCTGAGTTAGAGGAGGGAAAACTCGGCACAAGTAGAGTACCGAGAGGATTGAGAAACACTGGTTTAAGTAAATGTGTTTCAGTGTTTGCTTTGTACCTCAATGCACTGTTTGATCCAGAAGTGACTGCCCATGGCCTCCCAGTTCTGGGAGCAGCAGATGTAAAGGAGCCTCTCGTACACGCGCCGCTTCATGGAGGCATCAAACACCTCAAAGAACTTCGCTCTGATCAGTGGCTGAGCACAACGTAGCCCGGACAGGAAGGCCGGCTCCAGCTTCGATGTGATATCACTTCCTGACAAGCTCTCATCCCTGAAGAACGGTAAGGAGAGAAGGGCTCAGAGAGTTCAAATGTTTGGTAACCTGTCACTTAAAATTTGAGATAAGACAGAGAGTGATGGAGAGAAAGGGGCAGAGTGAGAAAGACATAGAGAGAGAGAGAGAGAGAGAAAGAGACACGCACACACACACACACACACACACACACACACACACACACACACACACACACACACACACAGAGAGAGAGGAGCAGAGTGAGAGTGACCGAGAGAGAGACAGAGCAAGAGAGGGAGAGAGAGATATTCGTTAAGAATCCTAAACACAGCAGAAAACACAGGCATTGGCTTCTGTATCAGTGTTGACTAAGGATGGACACCAGGACCCTTGCATGCCACCTGGCTCTTAAACACCAAGGCCTGCTCAAGCCCTTCAGCCATCCAAACCGGCCTTGCACCCCATGAATCAGCTATGGCCTTGTCGCCATGGCAATAGATGGACGGGGCAGCGCAGCCACACAACCCATGATTAATTGGTGCAATTACCTGTAGACGTAATTAACGAGGTCCAGAAACTGGGCATTTAATTCAAGGTCATCAGGAAAGCGCTTCTCGATGTAGGTCATCATTTTCACCAGCAGAATGGACTTCTCTCGGAGATTAGGCATCTGGGCCAAAAGAAAGAGAGAGGAGTGAGAAGGACAGGGGTGTAAAGGGAGTTAAAAAAAAAAAACCCCGACAAACACAGGGAAGAGGAGGCAGGCGTAGGGTGAACAGATTGATGCAGTCCACTTCACTCAGCTCCTTTCTCTCCGTGTCAGCTCTGTTGCCTCAGGCTAACTGAGAGAACACCTGGGAACAGCCATTCAGCCAGGGCATGCTGCCCACTGAACAAAGCTATGGGAGTGTTACAGAAGCACCGAATACACTTGCATACACACAATCATTTAAGCACGAGCTCACAGCATCACATGGTAGTGTCTCAATGCTTATGCCTCGTCAATACAATACAAAGACTTGCATTTCTAAAATGTATTGATTTTAAAATATCTACCTGGTTGGATGCCATGGGAGAGTTGTTCTTCACCCACTCCTCCACAATCTTCACCACAGCCCGAAGGACCTTCGGGTCAGGAGATTTCTCGATCAGGGAGGTGAGAATGACTTGAATGAAGTTCTTCCTCATCTCCATGTTCATCACAGACAGTCTGGTCTTCACCAGGTCCAGACTCAGCATGACCAGCTCACTCGTGACTGACACACAAACATACGAACACACAAATATACATCAGTAGAGACATTCTGATGTTAATATATCCGTCAAATTATCTGTAGAAGTCGAGCATATTGGCAAAGGAAGCTTTTACATGTCATGGCATGACCCTGTTTCACACAGTGGTCCATTTCAAATTCAAATTTCACTCTCAGCTTGACAAAAATCATCCAGACCCAAACTGTCAAAAGATGAAAGAGAGATCCCTTTACATCCTGCCACCAGAAAGACTTCCTTTTAGCATAGAGAACTGGCGCTAAGGAAGGCTAGAATCTGAATGCATTCTCTGCTTGATTTGTGAGTGGTTAAGTGCGAGTGCTGATCAGCTGTAGCAGTGGGGAGATGGGGATTGTGCTAGCTACAGATTGCTGATTTGAAGCTCTGTGTGGATTCATGCTGTGTGCACAGGGCTTTGGCACAGCTGCCTTGGTGATGATGCAGTGTGACGAGTGACGACTAAAAGCGTGTGCATGTGTGCACAAGCCTGTCTACTTTTGTCCTGAAGTATACCGTCCATGACTAGGATAGCACTTTGGGAAGGTATGAGCTGAGAGGCCATATTGGAGTTGTTAAGCCACTGGACAAGGTGAGGAAGTTTCTAGCAGCTGATTCTCAGTTCAAAGAAATTAGTGGTCCCACATATGGTTACACTGGTCCTTCTGCAGCACCCAGTGGTCAAATGCAGACACCACAGGATACACTCACATACTCTAAGGTAAACCCATGACTTGAGTTGACTTGAGCCCAGTCACTTACTCATACCTACAGCTGATTCTAACTCGATCACCAAATGGCATACAGGAACAAGCCATGGTAATTGCACATACCAAACAGATGTGACCGAGACTTTTCCTCGACCTAACTAACCTCATAAAGGTTAATTATTCAGCCTGTTCTGGGACGCAAGAAAAGAATTGTTTCTCTGCGACATAACAGTGTCATAGCTTCAGAACAAAGCAGGGACGAAGGGGACTAATCATAGGAATGAGGACGGTTCAGTGTATGGGTGACACAGGAGCAGGAACAAGCGCCTGCAGGTGGCGTGTTGACAGAAAGAGGCCAGCACTCAAAGTACATTTTTCGTTTAATTGGGCCTTGGCAAGCTACATCCCATCACCTTAATGCAGCAGCTCTGAGACAGCAGCTAATAAGACTTAATTCAGCATTGTGCAGGTGATGTGGATTCTTTTAAGAGCCAACTGGGATGATTTGGCCTGTCAGGATTTGGGTTGCTTACCTGCACTGGTCTCTGTAGCTCCAGGGTTGGTCTGTGGGCTCAGGTGCTCCCGTACCATCTTCTGAAGTGAGCGCATAAAGACGGAGATGAGGCGGTCGATGTAGCTGGAGTTGTAGCTGCAGGCTGACTTCAGGATCATCAGAGTTCCTGTATGAAGAGGAAAGAGGAAGACAAGGAAGGAAAAAGGGAAAAAAAAAAAAATAATAATAAATAAATAAATAAATAAATAAAAAAAAAAAAAGAGAGAGAGAGTGAGAGAGGAGAGAGAGATGAGGGTTAAGATGGCTCATGAGTATGGGGTCTTTCTATTGCATCAGCACAGGGCCATTTAGTGGGGATGCTAACTTTGAAAGCAGCTTCTGTCTCACACTCGTTGAATTACAAGGTCATTTTAAAGAAATCTAACTGAGATAGCAGCTGAGGTGGGGGGGGTGGAGAGGATGAGTAATGCTTTTTTTTTGGGCAGGGACTCTGGGGAGCCGAGACAAATGTAAAAAGTCACCCTGGACGAGACACATACATCATATCAGTGGTGCATGTGCAACTGTATGCCTCCAGCAGGGCGGAATCAGGAGGTATTTATTGACCAGCAGTGCCATTTCAGGCATGGATCAAATACCACTAACTATAGGATGTAATCCAATAGTGTTTTATCACCTATCGAGTGTTTGTGGTTATTAAGGAACATCCTGCTTTAAGGAATTTGAGAAATCGGCTTCAAAAGCACTTCCTGTGACAGGATGTAATATTCTATGGGAAAGTAGACTAAATATGCAAAATCTTGTAATTATCGACACCGCTGACATTAAAGTGGTCTTGAAAGACATCCCTTACCAAACAGCTGGGTGGGGTTAGCGCTGGTGGCCTTCTCATAATTGGTAAGACCCTCATAAATGACTTTCCCTACAGCTGCGTACAAACACTCCAACTCCTCATATTTAGAGGCCACTGAAGAGGTACCTGAGAACAGAGAAGAACACAAGATATTAGAAACAAAAATAAAAACAAAATAAGACTCGTTAAAATGACATACATTCCAACGGGCTCGTAGGTGTACAAGTGGACTGATCACTCAGTGAGCCCTCATGTCCTGTGAACGGGACCTTGTTTCATCATAGAATGAAGGTGGCCAGTCAGAAGAACCGTGTAATGATTCACAGTGACCCCAACCATGACAGTAAAATATCCTCCACTCCACGTTTCTTAGCTAGACATCTGCATGTCAAAATAAATTTACCAGTTCATCCTAACCACGCTCAAGCTTTTACTGGTTTGTCACTAAAAGCACATTTTCCGTACACAGTGCGGCTCGACGTTCCTTGGTAACGAATGCGAACCCAGGGCTTTATGTATGAGGCCAGAAGGGTGTGCAGACGTACGTGTATTGTATTCCTCATCACAGAGCTCTAGCCATGACATTTTCTCTGCAGGTTATCGGGTGGTGACTTGCTGGGCACAAGAAATGATAGACTACTCAATATTTAAAAAGAATTTCAAACAAAACCAGGCATCACTCATTTGATGCTAAAATACTCATGGAGTGAACTCTTCAGCACAAGACACAGCGAGTTTGTTAATGGTGGCACACGCCATCGCTGGAATAAAAGCAATTCCAGCTAGAGTCATTAATCAGGATGTCTGTGAGACTGTGCTTGAAGAATTGATGGTCTGCACTATTTATAGCGCTGGCGGATTGCCCCTGCTTAGCTCACAAGGTACCTTGGTAACAAGGGAAAACAAACTCGGCACGAGTTCTTAAATACAGCACAACTCACTTGGTGGGAGAAAAAGCAACAATACGGCTGATTATGGGTCATTTGAGGAGCAGAGGCACACTGCACCATCAGAGCGGGGGGAAAAAGAAAACTGTAGCCAGGAACCACCTACTTAAACAGGAAGTATCCATATGACGGACACGGCAAGCAACTTCTGCTGCAGTAAATCCGCACATATGTAAGCTTATCCTGTGTCACCACTACCTGCGTCAAACAAACATTTAATAAAGAATGCTGTTAACTAGTTTACAAGCCAATAACTATTTTTTTTTTTAAGAAAAGCTAAATGGTTTACTGTTTCTTTTACCTGGCAAATATTACATACATGTGCGTATGCATGGAGGGCCAGGTAGCCAATCAGACTGATTCAAGATTATGAAGTCTATACCCAAAATGGTGTATAATATCAGAAGTATCAGATGTTCCATTAGCTGTCCTAGCTGCATAGCCACTAAGTGATAAACAAGAAAGAAGATACCACTTGATCAGAAAATGTTTGTGTGTTTATCTGGTTTTTCCCCATTAGCAGAATGTGTTTTTGTCTGATGTAATATGTAATGTGAGGTATGCTTGAGCACTTCTAAACCCACTTCAAGAACCCTTCATTCCTGTTGGTACCAATCCTGATCAGCATACAAACCAGAATACAGGAATCATTGTTATTGGAAACGGAACGGCATAGTTATAGTTCCCTTAACGGCAAGCTGTGCATTAATAATAAATCCAGGGTGTCGACTTAGGCTCTTTAACTCACTGGGCTCAGTAGGGAAGATACTCATGAGTCTGGAGAGCAGTGTGTGTACAGCTCGGAGGACTTTGGTGTTGCCGCAGGTCATGCAGGCTGCAATGCCGCGCTGCAGAGGCTTGAAGTGGGCCAGGATGGCTGGAGACTGCAGCACGGTCAGCAGGAAGCTCAGGATCTCTAGTCCTGTGCAGATGTTTGAGAAGTTGGCCTGGTTGGGCTGCTCCTATACGAGACCGAAAGAAGCACATGATCCGAGATTAACAGCATGATACCGCTATCAGAAAATAAAACCGTGACATTGCTCTTAAAGTTTGAAAGCTCATCACATCAAGTTAGAACTGGGACTGACTCATGAAAAAGAGGCCAGAATGAGGCACCAGGAGACACCCAGGTAGATGTGCAGTGTGTTGCCCAACCCAGATGTATGTCCCTTAATCACAGACAAGGCAGCACAATGAAATGATAGAAATCAGATTTGTGGTGCACTTCATTTATGAGAATAATAGGGCTGGGCAGGGAGTCTTTTCCCTTATGGGACCTAGAGCAACCCATAACAACTAGTGTCTTTGTAAGAGAAATAATGGAGGGTTGTCTTCCATGGGGCAAGGCTAAGAAATACTGATAACCTTGCTAAGACCTGTCTGTATAAGCGCACAAGAAATAGCAGTAGAAATGAATCCAGGAAATAGGTGTGTTAAAACAAGACTAGATGGCTTGGAAGAGGCATAATAATAGCTACACGTACCACTTTGTACTTGGGACTTACATCACCAAACACGCCTGGCTCAGACAAGGGCTTTCATCATTTTGCTATTTAAGGATAATAATGATGTTAACATTATAAATTGTATTTGTTTGATGGAGAAAATACTTCTTAAACATTTATTACGACACATGGACATTAGCTTCACTTTTCGCCTTAGAACCATACTTTATCAAAATGACTTTTTAATATTGTGTTCAAAAATCTGCGTGACCGTGCATGCAAATACATAATCCCGCAAAATAAACCAGGAATCTGGTTAACAGCCACTAACTGCTAAACCGTTTAAAGTGAGAAAAACAAGATGCTTCCTGGTATTCAAGACAGGCAAATGCCAAACTCCAGGAAGCTACAATTACACAAGATCCAAACAGACTGCACGGTCATTTTATTGCAGCCTGGGGAATAAGGTCCCATTTGTGCATTTCAATCAAACACACAAGCCTGGAGAAGGGCACATGTGTCTACTCCTGAAAAGAATCAATAGGGTGGTGTGTCTGGAAGACAGGAAGGCCGTTCCAATGGCAGGGAGTAGGAGGAAATGAAGGAAAGAGACGACGAGTGAGAAAGATAGGGCCAAAAAGGTGGAACAAATACGGGGGAAAAAAAAAAAAAAGTGAGTGAGCTAAAGGAAGTGAAGAAAACAGAACACACCCTGAAAAAGCGGATAGATTGCCTAATTGAGACCCAGTCTCCCAGATGACAACAGAATTAGTCACAGTGCTGAGCTCCAGAGAGTGGGAAATCGGTCATAAGCCAGAGGATATCGATTCGGCTCACATCAAAACTGCTTTTGGAACGGCAAAGGAAAGAATGAGGAGGAATGGGACGGGACGAGGACAAGGAAATTGGCTCTATTAAGACAAAGAGGGCAGAAAAATATCTAAAGAGCAAACTATTTAAACAAGTGCAGAAACACAGCTGAGCCACCTGGTGTGAGATCTAACCACCATGTTCTAACTTCATTTCAATACATTTCAATAAATCACTAAATCGCCTAAAGCCAGGTTTAATTGTTTTCAAGAACAGCTTCCACGGGTACTCACCACAGTCATGAGCAGCTTGTCAAACCACTGCAGTTTGAGCTCAGCACGGGGCCACATGTCTGGCCGGAGGGCCATCTTCATCAAATTCACACAGCGGCGGGAGAGTAGTTCACCAGGAGAGCCTGCCACGCTAGTGCTGTCATTTACCTAGAAACAGAAGACAATTAACATGCTGTGTACAAAATGCTAAAATGCAAAATGCCAACTATGAAGAACAAGAAAATGATCTCATTTATGTAAAGTCACCAGACTATATTCTTTCTATTGACAAGAGCATGGGACAAGGTGGTTTATATACCTGGCAGGCGATGCGTATGAGGAAGTTAACCACAGTGTCGGTGTGCTGCTTCTCTACAGGTTTGGTGAGCAGCGCCTCAGTTCCTGGCACTGACTGACTGCGGCCAAAAACCTGACGAGAGGAAAAACGAGACTTTGTGTTCAAACATGGCACTTCGAATCACTTAGATAGAGAGAGCGAGAGCGAGAGAGAGAGAGACAGGACTACAGTGGTGACACAAACTGATGCTGGGTTTAAGATTTCCTCACCGTGCCCACTGCACCGGTAGCTGTGCGGAACCTCTTGACATCCTGAGCAGAGTCCACAGACGCTCCCCGTTTCAGCGCTCCAGAGCTTGTGCCCTCGCCACCAGCAGTTGCGTCGGCTTCTGACTCCGGCTGCAAGAAAAGATTATTTAGAAAAGGGTTTTATCTCTGAGAAATAAAGTACTATTTCAAAATTCGAAGGTTTGTAGTGGCTTTTTAAGTTATCCATCCATCCATCCATTATCTATACCGCTTTATCCGTCTGGGTCGCGGGGAAGCTGGAGCCAATCCCAGCATC
>JAQQZR010000006.1:7225688-7238654 GCA_030068235.1 Notoglanidium macrostoma | reverse complement strand
ATCTGCATGTCTTTGGACTGTGGGAGGAAACCCACGCATGCACAGGGAGAACATGCAAACTCCACACAGAAAGGCACTCTGGGTGATCCGGGGATCAAACCCAGGACCTTCTTGCTGTGAGGCGACAGTGCTAACCACAACACCACCATGCCGCCGTTATAAATAATAAGGACATAAATTAAGACAGTTGAAGGAGTCATTACAAACTCAGCTACATTTTTTAATTCTTTAGCAGGAAGTAGAACACTTACTGAGTGCAGCGATGCGCAAGGGCACCAGAGAAGGCAGACTCTTGTAGCAGGGCAGCTTCATAAGTGCTGCATCTTCAGTCTCACACAGATTCAACAACTGTGCAAAACAAGGAATATCCTTTAAATAAAAGCACCCCATTAAAGAAATAGCCCACGTTTAAACCCCTAACCCTTTGGAAGAATAGGTGCAATTACCAAAAAGAAAAACTGACTTATAAACAAATATATAACAAAAGTTTAAGAACAGTTATCGTATTCAGTCAACAGAGATGAAGTGCATAAACTTAAAGAAGAAGAATTTTACGTAACACTGCACATTTTCTAAGGCAGTTGTTCTATTAATTCCAGGTGTGATTAGTTACACTCAGCGTGTGTGTGTGTGTGTGAGATTCCTGGCACTCTACAGCGTATGAGTGCCCTGAGCTTACCTCAGTGTAAAAGACCTTGTGCTCGACGACGCCGAGATCCATGGTGAAGAGGCGAGGCTGCAGTGTGGTGCAGAATGTGTTCCCTTCCATCAGCCCTATCTGAGCGTTGGCAGGCTGGTGACGAAGAAGATGCTTCTTAGGAGGAACCATGTCCTGAAGAACCTGATAGCAAACAAACATCAATCTTAAACTTTTCAAGATTACACGTGAAGGCATACGATCATTTAAGGGTTTCTCTTAGCAACGACAAGTTGCGAGAGGTTATATCCTAAGCTACATTTGTCTTTGGTTACGTTTATTGCTTTTATTATCTATGTGAAGCATCTGGACGATTTGTAACACACGAGATGATGGTTTTTTTTTTGTTTGTTGGTTTTTTTTACGACTTGTGTTGTACATCATATTCCAGTCAGGTTCTTGGACATCCATCAGTGTGGACAAAGCAAACAAGAAGTGGATGAAACCGTAATCATTTACAGCCCTGATGGTACACCACTCAAACACACCTCTTTGTGAGGCTCCATGATGATGGTGACGCTCTTTCCGGTAACCTGGGCCAAAACCTGCAATGAGTGCATGGCTTGCTTGCGCACAGTGGAGTTGGGTGAGGTGACCTCGCGCACCAGGTCGTGGGTCACCATGTGAAAGGACTTGTCCTGGGCACTGAGCAGCTCCTCAGTCTTCTCCTCCTCCTTCAATGGAGTGGCACAGCGCACCAGCAGCTGCTCCAGGGTGGTCTTCGCCATGGCCACTGCACCATTAGATACCTGCAAAAAAACATCAGAAGGTTCGTTCTTAGGCTTCCTGTTTACCTACAATGCGTCAGAACTGGTACAGATACTGGCAATCACAACGAAGTTAATTTTCCTATAACATCATAAGCATTTAATTCCACACTACAAGAATTGCCAGCAACATTTTTTTTTTTTATCAATTAAAGAACAATGTATTATAATTTTTTATTCCTTCATAGTTACATTAACGTTGTGGAACATCCACAACAGAAGGTTCTCTTAGAATTTGTGTTATAGCAGCTATAAACAGTCATACAGTGATTAGCATAGATTATGTACGGCATCTGACATACAAGTCATTGTGAATTACCCGTTACTATAGAAACGACAGTTATTAGACTAAGCACATTAACATAAACCTGTGACTTGCCTTGCAGCCAGCACTACTGTCAGAGCCACTGTTATAGGAAATTCATCTGACGAACAGAATTCAACAGCAGAGTAGCATAACTAACAAAACACTATCTTTCTAGTACCACTGATTTAGAGGAAATATATATTTTGCATTTCTGAATAATAATCTTCAAATCCACCCACAGATCATTCATTTTTAAATAACATTCAGAAAATAATAATTCAAGTCATCATGAAGACAAAATGCTAAAGCCACATCTTGGTTCCAGATCATCCAGTTTTGCTTGCCAAGAGCCAGCTCTTTTGTGATGGAAATGCATAGAACGACTTGCGATCAGGCTCCAAAAACAGCAGCAGCACCTTTTGTGTGGAGCAAAGCTGGTGCCTCTAGTCATTCTACATCAGCAGGCACTGTCCTCTAGTAAACGCTTCAAGAACAGACGCCTGGAGGTACAACTCGGCTTGTGTGTGACTCTCCTACCTCGCCAGTGAGGTCCATCATGACAAACAGCAGCGCCTTGAGGAAGGTGAGTTGGTTCTGCAGCACCCAAATAAGTGGCAGCCGCTCCATGAGGAACTTTATGGACACCACTCCACCAAGCTTGGCATACCAAGCCTGCTCATAGCAGCACGCACACAGACGCTCCACGATGTAGGAAAAGAGTGGCAGCTGGCACGCCTGGCAGGAGCAAACGTTACACTTGAACTCGAAACAGTATCTTATTACATATAAGCAGCCATGAACAGGGTCAAGATGCTTCTGCAGAAAGACAGACTCACCCTTTCTTTGGATCCCAAGATTATGCTAGCGACGTCAAAAATGACAGCCAGTGCGACTTCGCCAATCTTACACAGCTCTTTCTCCTCATACGCCATGCAGATGGCAATGGCATCGATCAGCACCAGGGGATCCATTCCCTTAGAGCCATTCTCCTCGCTGTGGAACATAGCAGTACTTGGCTGGCTGCCTAGCTGATAGCATGGCAGCAAGAACGGACCTAGAACGTCAAAAACCAAGTTCAAGAAAAAAACTGCTCATCTGCATTCCGTATATTGACGAATTGTATAAGTACTCGTATCTAAAATACACAAATGCCGACATTGTTATTTACTGGGTTTGGATTTTGAAGGTAAAAGACTATTCTTTTTTATGCCCACTGCATAAAGGATATAGGGTCATACATACCACACTGCTGAGCTACAGCCACCATGGTGTAATGGCGGATGAGACTGGCCACGAAAGGCAGAGCGCTGGGACGCAGATCTTTAATGACCGCAGACATGAAGGCTCCAGTCAGGGCCTGCTCAAATGTCCTGCGTGCAGGTGTGTCCTGAGCCTTGTATCGGTGGGAAATGATTACATTGGGGATCCACTTCTCCGTAAAGCTACAAGAAAAGGAATTTAATGCATCATTCGTGCCAACGTTAAAATAGCAACATTACGTTTTGCAACTTAACCTACTGTATATCTGAAGTGCCATGGAAAAGAATTTACACATTACATTTTCCTGTAGTGAGCAACTGATCTCACCTATAATGGGATTCTGTGTTAGTTCTATACACATCAGATGAATAGAGAACATGCCACAAAAATGAATTGTGCTTTCAGAGACGAGACTCTTCTCTTGAAATAAATTTCCAGAATCTGCATTTTACTATAATACTGATCCAGAGTTCAAAAGTTGGCTAAAACGCTTACGGAAGATATATTAAAATAATAAACGAATCGGCATTGGAATATCTTTGGGAAATATTCAGCTGTCATTTTGAAAGCACCAAGGTTAGAGTCTAACTGTTCGTAATTCATGTGATGTGCCTCGAGTTATGCATTTTAAATGTGTATTGATGGAATTACACAACTGCTTTTGAATTTCTGTTACAACAATGTTTATACAACAGATCAGTGCACTAATTTGATTATTTGATAGGCGTGCCTATATTCCATATAACCGCACTAGGACATTTTACTGCATCACTTTGCTTGTCTGTGGTCACCATGTAAAATTCCACTTCCTAGTACGAAACTGTTACTACAGCAGTTTTACCAAGATCGTCAGCAGACATGGCAAACAATATTTATCTAACTTGGGACTTAAAACATGAAAGCTCATTAGATGAAGATAAAAATGAAGGGCCTCCAATTTCACCAGATGCAACGGGAACGTACAAATCAAAATGAGCTAGCTAGCCAGCTGGCCGACTGTAATTACCTACGGCCGAACCACGGCCATGTTGATATGCAGTGTGACCTTACTCTTGCCTCTGTGATATTGCTTAATTAGAGTCTGTGGACTTTTTTGTGGCAATGGCTGATATGTTATGTGTAAGCTGGAGGACTCAGTTGAAGTAAAAAAAAAAAAACAAAAACAGGAATTTTCCTTAAATTCATAAGAATCAATCTCAAATCAGGCAATAGAGGTTGATTAGTCAATGCCAAAAAGGTGTTTATACATCAACAGCTCACTCCTTTGGGAGCTTCTGCTTTGTATTTGACTGGCACAGGGTTGGATATTTCATTATTTACCCCACTGATAGGAACGCTATGATTGAGCGGCTGTTCTATCCATGCCTGAGCTTGTATTCTATAAGGCCAAATGCCAGCAGCAGCTGTGATGGATTGTGCCATTTCATTATCGCTATTTAAAAGACTTTGGCTTTGGCCTAGACAGAGCCGAGGAGCTGGCTAGCAGGGGAGGGAGTGGCGGATCAATTCAAATTCATACCGCCGCCACTTGAATGGGACTCCATAACCGGGCTGGCATTTGAGATATTAAGAGAGCATGCTGCATTCTGAAAAGGCGCTTTCACGGTGACCGGCGCAGTCTGCCGAGCTCAAAGTGGGAAAGAGAGGATGTCATGAATCAAGACATCTGACAGCGGGGGCTGCTCTTCCCCCTTCATAACTGACACACTTCATTATCTCTGCGAGGGGCACAGGCAGCAGGCTTTTGGGGTAAACAGACAGAGAAGAAAGTCAATTAGCCGCAGCGTGGAGTTCAATGCCTGGGTAATGTGACCCAGCTCCCCCCTACGCACAACCGCTCGAACTGTCTCGGAGTAATTAGCCCTTTTTAACAGGGCGCACGTGGCTCTGAGGACAATACAGAAGACAACTGCGCTCATGTTGCGCTCCGAGAACCAAGGATGGGTCAAACTGCAGAAAACCAGAGAATGTATCACGACTCCACTGGAACGCAAACTTTATACCGCCTGCCTTATCGGAGATGTCAGGGGAAATATTTAAGGCTTGTGTGAAAGATAAATGGATCTTACTTGGGATGAGCGAGGAGCTGGTACAGGGCGTGTTTGTTATCCTCCAGGCTGGTCATGGCTACCAGAAAGCATTTGATCACCTCCCAAGCCTGTCGCCTGTAATACGGCTCCGTGTTGGCACTCTTCAGGCAGTCCAGCGCCGTCTCGATGGCCTGGCAAACAGCAAGAGAGCTCTCATAGCTCAAAGAGAAACAGCATACAAACATCTGTAGGGTTCGGTCATCACGGAGAACCACGGATTTAATTTTTAAGAAAATAAATTGATTTCATATTGTAGCACAACTGAAAAGCAGACAGTAAATATTTTAGGCATTCCTTTCATTATAGGATCTGTTGCGTCCCTCTCCCTGGACTGTACTCCACATTATAAACCCTAATCCTGCTCGGCTGTCTTAAACACCCTCAGAATTATGAACAGACAAGCTTTAGTGATGGCAAGCGATGAGGAGTTCAATAGTGTGAGCTCAAGGGTAGATCAGGCCTCAATAAATTTCCATAAGGACATATACTGACATATCACAGCCGCTTTGTGTGCCAAGTGGAAAAAAGATTACGGGGGGAATAAATGTAAACCAAGCTCTTTTACAGTTCTTGAAACCCTTCTTTTCATTAGAGGTGAATTTAAGTGGCAAAAAGACTTCGACATAGTACAGACTAAAAATGAGGGGGGGAAATGAATACAACTGGGGTTTAATTCCTGAGGGAGAAGACTGTTCTGCCTTGCGACACATTTATAATAGGGTCACCCTTAAGCTCACACTCAAACCCCAAAAGGCACGCCAATAACAAAAAACAACATTTTTTAAATCCACACCGTATTTCATATTGATGGAGTTTATCGGTTCAGTGGCTAACTTCCCAGAAGAGACTTTGGAGTTGATTCAGTGTTAAATCTACATATAGTGTAGTATTCACCAGACAAACATTAGAAACTACAGTGTGTGTGGGAGACTTCATCACCTTGTCTGAAACCTAAACCTTATTAAAGTCACCATGCTTAGACAAGAGACAAACAGGCAGGGCCTCCAAGGTGACGGAAAATGGGGGAGATTAATCAAGTTGGCTGGAAGTGAACTTCGGCGAGAGAGCACTAGCAGCTCTGACTGGAGTGCTGACTCTGCAATACTGGAGGGACGGGAACCTGGAGGGCTAAAGTCCACTGCATCATTTGTTAGCTCTGATTTTCAGCTTTGTAGCTCAGGTGACTACCAACACTGGAGTTTATCACAAGGACCATTTCTTTTCGGGAGTTATCACGATCAAGAGTTCTCAAAAACACTCCAAAAGTAGTCACACTTGGTGCTGGAGCAAAGGGCTGACTGGGGGATGTTGTTGGTCCTGTGGGGAATATTGAGAGTTATGGAGCATCAGAGCTTCTCTTAATCCAAACCGACAGAGCTGGGCTCCGGGCTGCACTGAAGAGCAGCTGCTGCTCGACGCAACCGCGAGGCGTATGCAAATGAAATTAAGCTGCGCCAGCGTAATGGTGGGAGGCATCCATCTTGGAGGCACGAAGGCAATTACAAAAATGACAGTTTGTGTTTTCCCAAGTAGCGGCGGGCAGCAGGAAGAGCCATTAGCTGGAGCAAATAATGCAGTCTGCACGGCACAGAGAGATTGATTAAGGAGGGGGAGGAGCAGGAGGACGGGGACGGGAGCTGCTTACAGCTTGATGATCTCTTTAATTACCTGGGGAAGACACTGTCTCCTCTCACACATGCTTCTCTTTGACAAGGATTCATTACACAATGAGAAGCCTGTCCCTGGCCCCTCCCCGGCAGCCCTGGAGCTCACGCCGGAATGCAATAGGAAGTGGACTTTGCTCACGATTCTGACAGTCTATGATCAAAAGCCCTACGTTTTAGGTTCAGTGAATGTTACGTCAACGATACCTAATTGCTTGGTGGACGACTGTTAGCTAGCTCATTTACACGTACAAAGCTGCCCCACATCACTGCAAAATTTATGGCCAATAGGAAAATTAAGCGAACTGATGTCATTATAACCATGATGATATTTACTAATGAACAACTCCAGTTTTGCAGTTTTGAGATCCCAGCTGAATAGTCTGTTGCTTTAGCCATGCATCAGTTAAAGTTTGAACTAAACTATGGAGGGAAGAACTTATTGGATTATTGATCCTTTTTTTATTCATATACAACAGGAAGGAGGAGCATGTTCATAGTAATCTATTGACCAAAACAGCCACTTGCCTTGTATATCTACTAACCTAGTGCAAGAAATGACTGGACTATTCTCTGTGTACATCGAGTAATTCACATGACGTGTCCAGTGTAAACTAAAATGCTTCACAGAGCAGTCACGGCATGACACATGTACTACTTCTGGTATAAAAATGGATACTCATACATTTGAAGGACAGACGTAGTTTAGGTTTGAAAAGTGATAAAGCATTCATTAAGGAACATGTTGCAGAGTAAATGTTTCAAGCATGGGCATCTTAACTAGAACAGATGAGCAGCAGTTTTTCCCCCCCAAATGAACTGTGATTTTAGACTAAATAGTGAGTTTGGGGTTGAGTTAGAGCAGTGCATGTTCTTATTTCCTTGGCAAAGTGCTGCTTTATGAACTATGACAAATTTTAATAAAATTCAACAAAACCTCTAATGTGACTGGTTCTGAACACAGCTTTGCTTCAAAATCATTGAGGAGGCATTTATCCAGTATCGGACAGGTGAATTATCCAAAACTATTGGGAAATTTTTAAAAAGCTGAAGTTCTTTGATCACAGTTTGCAGTTATTCCTGAGTTTACAGAATAAATAAACAAACTTACTTATTCACTGCAAATAATCTCTGCATTTCAAAGAGACTCTACACAGTAGTGAGGCAATTGGAGGGAAAAAAAGGCAATACCTTCTCCATGGGCAGCTGAATAGAGGCTTTGCAGTCAGTGAACTCAGCCTTAATGCTGGGGCCCTGCACCTCAGTCACCACATACTGCAGCCTCTGAGACTCCTTCAGCATCTTCCGGTTGCTTCCACCAAACTTGCCCAGCACCCGGTAGGCTACATGAGAGATGGTCTCTGCTGGATTCCTCAAAGTTCGCCAGAGGGCCTGGACACGAAACAGACATCCTGTGGTTTTAAAACCAGCAAAAAAAAACACACTTGGAAATATTCAAGTTCCAAGTTTAAAGGTGATCGACTGTACCTGCATGAGCTCGGCACGGACAGGCTGGATGTGGTCGTACAGGAAGTCTGGCTGCAGGTTGTCCACGCAGAGTTCGAGAGTGCGCAGGCCCTGGCTTACCAGCGTCTGGGAGCCGTTGAGCGCCGACACCAGCGGGTCCATGAGCATGGGCAGGTAGGGAAGCAAAGAGCTCAGCCTCACAGGCACGGTCAGACACAGCTCCACAAACAGATCCTTCATGTGCTGCTTATGGAGGCCACTCTGCAGCATGTTCAAGCCTGAGAGGAGATATAAAAAAATCGGAAAAAATAAATAAATAAATAAATAAATAAAAACACACACACATTATGCTTGGCCAATAAAGACAGACATTGAACTTACTTGTAAAACCCATATGTTGCATGATATCC
The DNA here is from genome assembly GCA_030068235.1 of Notoglanidium macrostoma. Lineage (NCBI taxonomy): Eukaryota > Metazoa > Chordata > Actinopteri > Siluriformes > Auchenoglanididae > Notoglanidium > Notoglanidium macrostoma. Next base: position 7,229,992 of record JAQQZR010000006.1, on the reverse strand, counting down.
ATGGTTAATATGCAAGATAAGCACTGAACGCAGGACTGTATAATAAAATATCAATGCTTAAAACTGCATTATATCATGGTTAGCCACTAACCTTTCTAACCCTGGGTAAATGGCAAATTTGTCCATCATTGTGTTGATAAATATGATGTGGGAAGTCATCAACGCTATTATGAAAGCATGATAACTCACCAAAAATGCACATTTTTCAAATTTGCTTAGAAGGATTTATGGATTAGAATCGATAACAAAACGCTGACGCTGAGCCCATGCTCATGAAGATGAAAGCCTGAATAAATAAACAAGACAGGCTTTTATGTTGGGAGGGATCCTTCTAGAAAATGGCAGCCTGCCTATATACTTATACTCTATTGATAGCTACATCCATCAATGATATAACGTTTTCAAATTAAAAAGCTGAAAGCTTTCTAATCCATTTTGAATGGAGTTCTGTGTATTTTTTTTTTTCCCCCTCAACTACATTTTAAAGATGGAAAATACAAAACAAGCAGCATTATTCAGTTATTCCCAAACTGCATGATACACCTCAGTAGTTAACAGCATAACAGAAATGCTTATGTACCTTGCAGCAGGTTGGGTAGAAGAGGCAGGAACTCCTGATACAGCAGGTCATGACTTCCTCCGCCAATAGAACGGAACAGAGCCCTGAGCAACAGGAAGTAGTTGTATGGCTCTTTGGCCGACTGGGCAAGTTCCATGGAGCTGTTCACAATCTTATGGAGATGGGGCTGTGCACAGAAGAGAAAATGCTAAAGTGTGACAATTGGGGGTTTTTTGTTTGTTTTTTAATACATGCTTGTGTGTGTGCTTTCCAGTGACTTTTGCATGAATCAAAGATATAGAACCTTTAACCAGGAACCTGAATTTAAACTTCAGGAGAGTTTTCCGAAACAGTAACAAGCTCCAAAATCGAGACTGCACAGAGCATAAACTAGGCCAATCAATACTTTCATCTTTACCTGTGAAAGCTACATAAAGTATGAGAATGTCATGTAGCACTAAAAAGCTGAAGGATGAATTAGTTGTCATATTGAAATGTGACAAAAGAGAGCAAGTCGATTAATATTTCTGAATATCATCTCATGCACTCAATAAACCTGGAGCTATGGGTCAGAGAAAGGAAGTCTGGAGCGCTTCCATCTCCGCACCGTTATTTCACAGTGACCTTCACTCGAGTCCTTGCTGTCAATCCGAGGCACAAGTGTCATTTCTCATCTGAGCAGCTGACAGAACGCATTAAAATTAATGTAGCGAGGCTGCTAGCACAGACGTGATCAACGGCACGGGTGTCGTCATAGTCAGGCAAGAGTGAGCAACTCCGAGCCGTCAAAATCCACATTCTAACCAAGCTATCCTAGTCAAAAGGGCTACAAGGACAAAGGTTACAGTTTCTGACCTTCAGCATCTGCTCGTTCTCTGCCGCAAAGAGTGAAACCGAGCCAAACACAAGTTTGAAAAGTTTGAGGTAGAGGTTGGACAGCTCCACGTTGGAGCCCATCTCAGGTAACCGCTCCAGAAGGTACTCCACCAGGATAGTGGCAAACAGTGCAGAGGTTGACAGGTTAGCCAGGAAAGAGTTTGCCACAATCTGTAAAACAGGGGGGAAAAATTATATTAAGTGAATCTAGCAAAAGCTCTTAGCCTGTTATCACTTGTGGGCATCCGACTTTCTGAAGGAAAATGGTATAATTACATCACTTTTAAATCATACAATCGCTTCTCAAGCGAATTAGTGTGAAAATTGGCTGTTTGAGTTACGTAAATGCTACTTGATTGGTTCCGTCCCAGCAAATGTACTAGCTACACAGACTCACCAGAAGTCCAGGTAATCTCTGCTATTTCTTTCGAACCATTTTTTTTTTTTATTTGTAAAGTCTACACACACTTTATAATTTTTACAATAAAAACTTTACAAGGGTTTATTATATTATCCATGCATCCATTATCTATACCGCTTTATCCATCAGGGTCGCGGGGAAGCTGGAGCCAATCCCAGCATCTTCGGGCGAGAGGCGGGGTACACCCTGGGCAGGTCGTTTATTATATTATGATAGTGATAAAGTAAAACACTGGTCACAGGATTTGTCCAAGGGTTTGGATTTGACACTTTACCATGTAATACCTAATTTAAATAGAATTGAGAAAATCTCAATTCATGTTGCTTGTTTCACTGTCGCTTTATCACTTGCACAGGAAATCGTGGTTTTATGCCACACACATTCATAGAAAATGAACAAGCATTTGTCAATTTGACATTTGTTAATGTTGTCATAGGATTATCCAGACTGACCTACAGAGCTGCAGTGAAAGCCCCATCCTCATGCTAGGATAAACAGACCATGGTCTGAGAATACCATAAGAAGCTAGATTGACTAGTTATAATAATATTCCAAAACAATCAACAATTGGTTGATTGCCATAAGTATTACATTAAGAAATTAGTAGGGTTACCTCACCAGCGGGGGGATTTCCAAAGCAAGCACGTTTACCTGCAGGGCGTAGTTTTTGGAGATCCTCTCGACCATGTATGGCACAGTGGTTTGGAAAATCTCTTTAAAAGTGAGTGGGTTCATCATGGTAAAGACTCCAGCAAAGTGCTCCAGCACCTCCTTCTCTTCCTTCATGCGGACAGTCTGACAGTTGGCCACACGAATGTACGTCTGCCCGTTGCTGGCAATCTGTACCTAGCCAAAAGGGGGGGGGGGGTTGCCTCTGTGATAAGCCGTAGAACTTCATCATCTGTGCCTCAGTCACGAGTTCATAAGTCACTAATCAAACAGCATCATCATTCTCCTCTTTATAAGGTTTACACTCATGATAAAAGCGCATTCATCTGCGCACAAAGCCTGGACTTGACTATCAGAGTCAAGACTATACATTAATCAGGGGTCAGTCATACCTGGTAAATATCCAAAGCCTGCATGGCATATTTGACCAGCTTGATGTAGATCTGAGTCTCTTTGGGTTGAAGTTGTTTGTTGGGAATAAACTGGGCTTCTGCAATAAACAGAAAAAAGTGCAATATTGCAAAATATCATATACTTGAAAAGATTATGATACATGATATACATCACAAATATTTAGTTCTGCTGAGGATTACTGGTGTGATGCCAGCAAAAAAGCAGTGTTCAAAAAGCTTACAAAACCAAATCCTCTTATTTAAAAATCAGTAGGAGGAAGATAAAAAAAAATAATCTGTATGTTTTTTAGCAATTGTAACATCCATCAGCTAGGAATCTGTTAACATACTGCACTGTAGTAATCTGTCACAGAAATTTCTCGATACCCACAATGCTGTAAAAACTCAAAATGTGACATTTATTCCATGACACACCCACACCTAGTAGCTATCACAGAGACAGTGATGCTTTCTGCTTGCTGTGTATCTGTTAAGGTGAGGGTAATATGTGATGGGAGACAAACCAGAAACTTCCTAATTACAATAGTCAAAAGCTCTAACCTCCTGGAGCTTTGCAGGAAGTGATCCCCCATGTGATGGTCTTCACCCCGCACACGAGGGTCTTCACCAGGCTACGGCAGTCAGACACTTGGAAAGTTTGCTTGTCCTCTTTCTCCCCAGCTCTGTCAAAAGGCGTGGCAGAAGGCAGTGCTGGAGGGACTGGAGTGGGAGGGGCAGGTGGTGGTAAGGCTGGTGTGGTGGCTGTAGGAGTGGCTGGGACACCAGGCAATGCTCCTGTATCCACTACACCCACCTCTGATTGAGGCTTGCACTTTTTGAAGATGGATACCAGCTGATAGCGTGCAATTGTATGAAATTTTAACACAAATACCTGGTGGACATTAGAAGAAAAGGGATTTGAGCAAGGTTTGGATAAAAAACAGATGGAAAAATGCTTTGTAACAATGACCACGGTCAGACCAGAGGGCCTGAGACGGAATAGGATTCCCATTTTGACCAAAGGAGTACTAAATCATTACTGTCTTACTGCATGACAACTATAGTACAAATACACTACCAGTCAAAAGTTTGGACACACCTACTCTTTTTCATAGACTTTTCTTGATTTTTTTTTTTTGCTTTCTACATTGTAAAACATTACTGAATACATCAAAACTATGAAGCAACACTTACGGCATATACTGAATTATGTGGTAAACATATTTCAGATTCTTCAAAGTAGCCAACATTTCCCGTGATGGTACAATTGGCATTATCTTAAGCAGTTTCATGAAGTCGTCACCTGGAATGCTTTTCAGTGAACACGTGTGCCTTGTTAATATAGATTACTATAGTTGTTCTATAGGGCTGTTTACTGTATTTTTAT
>JAQQZR010000006.1:7198941-7213051 GCA_030068235.1 Notoglanidium macrostoma | reverse complement strand
GTCAAATTGGAATTTGTAAAGAAATACAGAGATGAATCGCAAAAATTCTGGAACCAAAATTAACCTCTACCAAAATGATGAAAAGACCAAAGTCTGGAGAAAGAAATGACCTGCTCATGATCCAAAACAAGCTGAGGTTCAAGCTTAAGGGTCATCTGTAGAGGTAGTGTCATGGATTGGGCTTGCATGGGTGCTTCTGGAACAGGCTTACTAATGTTTATTGATGATGTAACTCGTGATAGAACCAGCAAAATGAATTGATAAGTCTGCAGAAACATTCTGTCTGCCAATTTTCACAAAACTGCATCCATGCAGCTTCAAACTTCATCATGAAGCAAGACAATGACCCAAAACACACTGCCAACTCAACAAATCACTTCATCAGGGGAAAAACTGGAATGTTTTAGACTGGCCAAGTCAATCACCAGACTTTAACCCAATTAAACATGCATTTCACCTCCTGAAGAGGAGATTGAAGGAAGAAGCCCCTAAAACAAAGAACAACTGAAAGAAGCTGCTGTACAAGCCTAGAAAAGCATCACAAAAGAAGAATGCAACAGTCTGGTGATGTCACTGGGTCAGCAGTTTGATGCAGTTTTTGCAAGTAAGAGATATGTAACCAAATATTGTGTTATTTATTATAATTTATTTTAAGACTATATGTTCCAATACTTTTGCTCACCTGAAGATTGGGTGGACCATATGTAAGTTAGTCCTTTCCAAAAGGGTTACTAAACATTAGCTATACAGCTAGCTAAAACCCAGGTTTGTCTGAGTTAGGAGAATATTTTCCCCAGGAGTGTTTGCTAAGGAAACTAGCTAGTCATGTAGGATCAGCACAATAAATTTGTGGTCAGCCCTGTTCATCAGTTAAAATAACTACATTTTAATGTTTGGTTACTTGAGTATATTTAAATGTATGCTTGACTTTCAGGCGAATGTCAATTTTTACATCCATGCTTCAATGTTTAATAGTAAGATATTGACCAAGTACCCATATTTTTACTTAAGTTTAGTTTCCCTGTCAGATACATTTTCTATTATACAATCATCAGGCTGTAGCTATGGCAGAGGAAACATGTTAATGTTATTGTCTATGGGAAAAATCAAGGATGTGGGGTGCTGAAGGTGAAACAGGATTCCATTAACTGCAACTACTACAATTATAATAATAAATAGATATAGTGCATGTCTCATATGTACATTGCGTACAATTCCAGCACCTTCAATGTTAAATGGCTTCCTGCATTTCTTGGAAATATAATACAATCAATTATCATTATAACAAATAATAATGAAAAAATAGCCATCTGGTAAATAAAGTCATTTTCCAACTTTGGCATATGACTGAATACGATCAGAATAGCCATGCTGGAGCACAATAAAATGATCCAGATGGTGAAAAGGTTGCATTATCATTTCAATGGCTTCAGTGTTGAGCTGTGCCAACATAAAAGAAGAGGTGACATCCTGTGACCCCCAGCGAATGAAACTTCAAAACAGATTAGCTCGATATATTCAGATAAAGCAGATCAAACAGGCAGAGCCACAGTGTGGAGATAAAGTATGGCCTGCTTGTATGTTGCTTGAATGTTTGATCCGGTGTAGACCCTCAACAACCTGAGATCCTGTGAAATATTATTTAATTTGAATCACTGAATTATGACTAAAGGTATTCGTGATTTATTTGACTTCATTATTTGACTATTTGACTTTCATTTTGGTCATACAGTTTAATACGTTTTGTTTTAACCTTAATGGTTAATTCATTTGAATTTGAACATTTAATATTTTATTCTATAAGGATACAGATTGACTGCTAACAGCAGTTGTTTAGTGTGTTATAAAACACTTTTTTTCCCTACATAACAGAGTTCACGGTCATATCAGCTCAAGGGAGTCTCACAGCATGAACACATCCAATCCTGCAATTTCCCCAGCAACACAATGTCTGAGTACTGATATTATTACAAATCTCATTTTCTGAATATGTGATATGACATTGTATTTTACTCCATTGTTATGAAACCTAATGGATGTCCGTTCAATACTCATTGAGGCTGCAGGCACAGCCCTTCTCAGAGCTTTTCATGAAAACCCTTCAGAGGTCTATATTATCTATTTAATTTTACACGGTATGATGTATGAGATTATGAAAGAATCTATTCAAATATCATGGACTAAAGCTAGTGAAAACGGGACCTTTTATTTTTTTCAATTAGAAAACCCGAATATCAGTTCCCCATTTCTCTTAGTGGTCAAAACTAATGGAGGATTGGGAACTGGTCGCTCAGATTTCCGGGTAAGATATTTTTACCCGTTCCTTGTAATAGATTGGACACTTATAGTGAGATCCCTAGAAGAAGTGATGATCCCTTGCCAATAGGAGTGCAAATATCATTGGAATGACAACAGCAAATATGAGCTGACTAGTGATTAAGGCATGATTATTATTTCACCAGAACATCTTTTGGACACCTTTCATTTGCTGATTAAAAAGATTTCATAATGCACTGCATTTTATATTTGTACATCAATATATACTTCATGGGTTATCATGTTTGGACATCAAACAAATTACTAAAGCCACAGATTATGGGTTTTGGTTTATATACTGTTTGTTAGATTGCAGCTTTGGCTACAAAATAAGTTCAGCTGAGGACTGACCCCCGACTGTTACACAATATTGCGGACGTCAGTGTTCAGAAGTTTTACGCTGACAATGAGATTAGAAGGCTTAACCTTTTAAAAAGTACTTCTTTGCCATGCCTGAGCTCTGTTGATGTCCTGCATTATGTAATCCTTCCTCCTATTTATATTATAATTACTCACATTTTCTTGTAGGCTGATGATCATATTTGGTGTGAATTACTTATTAACGGTCAATATGATGTTCTATGCGTAAACCACACAACCGAGCATTGTCTTATCTCCTTTGTCTGTCTAATATCCTGAGCCTGGTGTGAAAGGTGTGCGAATTTTGATAGCTCAGCAGTGTACTGCTGGAATATAGACTGCATCTGGCATCACCTTTCACTGCAGTGGCCGCTGCGGAGAGCCGAGCCGGGGTCACTCTGATGCTTACAACACGGTTTATGTTCATGACAAAGAGTATGCTATTATATTTGCCTCGGAAAATTGTTTTCCAAATGCGCAAAGAGTGTTTGGCCCCAATATATCTTAGAACGCATACACACATCAGACACACGGTACACAATATAAACACTTATACATACAAGAATTTAACAGAATCGTTTTCCACATTAAAGCTAGCCATAGACTATAGCAAATGTTAGTTTTATTTATTTATTTCATCTTTATTATTAACCATAAAACTCTTACTGACAAATGAAGTGTTAAAGAAAGTGTTGTTAATGAAGACAATGTGTTTTTGTTCGGTTTTATGCATGTTGCCATTTGAATAGAATGCTACTGTTTTTTATAATTATACAAAATATAATATATATATTATATATATTATTTTTTGTCCTTCTATCATTAGAACTTAATTCGAATTAATATACTAATATACAAAAAAGCTTTCAACTTAAAGCCCACAGCATGCCACTGGCCTCCTCACTTCCATAATGGAATTTACAGGAAATTGAATCTTTTATGAACTAAGACTTTGAATTAAAATATTTTTTAAAGGTGATTGGTCAGTGACTAATCACTTCACTGACCTTTTACATCATTGTCAAAGCCTCGTTGAACAAGTTATATTGCTGTATACAGCCCTGTTGTCACAGGTGGGGTTCCTGGCACAGTTACTGGTACAATCTGGTACACAAAAAAGAAAAGGAAAACAAATGAAGAAGGGTTAACTCAAGCGATAGTATTTTTTTAACACTTAAAAAAAAATTATTAGGGGAGAGTGGGGTCAGTTGTAACATTCCTCATTTTCTTTGTAAATATTTTAAAATAGTACAACTTTCCAATACTCAAATTTTTTCATTTGTAATAGCAACATTTGATTGTTAACTATAAAGAAATACCCTTTTCATGTTAATATCAGGGGATATAGGCTATAAAATTAAATCAGTCAGTCAGAATGTTACAACTGGGCCCAATGTAGTTGTACAACAGGTATTTGCATTTTATTGAGCATATGGCTCATTTTCATCTCTATGCTAGTTTGTTGTACTGACATTATAACTAGCAAACCAACGTAAGTGCATAAAGTAAAGGCATGAACTAAGACAGTTAACAGTAGCTGAAATTGCAAAATAATTAATTGTCAGTATGACAGTATGTATGTTGAGTGCAAATGTTGATTGCTGTTGGTATTTACAGTTGGTAATACACATTAGCTACTTATACTTAATTTACTTTGAGTAACATGATGGATAATGTCAACTAACTAGCAAATAGTAGCTAAGTCAGTCATGGCCAATGTAAAATCAGAATATGACTATTCCGAATTTGCAATTTGGCTATGCAGAAATTGCACCACTGCAGTATCCCAGAGATCTTTAAAGAAAGATCTGTTATAAAAACACTCATTCATGAAATAATACTGCATTTGTGGATACATGAACACTATACCCTTATTTTAAAAAAGAAAACAGGGTGTGCTGCCATTCACTTTTTTCTGATTTATTTATTTATTTATTCTGTATTTTTTAGTTTCATGTCAGGACTGACTGACCTGCTGAGGAGTTACAGTGTCTCTGGGAGTTATCGCTATAGTTATGGACATGTCCCAGTTTGTTCTCACTGGATGAGACGGCATGATTTGATGTCAGTGATGACCATGTTGATATAACAAACGTCAAAATAAAAATCAAAAGCTTAAGAGTAATATTTAGCATCTTCCTGTTTGTTATCACTAACTAGCTCACTAACTCTGTAGCGGTTCCTAGCTAGCTAGTATTGGCATAAACACTCAATAAACTGATCAGATTGAGATAAATAACATGACATGCATCTTTTCTATGTGGAGTAGTAAAGTTTGATAAATATTTCAGTGTTTCATTAATTATAAAATACATAATAAATACTACTTAATCCCATTAAGAAAATATAAAATATAATAAATACTTCTATGGTATTGTTCAAAAATGAAGTCTTTTCAAGGACTTGACTGTGGAAATGAGGTTTAGGGTGTATGTATAGCTATGTATTTTTATATTTCTAGATGTCACTAATACATATTTTATACCAATTAAAGTACATATTAAAATACATATTTTATATCATATTTGATATCACAAATCATGCCTTTTCAAACAAAACAAACTTGAAATTGTCATTTTTCTAACTATAACTGTTTGTTTTCAGGATGACAAAATGAAAGGAATTTTTTTTGTTATTCTAAGTGAAATGGTGCAGTGTTGTAGAATTCTCCTGGGGTTTAGAGGGTTAAGTTGCATATTCCTGGCTTCCTAGTTGGCTTTTTAATTTTTTTTATTCTTTTTTTTTTATATCCTATGACTGGATAGTTATATTGTATGAACCCAATAGGGAATGGGAAAGGAGGAGGAGAAAGAATTATGCACATCCTTGTTTATTACAATAGTGCTGAACACCCCAGATTTCTGGTGATATACTGCCCCCAATTTATTTCCAGTGTGGCTTTTGAATTCGGCAGGTGGCCAATTTTTACATATGGTACCTTTAAAACCCTTGTTACAACTGACCCCACTCTCCCCTATCACATTAAATTGTATACCTGCGTGCACTGTGGGCCGACTGCATATAAAGTAAACTGGCAACTTTTGGTAAAAGTAGCCTGTATAACCACTCTATCCTGTCGTTTTCTCAAGATTTGTGTTTTCCTTAACATGTTTCCTCTTTGTTCATTATTTCACGCGCATTCGCAGTGACGTAAGCCTATCGGGAGGGGAAGTGGAGGCATGATTCGCTAATCTTACAGCCTCAGTAGGAGCGCAGAACTGAGAGGGGATTCAAAGCGTGATCAAAGTCACCGACTTCACTGGTAAAGTGGTGTTTAGTCAGGAAATGACTCAAAAGATGTATAACAGCTGAGGACCCTGACAGCGCGCGCGCATGGGAGACAACCGTGAAAAGTTGATTCTGATTCTCCGAGGTGGATATTAGCGTCATCATTCATCACCATCATTACTGTTATTATTGTTATCTTCGAAAATGAGGCGTCCTTCCGTTTTGCTCTGGTGCGTCTTCTCCATCACCTGCGTTACAGCAGTGCTCAGCCAGGAGGACAAGGAGCAGCGCTTTCTGTGCACCGTGATCCCGGCTGATAAAGACCCGAGCTGTCCGGTCCAGGCAGAGTTTGTTCAGAGTGTTCAGGGTGAAGGTTTGAGGAAGACGGTGATGCAGCTCAGGGAGACTGTTCTCCAGCAGCAAGAGACAATAACCCAACAGCTGGGTGCCATCAAAGAGCTCACATCCAAACTGTCTCAATGTGAGACCACCTCGGAGGAGTCTTCATCGTGGAGGAACGGTAAAGACACGATGGATGATGTCCCGAGAGATCCAACCGAAACTCTGGACGCGCTGGGGAAGACCATGCAGAGTCTGAAGGACAGGCTCCAAAACCTGGAGGTGAGAGGAACAGCTCCCAGACTCAAGCACAAGTATACACATGAGGCTGTACACAGTAATGTATATGTGATTTGCACTAAAAAATACTTTTCTCTTTTGCCTTGTTTACAGTGCCATATATATGTAAACACACACGCGCACACACAGTACAAGTTAAAGAATTTGCATCAAATTTAATTATGTGTCAGTTATCGCATCATACATGAGACCAGATATTTTAGAAATGCTGTCCGACGACACTGTATTGTACTGTATAAATACTGACATTATAGGCCACACAATACATTTGTACTGTAAATCCTGTTCCCTGTGTTTAAGAGCTTTTTTAAGTTTCAGTAATTAAGTGTAGGTGGTGAGGATTTACAAGGATTAACTCCCCATCTTGTTCTATCTATATCTCTTACCTCATGCACACTCTCATGCTGCTGTAATTACCACCACCGGGGCACTGGTGGCTCAACCGTTAAGGCTCTGGGTTACTGATCAGAAGGTTGGGAGGTGAAACATGAGCACTGCCAAGCTTACACTGTTGGGCCCTTGAGCAGGGCCCTTAACCCTCTCTGCTCCAGGGGCACTGTATCATGGCTGACCCTGCACTCTTAGGCCAACTTCTTAACAGGCTGGGACATGCGAAGGAAAGAGTTTCAGTGTGCTGTAAAGTACACTGTATGTGACAAAGAAAGGCTTCTTCTTCTTCTTCTAATTAGCAAACAATGCCAATTAATTATTAGTGCACCCCTACAGTATAAATGATAAGCAAACAACAAAGCGAATGAAGTAATTGTAATTTTTTTTTACCGTGTCTGTGAGGCTCCACTGATCCACAAGATTCTTATAAAAACCCTTAATTTGATGCCGAAGCTCTCATTAGCTAAAAAAATATAATATGTTTAATGCTTTTTTAGGCAGGTGAACAAATTCTCAAAATATTACTCTAACATGCATTGTTTATTGTACCATAGCTTTAAATATGTGGATTGGAATGATTTCAGTGTAGTTACTCAAAATTATGATTTTTATAATTTTACTCGAGGTGCACGGTGGTGCGGTGGTTAGCACTGTCGCCTCACAGCAAGAAGGTCCTGGGTTCGATAAACGGGTCATCCAGGGTGCCTTTCTGTGCAGAGTTTGCATTTTCTCCCCGTGCATGCGTGGGTTTCCTCCGGGTGCTCCGGTTTCCTCCCACAGTCCAAAGACATGCAGGTTAGGTCAACTGGCTACTCTAAATTGCCCATAGGTGTGAATTTGAGCGTGTGACTGTTTGTCTGTGTTGGCCCTGTGGTGGACTGGCGACCTCTCGCCCGAAGATGCTGGGATTGGCTCCAGCTTCACCGCGACCCAGATGGATAAAGCAGTATAGATAATGGATGGATGGATGGATAATTTTATACAGTGTCTCAACCAAACAGTGCTGTCTTAAATTAATCTCCGAATCTGCTGATTTACTTTCCTGTTCACACTTAATAAAGTGATAATGTATAATGGCCATAATTCAACACTCGTATATAAATTCTGTCATGATCTCAGCATGTATCAGGACATGCAGAAATATAATAGATTTATAAAATTTTCTGTAAATATATATATATATTTTTTTTTTTGTTCACAGCAACAGCAGATGCGAGCCAGCCTCTCTGGAGCGCCGTTCCCCAGTGATCTGCGAGACCTGCTGCAACGTAGGCTGAACGATCTAGAGAGCCAGCTCCTGAGCAAAGTCAACGAGTTGGAGGAAGAGAAGTCACAGCTCTACAACGAGACATCTGTTCATCGCCAGAGAACAGAAAACACCCTTAACACCCTCATTAACAGAATCTCTGACCTGGAGAAAGGTATGTATTACTTATTAGGTCTATTTATCCACAGTTTTTCCACTGCATCACCATCTTATTTTTTATACTGTCATGAATTTGACAGGAAATTGGAAATCTATGGCATTGGAAGAGTTAAGGCTTATTTTGCTGTTATACAGCAAACTATGTTTCCCATCAGAGGTGACCCATTACTAATTCACACTCTCTGCCAGCAGGTACAGGATTCAAGTCCCCTGAGGATTTTAAACTCTCCCTACCCCTGCGCACAAACTACCTTTTTGGCCGAGTAAAAAAGAGCCTGCCTGAAATGTATGCCTTTACTGTGTGCATGTGGCTCAAATCCAGTGCCAGTCTTGGCATTGGGACCCCTTTTTCTTATGGTGTCCCTGGGCAAGCAAACGAGATTGTGCTGATTGAATGGGGCAACAACCCAATAGAGCTACTCATCAATGACAAGGTAAATATAATTGTTTTCAATATATTTCTATGAGAGGTTTGCAATCTTCTGAGGCTGAATCATAAGTTACTAAATATTTGAAAAATGTATAGAGCTGGAAATAACATTTACATAATAACATTTAAATTGGACGTAGTCATTATTCACATTCACACAGTCATGAATTTTCTTACCTTTCCATGCCTGTGGAGGTGGCACAGTTACCTCTGTCTGTGAATGATGGAAGATGGCACCACATCTGCATTACCTGGACTACCAGAGATGGTTTTTGGGAGACCTATCAGGATGGCCAGAAACTGGGATCAGGGGAGAACCTGGCCCCATGGCACCCCATCAAACCTGATGGAGTCCTCATTCTGGGCCAGGAACAGGTATAGCAGCAATAATGTTGCAGGACATACTTGGAAGAATGCATATGCATACATCATGGTTGCTTTTCCATCAACCTGTCCTTTCATGCCAGGATCATACTACACAATCTTTTTGTCTTTCATGACGGTTACCATGTCATAGTACCATAAATTCTTGCCGTATCTTTGTCAGGAGACTGACAACGCTTCAAGTTTGACCTCGAACAATCATCGATCACGTCCTTGCATGTCGTCGGGGAGGACGGTCAAGAAATTGTCAATCATGGCTGCAGACGAAATGTTAAGGAACATGTTGTAGGAGTTGTCAAACTAGGCAAGAAAATACCAAAAAAATCTTTCCATGCTTGATTTTTAGTCAGGGTGATGTGGGGCGTCCCAGACACCACATCGCTGTTCTTCGTTTATGTCACACTACAAGGCCCATTCGTCATTCCCGAAGTTCACATTCCAGCCTGACAATAGAAATTTGTCGACCATGAAAAGATCATGTCAAACTCAGGCTGAAGTCATGTAGTGTGATCCCAGCATAAGGGGAATTCCCAAAGGAAGTTTGTTGGGTGACTCCTTGAAAGCACTGAGCCAAAGCACTGAGTCACTGAGTTGTAGCTAGGATTATGTTAAAATATTTGCATACATGACACTGAATAAATTATAAATGTTAGTTTGTAAGCAGGGGCAATAAAATACTTAACATTTAATTTACTATTGGATCTGCTACATTGAAATTGGATTTTGTGTAGCCAATTATAAATAAATGGCAGCTTTGTGTTCCCATGTGGCACAACAGAAAATTGTTTACCGTATCGTCAGTAGTTTGTTAGTTGATTCTTGACAATGTCACAGTTAACTGTAGCCAGGGGCCTAGGGAACAAAGCTGGCCATGGTCTCTGAGTGGGAGGGATGGCATTACTTTCTCCCCTGTCAATCACCATGTTCCATGTATGCAGAAGAGGGTAGATAGATAGCACTATCATCTGAGTGCTCACCTCTATGTATGAAAATAGATAAGTCTGTTTCAAACGATGTAACCTTTACTGCCTACATACTTCCATCCACTAGAAGGCAGCTACAGAAGGCTCAGTCTATATTTATATACATATTTAACACTGAGCATAAATGAGCCTTTACTTTGTCCTGTGATATAAAATAAAAAATTTAGTTGGATGGCTTCTTTTTTCAGTCTTAGAATTGGCTGTCAAGTAAAAAAAAAAATTGACTGCCACTTTCGTAACAACAAGCACTGCATAAAAGAAGCCCTTGCTGAGAGCATCTCACAAAATGCAGAACTGAGCTTCACCTACTACTTCAACTACTACTGGCATCATGTGTTATGGTCAGATGAGACCAAAATAAAAATGTTTGATCATGTACAAAAGCCAGAAACCTAGTTGCTTTTACCGAGAGGTTCACATTTGACCATAGAGCTTTTAACATTGTGGTGAACCAAACCTACTTCTAAATCAGCACAAAAATAGTTCAAGAAGCACAAAATAAGTGTAATGCAATGACTGTCTCAGTCTTCAGATTCGAACCTTGCTGAAATCCTGTGGTCTGAATTAAAGAGGGAGGTTTGCAAGCAAAACCTCTTGTAATCTTTAGTAACCACTTCATCCTGTTAAGGGTTGTATTCATCCTGCACCATCTCAGGAACATTGGGCATGAGGTGGGAATACACCCTGGATCGGATACCAGTCCATCACAGAGCACCATGCACACACACATTCAGAGACTTGTCCTGCTTTAAGGCACTTCTGCCTCATTCCCTTCATGGAGAGAACATATGAAACTTTGCACAGGCAGTAACCTGAGCTCAGGGTGGAACCGGGGACCCTGGAGCTGTGACGCAGCAAATGTACCTGCTGCACCACTGTGCCACCTACTGAGAATATGAAGGAGTTCTCTATGGAGGTGTGGATCAAGGTCCCTCCAAATATAGATATTACAGGAAGAGACTCAGTGCGGTTATTCTTTCCAGGGCAGGTGCCACAACATATTAATTGTAGGGGTGCGGATCATTTTAAAATCGGTGTTTTATAGAAGAATCACACAAAATTTGGCATTTGGAAAAAAAAGGTTCAAATTAAACTAAATAAAACACTTCAAAAAAGGTGCCAAAAATTCTGTATGTATAGAAGTATTTAATATGTAGTCTAGTCATCAAATGACCCGCATTTGGAGCAGTGTCATTATGAAGCTTACAGTCATTTGTAATGACAAAAGAGTTCTCAGTGTTTTCGATGCAGTTGCAGGTCACCTCACAAACACCAGAAGGTTCTGGAAATCACAAGCTACTTCTACTTCTAATATACAGTGCATATGTTTTAAATGAGGCACATGTGAAAAAAGAGGGACAAATCACATTGTCGTGCACACTTTGTACAACTTTGTTTCATACAGTATTGTTTTATGCATAACCCCTCCCAGTATTTCCTCATTTGTCATTTATGGCCTCAACAGGACATGGTCGGGGGCCGCTTTGATGCCACACAGGCCTTCGTCGGTGAGCTGAGTCACTTCAACATCTGGGACCGTGTTCTCCGACCTGTAGACATCAGCGCCATGGCTAACTGCTCCTCCTACATGCCTGGGAATGTGGTGGCCTGGGCTGACGGCAACATCGAGGTGTTTGGTGGTGCCTCTAAAGGGCCACTTGAGCTATGTGAAGACAGGCTTTTTAACAATTAAAGACTTATGTAAACTCAAACTGTGCCCCAGAAACCTTGTGTTTTGTGATTCGATTTCATAATGCAGTATATATTTTTTAAATAATGTATGTATTTTATGTTACAGAATTTGTATGTGTGCTGTTGGTAGGCTTAATATTAAAGCAGTGTCATTTATGTGGGTTCACTATCTGTGTGTATCTTACTGGTTAACTAAGAGACCTGTATTAGGAATATCCTTTGGTATGGATGTACAAGGATGGGAAGATTTAACCATAGTAACTATAATGAAGTTTCATTTGTGTTTTATTTAGGACTTATTTTATTACATCTTTAATGAACTCATAAGTCATGAATTGTATATTGTAAGTCAGCGAATGCATTATACAGTGGAAACACTATTTTAAAAAAAATCTCATTTTGCTCTGTGTCCGTTTTATCCAGGCAACAAAATGCTATCATAAATCAGCACAGCCAAAATAATATACTCTAGTTGTATACATTGTTGTGACCTATTTTGTACAGTAGTGCATGTAAAATTAATGATCAAATGCAAACTAGTTTCTAAGGGAATCTTGTGCTTTCAGGTTTGGCTTTGTAGTTTTGTGTTCATACAATGATTGATGATTCTCTTGCATTGTAAGAAAGGCCTTTGTTGTAAACTTTTGTGCCAATGCTTATGTTGCTGTTTATGAATGAGAAAGTATATGAACATTTCTGAAAAATAAAAACACTATATAACTGTAACTCCATATTTGCAAAAATGATAGTGGTCAGTAATTCATATCTGAGCATCAGTTCATCTGATCCAATTGATATTGCATTCTGCTTGCACAGTGTCAAACTGTACTCAATATCTTGCTTTAGAGTTGCCCAAGCATTTGAAATGCAGCTCGACCAGTTAACCAGAAAAGTGCCATATGAATAGACACACTACTAGAGTGTGGGGGAATCAGTCCAAAGACACAGGTGGCTTTACAAGCATTAGCTGGAATTAAGACAATAAGACAAGCCCAAAGCCAAAGCTCATGGCTCTCAAACACTGCTGAATTTTGCCTATTTACTGTATATACACCATGAAATAATAATGCTCACAAGTTTAGAAGTGTTCTGATTAACACCTCCAAATGCATTTAACATGCTATACATTTTTTAATACATGAAAAATTTCAATTGTTCTTATATACACTTCATAATTTAGCTTTCTTCCGAGATAGCATTAATGCCATTGAACATAAAAATATAGTACTGTGCAAAAGTCTTGAGCCATCCTATTTTTTTTTTATTTTTATGGTATTCAATCTTAATGCACCCTATTTTTTAAACAAATGGCATTAAATCTTTATTCTTAAAAGAAAAACACTACAGTATTAAACAGTAATAAAGTAAACAAAGACAATATTTGGTGTCACAACCCTTTGCTTTTTGTTCTTAAATAGTACTCCCAGGTACAATGTATGCAGTTTTGTAAGGAAATGAGCTGTAAGTTTTACTGAGCATCTTGGAGAATCTGCTACAGTTCTTCTGGAGACTTTGACTTTCAGACTTGCGTCTTTTTTTTCAGCTAAACCCAGGAGCCTCCATTATGTTTTTTGTCTGAAAAGTGCTCCTTTATGTAATATATTGCTTTCTTTACTGACATACAAACGTTTTGCAAATGCAAATTATTTTTTGAAAGGTAATGTTTGGAAATATTATTTATTTTTTTTTTTTACTGACTCAATGATGCAGAATTCATAAAATAAATATCTATAACAAAATTTGTACTGAAAATTAGGGTGGCTCAAGACTTTTGCACAGCACCGAAGCAACCTTTGTGGAAACTGTCAAGGCTAATGTTCATGACATAAGATTGAAGTAGATTTATTTAGAGGTGGTCATGATTCTGTGATCATGCTCTATAGAGGTTTCATTCAGCGATCTATTTATTTCTACTTGGCAACGTTTATAAGGTTAAAAAATAAGGGGAAAAAGGCAACACAAAGAGCTTACAAGCCATACAGGTGAGGACTGAATCATGAGGGAACTGGACAACTTTCTGCACAACACCTGAAAAAACAAGCCCCATATGTATGGCATTACAAGATGCACATTTCTCTGCTAATTAATATTCAAATTTAAGGCATTGAAAAGCTACATTTATTACATATATAAAAAACTACAAAATGAAAATATCTACTTAAACCCATGCTTGTAAAAAGCATGGCAGCATGACCATTAGCAAAACTGGTAAACAAAGCAGAAAGACACACACACACACACACACACACACACACACACACA
>JAQQZR010000006.1:7179922-7198934 GCA_030068235.1 Notoglanidium macrostoma | reverse complement strand
CACACACACACACACACACACACACACACACACACACACACACACACACACACACACACACACACACACACGCACTCCTCAGGGAACATAGTGACGTAGATGGACAAAATGAATCCTCTTTATGCTTTTACAGTGGCTGATTCATCTGATTCCTTCTTCTCTGTTTTGCTACTGAATGTAAGCGGTGAAAGAAATTTCAAGTATCAGAAAATGCAGAGAGAATTTTGAGGCATTAATGAAAGCATGTTTTATGTGTGATACAGACTAATTGAAGGCAGTAAGGCTGTCAAAGCTGTGTATTTTTTATGTACTGTTCATCATCAGGTCTGATGAATCAGAGGCTCAGTTTCTTTTTCTATGGAGAGGCTAGCAAATGGAAGCCGCTCTGGAGTGACTGTTAAAACTCAAACCTGCAAACAGGAGATAATTCATGGGTGCTCACTAAAAGCATATAATAGAAAATATTTTTTTAAATGGACTATATTGGCTTGTTCGTTTCATTTGGTGCAGTTCACCCTCTAGTGGACAAAATGTTTTCTTATGTATGTTTTACCAAAAAGTAAGGCTTATGCCTTGTTTTCACAGTGTTCAATGATGTGATATGTATTATAATATACAGCCAGGTCCATAAATATTTGAACATAGATAAATACTTATATGGTTATTTTACCCATTTACCACTATATTGAAGTTTAATAATGAATGCCAAAGTGCAGACTTCAGCTTTAATTTGAGAGTTTTTACACCCAACTAGTGTGAACGGTGTAAAAATGACAGGTCCAAAAGTAATTGGACAATTGGCTGCTCAGCCGTTTCATGGCCATGCATGTTATTCCTCCATTATCACACTTGCAATAGTCTAAACAAATAAAAAGTCTACAGTTGATTTCAAGTGTGCTGTTTGCATTTGGAATCGGCTGAAAATCAAAACAGACCCATCAGAGAGACAGAAAAACATTAGGTATGGCCAAATTTGGTATATTCTTAAAAAGACAGAATGCACTGGTGAGCTCAGCAACACCAAAAGGGACAAAAGACCATGGAAAGCAAGCAACTGTAATGCGTGGTAGAAGTATTCTTTCCCTGGTGAAGAAAAACAGGTGGGCATATCTATATGAAAGACAACAATCAAGAGAAACCTTCTCCAGGGTAACTACAGAGGGCTTACCTCAAGATGTAAACTGCTGGTGAGCTTCAAAAACAGGTAGAGCTGATTAGAGTTATACACTTCTGAGGCAGCTATCCTGTCCTATCGACAGATAAGATAAAGAGCAACTTTATCAGCATATTATCTCATCTTATGTGGGCATGTATGGCTGCCAATGGAATTGATTGTCATGTATATATTGTTGATGTGACTGCAGAATGAACAGTATAGGGCTATATGATCTGCTCGTTTACTTTGAGCTGTTCCTCACTGTTCCTTCACTGTTCATCCGATTTGGATGTAGCTAGCCTTAAAGTAAAGCGGAAAGTCTGCACCTGAGCTCAAAGATTATTGAATTACAATATACTCTCACAGACAGCTAAAATAACAATACGTTTTCAATGTCTGAATATTTATGTACCTGACTATAGATTAATGTAAATGAAAGTGTGTTCACGTAATCATCTCTGTATTCAACATTATTTTAGGTATTTACTTGTGCTGTGTATGTTAAAATGTGATGTTGGAGCTGACATGCTGAGTCAGTGTTGAAGGTTATGAGGCTAATCAGGGAGACGCAAGGCAAAATCGGCTGACTCACCGCTGAGACGAAGAGAAAGGTGTGTGTTAATGAATAAATAGAAAAGTATGCTTACTGACCACATCAAGACAAGGTTTAACAGAAGATATTTTTGAGGTTCGTATGTCTGGGACATTTTGTTTATTATCTTATTTACACAAGTAGACTACTTTATGGTGCATCAGCATCGACTCATAGATCACCCACACGTATTCATTTTCATCAGCCACAAACACACCACAAAGCAGTGCAAGGGATATTTATATCGAAGAAAGCAGTGCCGTGTGGAATTTAATGGCTGCTCAGTCAACCAACTGTAACCCAATTAAGCTGTTCTGTGAGTTGGATTGAAAGGTTTGAGAGACTTGTTCAAACGGCTGCACAAAGCTCTGGGGCATCCTGCACGAGGCCTGGAAGAGAATCTCTGGCAACACTGAGACTGCTTGTATGCTAAAAGTGTGTGCAGCAGTTATAATACAGCTGCTGAGGGAGATTTAGGCTGAGAATATTTACACATCACATTGTCTTCTTCAATGTAACTCTTCTTTAATCTGTTTAATATGGTTTGTTATTGAAGACGAGCAATTAATTAAATTACACAACAACAACAATAAAAACAACAAAAACACAATAATAATAATAATAATAATAATAGGAAAACTTGGTGTCCCCAAACTTTCAGTGCACAATAATAAAAAAAGTTATATAGTCTACATTAATCTTATATAATATATAACTATATTTGTCACAAACTGTACCTCAGATGCAATCAATAAATCTTTTAGATTGCTATGCTTATACTACTAATAAAGTGTGATATATTTTAAGTTGGGCGGCACGGTGGTGTGGTGGTTAGCCCTACCACCTCACAGCAAGAAGGTCCTGGGTTCGATCCCCGGGTCACCCTATGACTTTCTATGTGGAGTTTGCATGTTCTCCCCGTGCATGTGTGGGGGTGCTCCGGGTTTCCTCTCACAGTCCAAAGACATGCAGATTAGGTCGACTGGCTACTCTAAATTGCCCATAGGTGTGAATGCGAGCGTGTGTGGCTGTTTGTCTGTGTTGGCTCTGTGGTGGACTGGCGACCTGCCCAGGGTGTACCCCGCCTCTCGCCTTAAGATGCTGGGATTGGCTCCAGCTTCCCCGCGACCCGGATGGATAAAGCGGTATAGATAATGGATGTATAGATATTTTAAATCAGTCTGAAGTACAGACTGAAGATAATGAATAGTTTGAGACGTCACACAAATGTCACCATAGAAAGAGCATAATTATGTAGTTACACAGCTTTCAGAAGTAGCTGGATAGCAGAAACTAACTGTTTGAATGAAAGGTTAGAGATATAATACATAAATAAATACATAAATAAATAGTCCACAAAGTTCTTTATATTACTGTTATTAATTACAATTGTGAATTATATTGATTTTCAGCAGTATGATATGAGATTTGAAATACGATACAGCATCCAGTAGGAGAGGGCTGCTCTAGAGTCTGCATAGTCGTTGTTTGTAACTCTCAGCTTTCAGTATTCTTTTTCTTTCTGCACCTCTTTTAACAAAGGAATATGAGTTATGCTGCCCTGTGCTTAATGTATCAGACATGGTCCTGGAAAAATGAGGTCAAGTGTTCAAGTCAGACTTTTTTGTGCTTACTAGCACATAAATTTCTGCTAAACAGTTTTTGAACAAGTTGAATTGAATCATGTCCCTAAGTTTAATTTTGCTTAAGTATTGTTCTTCACTGCAGCAGATGGTCATAAATATCTAACAAGCTGTTTCTAATTTAGGTAGGTGTCTCTGCAACAAAGGTGGAAAATCAACCCTCTGAGATAATTAGCAATAACTGTGTAACAAAATAGTGACTGTGGGAGCAATTTGCGGACTATTAACAACACAGCAGTGATACAGAGGCAATTACAAGCTCCTGTATTTAATAGACTTATAACAACAACACACACAACATGCAATGACCGTGCTACTGCTGTCCATTATTATACAATAGTCCATTATTCTGATCATTTCTAATCAACGATGAACCTGTGATAAATTAAGGAGATAATGTTTTAAATGTAAAATTTATATCTGGAACTTGTATATTTCTGTAAAGCTGCTTGACAATGTCGATTGTAAAACTGTGAATATGAAAATAAAATCGAATCAAACTGAACTGAACTTGCAGTGGTCCCTGTTCACTGACAGCCAAGGTAAAATAGGGCTGTCAAACTATACGTATAAAGAAATGAGATACGATCACTACTTGAGCATGACACAGTATCTCCCAAGTCGGCTCATGAGCCTGAAATCCAATGCACATGCCTATGGCCACCGGAATAATGGAACTTATTTTATTATTCAGTAATAAATGTGACTAATCGTAAGGCCCACACTGTAAAGAACAAGGATCTGAAAGGCTGAGGATGTCTGGTATAGCAATACTGACTCACACATTAAAAGCAAACTGCATTGGATTGCACACAGGGCCTCGAACATGATCAGTGAAATCTCTGTACATCAATTACATCCAGCTTGAAAAATAGTCTCTGAACCCTCCCACGTCAAACACATCATATTTCAAGCTCCTCCATGGTATAACACACAGGTTCTTCATGAGCAATAACCAAAACCTCTGAAAAATGAGAGAGATAGATAGATAGATAGATAGATAGATAGATAGATAGATAGATAGATAGATATTTAAAATAATTTTTTTAGCCATACCGGACCCAATGACCAGGAAACACCGTTGGGTGGCTATAAAACTATATTAAACCCTAGATCCATGGTTTAGGGAGCAAATTCAATTGTGTGCAATCCCTTTAATGGCCATTAGGTGGCGACAAATACAAACGATTGTCAATTTTACTTGTAATTCTGAATTAAGGCACACGTTTAATCTTGTTCAGGATTTTGCTTTGATCTTTAATTGCTATAAATATGGTTTTACATCTTCGATCAAATGTCTTGTATCATGACTGCAACATATTTAATTAGGTAGCTTCAAACATAATATTGCTCAGGGTTAAAACTTAAAATATTGTATATTGCATTCAAATTAGATCGCTAGTCTATAAAAAAATTATTTCAGTTGTGCTGTGAATAAGAGGAGCTGGAGGACCCTGGGGAAGAAAAAAAAAGTTGACCAGGAGAACGGAAAATTGTGCGGGATTGGCTGGGAACCCCGTGCGTTAAACTGTGAAAAGACCCAAAATTCCTTGCAGCTGAAACGAATTAGCTGCTTACCTGCGTTAGCTGTCGAAATCCTGTAGTTCATTCATCAGCAAAAAAAAAAGAGAAAAAAAAAGAGAAAGAAACGCGGCGGATGACGTCACGGACCCTACCTCTTCCCTTGCGACCTGTGACACACTGTGCTGTGCTGCTGCGCTCGCGCTCGGTCTTCTTCATCGGCGTCTCTGCGCGCGCGGGGAAAAGCTCGTTGTTAAAGGGTTTATTATTAAGAAGCGACAATAGAAACACGTGTATTTTACCATCTGAAAGAACACATTAAAACTCGTTACGTCTTTTCTGGAAATTTGGATTTATTCGAGAAAATTCGCTGCAAAGTTAAAGGGAAGTGTTTGGGGTTTTTTTTTTTTTTTTTTTTGCAGTTACTTTTTTCCCCAAGTTTTTGAAACGAATTGGTGGCCAAAATGTCTCGAGACCCGGACGACGTGAACAAGCTCACTGAAAGCACTTATAAGGTAAATATGAGTGGAAAATGCCAGAAGGAAAACTTGCGTGTAATGACGAGAAATTTCCGTCTTTGGGAATTTGGAAGAAGTTTTCTTTCCCCTGAGGAATATTGACTGACTTGAAATGAGCCTCAGAATCAGGTGTAACCGTAATAGTGATTACATTTCTTTGATAAAAATTGACCCAAAGTCTGCTGTCGTTATTTCTTCGTGGAAACAAACATTTTTCTTATTTCTTTCGTTTCCTGCTTCTGTTTGCCTCTCAGTGGGATGTGAAAAGCGTTTTTTTAAATGTAAAGAAACCAGTTTGATCTGGTGTGTGTGTGTGTGTGTGTGTTGCATACCTGTCTCTTTATTGTTTTGCCATGGGTGTGTGCCTTGGGAACTGAAAATGGAACTTGCCAGCTATTTACCTCAATCAAGGACTTTGTTCTTTGACAAGAATAAATCATATTAATGATTAAACATCTTGGATGATGCTATATTTAGAACATATTGTCAATGTATTTGGGCTTTGGTTTATGAGGACTCCATAAACTATTCATCACCACTGCTGGCACATCACCTGAAATGAGACTCTGTTTCACTCCTGAGTGGATTAGTGCTTGTTGTTGTACTTTCCAGCAGGCTCAACAAGCACATGACCCAGGCCTACACACACACACACACACACACACACACACGCACACGCACACGCACACGACCTCAAAAATGTAAACAGCAGTACCTCGTAATTGAACCAGAAATCATTCTTATACAATATTTGATACATATATTGCTTTTTTTTTCTTTTCTTTGTGAGTCTGGCATATGTGACCACAATTTTGCACAAACTAATACAGAGGCCATCCGCATATGAGAAAATAAGCTTCAATGGGTGTGGAGGAAGCTCTTATCATGAAAACACTGCAGCGTGAAGCATTTTTACAAAATAGGAGAAATATAAACATGAGTTACAAATGATTCATAGGCCTAATAGACCATCATAGTTTGATCAAATAGTGCTATTCACTGGACTACTGAACCCTCCTGGACCTGTAGGGGAGTTTTGTTTAGGCATACAGATGACTTTGTTTTCCAAATACACCAAGTGTCATGACTTTTTTTTGGCTGTGGTGGTGTGGGTTTACACTCTTTCTCAAATATTTAAAGTTTTAAAATCATATGAAAAGTACATATAAATTGGTCAACGTATAGTCAGAATTTCTGAACTCTTGGGTCCCAGACCTATTTGATATGGAATATATTGTGTTTGTTCCGCAATAGATTGCAATTGGCCTGCACAATTTTCCATAAATGTTTCCTTTTATTGGATTATACCGTGTGATTATTAAAAAAGAAGCCACAAATTCTAAAGAGCGTCGGACATCTGAGGACCGTATCCTCTTAGGGCACGATAAAAGCTTTGGTGATTACCTGAAGGACTCGTATCAGCATTTGCTATCAGTATTATAAAGGCCAACGTTATTAAAGCAGTAAACAAACAGTAGTAATACTCTAATTAAAATGCTGACCGAAACCTTTACTGACAACAAATAGGATATGTATGTCCTGGAAGAACATAAGTATGAACCCAAAAATTGATGTTTTGTTATTAGTTCCATAACTCATTAAACTACAAAAGAACTGCATATCCTTGACCCTGCCTTTTCTGCTGTGTTGTCCTGCAGAATGTAATGGAGCAGTTCAACCCAGGACTACGCAACCTTGTAAACCTGGGGAAGAACTATGAGAAATCAGTAACAGGTAAATATCTCAATATTCTATATTTTGTTATCTATGCATACTTGTAAGGGCATTCAGTTTGTTTTAGTGCATGTGCTAATGTTATTGCATATAGATCTGAGCATCAGTAAACACACCGTTCACTCTTACAGCAATGTCGCTAGCTGGAAAGACGTATTTTGATGCCGTCTCAAAAATTGGAGAGAATGCTGCTGTGTCACCGGTCTCCAGAGAGCTGGGTGAGTGTCTTGGTCAACGTCTGTAGGCCAGGGATGCTGAGGAAGAGGCCGATTATGTCCTGATGTAGATGAGTCATTGTGACTGGTTTGGAATATTGCTATCAGAATGTTTTGTACAGATTGTCCTAGTTGTTTGCTGGCAGTGACTAAGCAGCTATATTCATTTGGGGTGAAAATGGCAGGTCTTTCTGCACTAGCCTGTGATTTATTAACGTGCATTAAGCAAATTTTAGTCATTGCATTTCATCTCAGCATGCCACTGATGTGTAAGGGAGAGGCGCACTTGCTGAAAGAACGGCCGTGGTTCACCGTGTTATTCAAGTTCAAATAAAAACATGTATCTAGCTTTTGGCCAAATATTTATTCCGATCTCAAAACCAGGGTTTGGGGGTTATAATGTTCTGGTTTTGATTCATGGCCACCTGCAGAATATCTGAGTCTCTAGGGTAATTTACTTCCAACCTCGAGCCCGGCGTTCGACCCTGGAGTCCCTGTCAGACAGCTCGAACGCCTCTCAGACTGTGAATTCTCTCAAGTGTTGAGCAAAGTGCAGCAGCAAACATTTGCCTCGGAGAGCCTGACCACCCCACACTTCCACCTCCTTAGTCCCCCCTTCTAATCCATCTGCCTCAGAAAGCTCTGATCTCCCTCATGACTCATGCCTATGTCTCTGAAAAGAGAATAAGGTTATCTATTTAATGTAGTTATTAATAGATGGTTTAGCAAGACTTTCATGATTTTAACAGACCATTACCCTTAACTCTTAATGGGAATCTGCACACACAATGCTGCTTTCAGGTATAGTTGAACCCTGTGATTTATCAACTATTTAGTGTTCAGGTTACCAACACTAAAGTTAAAGTACATTCTTTTAGAGAAGTTGAAATGGGTTTGACAATCGCCGTCTCTCTTTCAGTATGTCATAGCCACCCCGTGTAATTCTCTCATCTCACCACTGTTGTTTTTTTGCAAATGGTGCTGCATGATTAATTGCCATTGTGGCAGTAAATTACTGCAGTTCCAGAAGTGTAGCGGTCTGTACGAGCTACTGCAGCACTCAGCTGGACTGGAATGTGACCTATGCTACAAAAAAGCTCTGTGGATTGTGTTGTATGAGTGGCTAGAGACGCTGAAATTCAGACAAGGTTGTGTTTGGTTCACAATGTAGTTCATTTCTGTAGCGTTTGAGCAGTAAAACGTAAATCCAGTTGTGGAGCACTGGAGTTCAGTACGGTTAGATCATTTCTCTACCCTAACGTGGCTACTTAACCTGGTAATCAATTGAGTCAAACCAGGTGTTTTTGAACAGACGGATATCAGCCTTCCAGTACCGGATTTGTGCCAGAGTCGGAGCATTTGATTCAAACTTTAAATGGTCTGTTTGGTGGAGGACACTCACATGGACATTCTGTCCAATTAAGGTGCTCCTGTGTTGGCTCCGTCCCACAGTTCTGCTGTTCATACATCCACAGCACTAATGGTTCCTCTGGCATTCACACAGTTCTTTATCAGGCGTTTGCAATTACGGTCTCTGAACAGCACATTTTCCTTAAGATATGAAAAAGGAGTCATTTTTAAGCCTCTGGTCCGGAAGCAGCTGGTTATTTTGGGTGAACATAATTACTAAGATCTTAGTGACAACCTCCTGTAAAGGGCAAGACAGTGCAAATAATTGGAGCTGCTCTTCACAAAAGACTCATTAATATCCCTTTAATTTTTAATTGATTTAATTGTGAGTATTAACAAAAGACTGTAGTGCTTTCACTTATGTTTTCAACTTCTTGGTGAGAATATTTACTCGTGCTGCTCTGATTTGGTATTGCTCGGTGATGTTTCTGATCTTGGGAATGTGTCGTAAAACATTTAGATTTTACATATTTTGAGACATCAGAAGATAATTTTGTCAGTTTAAGTTAACAAGCTGCCTTTAGTACCAAGTGATCTATAGAAGAGATGTCAGGAAATGGTGGTCACTGGAGGGTGTGTCATTTATTTTAATATCACTGTATTGTTGAAAAGTTTTTTTTTTTTTTGTTTTTTTTTTCCACCTAGGGATCCTTTCTTATCATATTTCAAAGCTATAGAGACTAAAATTCTTTCTTCCTTTTCAACCTGGATTTACATTTAGACATGACAACTTTTGTTTTGGCTCTGTACTGCATCCTGATTGTTTGGCAATGAAAAGACTAACCACTTTATTTCAGGAGTACTTGCATGTCTGAGGAACCACATAGAACGCTATTGCATGTACAATACACGACTTCATTTCTGAGGAGATGGCAGTTTACTTATGATCCCCAGAAATGATGTTTCTTTTCTTGCTTGTATCCTTCATTTGTGGAAAAGAAAGTTAGCTGAAAAGGAAAAAAGGCTAGCTAAAAAAAGAGAAGACACATTTATGATTTAAAGCGTAGCATCTCATGTGTGACGGTGGCGATAGCAATTCTGGCAATAGGAAGAGGATGAAATAGTTTTGTATCCAATCAGTAAAATGACTTATTTAATGGAAAATATCAATTTTATTATTTTATGTGTTGCCTCCAGAAATTGGAGACCATTTATAAATAAAGTAAATTATTTGGCTCAGCCAGTATATTGAATCACATCAATATACAGTATGTACAGTGAGTGGCCTTTAATTAAATCTGACTCTATCTAGCACCCAGCCTGAAGAACACCGCAGATCCAGATCCAAAAGGAGTAAATTCAGAACCGTTTCTTGCCTAATATACTAAGACGTCAGCATTTAAAAAAACAAAAACAAACAGTGAGTGAAATCATTCTCAATCTCAGCTGCGTTACCCACTTGATGGCCCTTATTCTCAGTGGTGCTGCACCTAGACTCCTGCACTGAGAGCTTGCTGCCAATCTGGTGCTCCCTATTCAGCAAGATCAGATGAGGTGATAGTATTCCATCAGCCCCAAAAACACAAATTTCTCACATCATTTCTAGTTTTGGATTGCACACAGGAAACAATACAGTAGCATATCATTTGGAGAAGCACCTGCCCATGATCCACTTAAAAGACCGTGGTCGCTGTCAAGGAAATGGTGCCAGTTTTAGAACCAAAGAAGAGAAGATTTGTACGGTAGCACCAACTTACGACAAGGTAACATAAGCTAACTTGACGAGACGTGTAACTGGTAGCTCGGATATAGTACCTCTACCCATTGAGCCTGGGCCATCTCATGGACCTCAGGACTGCCCTCGCATGTTGCAAAGTCTCTGACGGTCATTACTATAGTTTACCTAAATGAACTGTGGTAGATGCATACTTTGAGAACACAGTCCAGTAGATGTTGAACTGTAACTGGTGCCCGAAATACCAGTTTTATGATTTAACTCGTCTCCAGAAATTAGAGGCCATGTATAAAGGGAAGGGATGTTATTTCTGTATGGCTTAGCCAATATAGTCTCACATAAATATATAGTCTATGTATAGCGAATAGACCCAGGTTAAATTTAGCAGTGGAGCTTTTATTTCTTGTCAAGCCCAAGGCACTTGGGCAGCAGTTTAAAGCAAACTTTCCAGCTTGCTCGGGGGTCACAGTTGCTCTGTGGGTTATGGAGTCACTCCCCTACACACAGCGGTAACTGCACCAAAAAAAGAGATGGTGAAAAGAACACCTAAGTACAGGTTAGATAATGAGCTTCAGGTGTGACACATCTGCCCTTTGCCCTCCCACTTGTCCCAGACTCCCTATGAACAGAGTGTGAATGGATGTCAAACATAGTATCAGAGTGAGGTCCTTCCACCTGGATAGGGACGCACGATTTCTCAGTGGTGCTGCACCTGCACTAATGCTGGGATCAGACTACATTTACGTTATTTGGCAGACGCTCTTATCCAGAGCGACTTACATATATCTCCTTCATACAACTGAGCAGTTGAGGGTTAAGGGCCTTGCTCAATAGCTTGGCGGTGCTGGGATTTGAACTCACAACCTTTAGACTACACAAATTTAGCTTGATTTTAACAATTTTGGTGTTGCGGACAAATTTCCAGCATCAGGCCCAAATACAAAGATCAGGAATGTGATGTCTGGGACATCCCACTACATCTGTTGCCTAGCATGTCACATTTTTTTGTATATTCTCACCTAGTTTGACATCTCCTATGATGCACTTCTAGACATTCCTGCTCTATCCATGATTGACAAGTGACCCTCTCCCTCAACAGGATGTGAATGATGGTGTTTCCAGTCTTCCGACCAAGACATGGCATGAATTCATGGCATTATGATTGTTGTGTAATTATATCAATAATATCCTTCCTTTACTTATAACAGTGTCGGCATGAACCCAAGCCAACTTGACAAACTTTAAAGTACGTTATTATGGCACACAACACGTACACATACATGGGCAGCTACATGCTACAGCACCTGGGGAGCAATTGGGGGGGGTTAGATGTCTTGCTCAAGGGCACTTCAGCCGTGAATTCAGAGGGAAGAGAAAGTGCTGTTCATTCACTTCCCCCACCTACACATTCTTCCTGCGGATCCAGGGATTCGAACAAGCAACCTTTTGGGACAAAAAACCCGCTTCTCTAACCTTTAGGTCGCACACTCAATCTCACACTTGGCCAGCTTTACTGTGAGCCTGGTTTCTTTCAAGACCACAGAACCCCCCTCTCATTTTGCATATTGTGCAAACCAAACGTGTGGAAACAGTCACTTCTTTCCTTGAACTTTGTTGAAAAGAGAATATAATCCTAGTCAGCAAATTTTTTTTGGCATAGATTTGCGTCACATACAGGTATCCTCTGCCGCAAGGTTAGTCCAGCTGGCTCTCATCTGAGCTTCTTTGGCCAAGAACGCTTGAATCCAGAGATCCAGACACTTTGCTTTTGCAATTCTGATGTACTACATCTCCAGTTTTTGCAAACAGTAGAGTCTGATGTTTCTGCTCTTGCAGGTTCATCAGTGAAAGGGCAAGAGGGGTCTGCTGAAAAGGGATTGTAGACACAGGTGCTTGGGGTGGCAGGTTTAAGGGGGATCAAAGCACAGTACAAGGCAACCGTGCCTAGTGTGATGCACCCTCAAAACAGTAAAGCATAACACATGCTTCGGGCTTTCTAGCTCTTGGAAGGTCGCAGTTGCTCAGCAGGTTAGGAGAGACTCCCTTGGGTCACATACACGGCTCACCCAAGTAATCGTCAGTAATGCTCCACTGACATTCTGCATATTGTTTCACATTCTGTAGTACTGTCCTTTTAAATATACTTTTTTTTTTCTCTGTTAAATACATAGACTGTCATTTTTCAGGACTGGTCCTAGACAGCAGAGATATTGGCCATCATATCAATAGAGCATTTGTGTGGTGTTTACCTAGACAGAGCTTTGAGGAGAAGCACCTGTTGCTGTCTGTGCAGCTCTGACGTTTTGCAGTGTTTACTCATATGGCTGCTTTAAATTGGTATGCTTTTTTTTTTTTTGGTTATTTGTATTGATCCCCTTTTGAAATGAGCCCTTGCTTGATGGGTTTTATTTTTCAGTGATCGTGAGAGAGAGCTGTTTTTGTTTTTTTTGTCTGTTTTTTGTTTTTTTTTAAAAAGTAACTATAGAGTAGTCCAATTGCAGACGTGAAAGGTAGGCGTTCAGTACATTGTGTTTATGTGCCTGCACAGGAACAGCTAGTAAACACTCATCAACTGAGGAGGCAAATTGGGTGTTTGAGCATACCAATCTGTGCTGTGCTCTCATCCTCCAAGATAGGTTTGTACTGCTGGTAGAAATGGTGGTCTGGGTGTTGGATTAGCCCTGTGTAGAACTGCAGTATCTGTCTGGCAGTGAGTGACAGGACTGCGAATGTGCTAATCAGGCGCACAACAGTGGTATTCACACACGTTAGTCAGCAGAGATGCTTTTCTTCTTATTTTGACAGGAACTGTTATGCATGTATCTCATCCTTTTGAAAGGTGGTTCAGAGAAACAGTGTATTTTTCTGTATTTAGCTTATGACAAGTAGATGTCATAGAGCTGATAATGTAACCCAAAAAATTAGAATGAGAGTGAAGGCCATGATTTTTTATAAAAATTACAGCAAAGTATTACATGTAAATGTCACCAAAAAATGTTCCATCATAGAGACACCGGTCCATCGCAGGACATCATGCACACGCACACCCGCACATTGTCACACCCAGTGGCTGTTTAACTTAACCGGTCTTCTACCTGCATTTTTTTTGGAGAGTGGAAGGAAACCATAGAACCTGAAGGAAACCCTGTCAAAGACACAGAAAACGCGACCTCCACGCCAGACATTAACTGAAGCAAAGGATCGAAATAGAA
The DNA here is from genome assembly GCA_030068235.1 of Notoglanidium macrostoma. Taxonomy (NCBI): domain Eukaryota; kingdom Metazoa; phylum Chordata; class Actinopteri; order Siluriformes; family Auchenoglanididae; genus Notoglanidium; species Notoglanidium macrostoma. The sequence goes on along the minus strand of JAQQZR010000006.1, from coordinate 7,185,258 downwards.
ACCCTGGAGCTGTTGATCGGCATTGCTACCCACTGCGCCATCGTGTCGCCATGACACTTTTTTATTTATGGCGTACTCGCACTAGGCGATCTAAACTGCTCCCAGGCGCGTTTGACTGCTAAAGACCGGGCCGATTGACCAGTGTGATCACTCCGTTCTGCACCTGGGGCAGGTCATTTGGACTGCTTGGAAGAGGTGCCCCAGGAGCGGATTGGTTGGGTTCATGCACAGTGTGATCGCTAACTGCACCCAGGCTCCGAACTTAAACATGATCACATGCACTTTTCACATCATTGGAGAATATAAGGGGTAATAACCAGTCTGGCTCTCACCTTATTGATGAACACAGATTGTAGTCAATGAATAAAGCTGCAAATTCCTATTTCAATGTCAGCTGCTTCTGTACAAATGTTCTTAGGCGTGCAGCTAGATTTGCTGAAAATCATCGTTTCATAATTAATAAATCTGTCTGGCATGTGAGAGGGCCGTGCCCAAAATAATCCACAATGTTAAAACTATGGAGAGAGATCACTGTCTTTTATATGAAGGTGCAGATATGAGGTTGAACAGAGCAAAAACAGCGAGGAGGAGAGTGCAGAAAAAAACCACTGAGTCTTTGAAACGCAGCACAGCAGAGACGAGTGCTCTCGCTTCCTGTTGGCGATTTACTGTTTCCTGCACACTTCAGTTCACTTTTTAAAATGACAGTTGACGTTACTCATGTTTCGTCTTGATTCCCTTCTACTGTAATGAACATCAAACTTTTTCAGAAGCAAACCGAAAATTGAGAAGCACGGAGGAAACAGTGAATGGAGTGCAGGGCTGAAGGAAGCGAGCACACTTCTCTCCGCTGTGCTGCGTCTCAAAAACGCAGTGTCACTGGGGTGATGTAAGCGCCCCGGAGCGGATCGTTTAGAGAAGTGCGAGTGCCGACCAGTAGGGAGTGGAGATCATTTGGGCCAGGTGAATCTAGTGTGACTACATGCTTAAACACAAATTGTAAGAATTCTAATAGAATAGAGTTTGCAAATGATTGCTTTTTATTTATTTTAGGGCATGCCTTTTGACTCTTGAGCAATTTGTATATCTTGGTGAGTGAGGAAAAGTAAGTGCACATGTCTCGGTGCTCTCACATGTGATAGTTGCACTGTATGTTCGCTTCACTGCTACCCACTTGCAAAAATGTTTGTGTTCACACAAGTCAGGGCATTTTTAAAGACCACACTGGCACTCACTGATACTGCTGTGTGTTCTCAGGTCAGCCCATGCGCACTATTACATGCACTGCTAAAATGCCATAGTCTGAGCCTTGATAACTGAGAAACGTGTACAATATGTTTAATTTTTATGTTCACCTAGTCTACTAAAGATCATAGGATGCTTTTTGTATAAGCTAAGCATGATGTCTGCGTATCATGATGGCATACAGTTCCCTACCCCATCAAGCACGTTTAATTAACACCGCTCATCTATAATGATTCTAGAAAAATCTCACCTATACTATGAATAATGAATGTGCTATCGATGTATATCACATCACCAATATGTTTAAAATTGAGTTTATATTCACTTGTGGTAATACTGGCATTTTGTTTGCCAGCACTGGGGTTACTACCTCAGTAACTCGGTTAACCGTCACCGGGCACAGGCCTAGTCAGAATATTTGAGTGGGTGTGTCCCTTGAAATCCAATAATTAGAAGATAAAACAAGGTGATGAAGGAAGGGCAGGTGTTATGGACTTAATCTAGAAGGTGATGGAGGGTCTGTGGAAACATGGTCCTTGCTAATGAAGCATACCTCAAATTTCTCGACTTTTTCTATGCCGAGATCTGCCCACTCCTATTTGATTTTCATGCTCGAAAGCTATGCCCAAGTATGCTCTTGCTTTGGAAGATAACCGTATCCATGCTTTCTCTGTACATGAAGATGCAGTGAAAACACAAAGCTCATGTCCCCTGTTCCACAAAGGCAGCATTTACCAGCTTAATGTGCTGACCTTTACATGGTAATGTTGTTGTAGCCGTTATTAGAGCATCACTATTCATGCACAGCACCGCTAATGCACACTGTGCCGTAGCCCCTTGCCTCTGTTTGTATGCTTTGGGGTTTAGATTAGACGAGTAATACCAGATGAGTGCTAGCAAGCTGAAATAACGCTCGCTGAACCATGATTAGTTGCATTAAGTAATTAGTTTAAATCAGGTTTTGAAAAACAGATTTTTTTTTTTTTCCTTGTACCTATTTTGTTCATGTATTAAATATTTTTGTTATGGTGGGATAAAATATCCAGTGATCTAACAGAATGTTGTATATGTTACCTGCAAAGCGACTGAATTTTCTGCATGAATGCAACTACGAATAGTATTATCTGCAGTACTAAGCCGACATTTCTGTCCGCAGGGGTGGTCCTGATGGAGATTTCTGAAATGCACAAGAAGGTTCAGATGGAGTTGGAGGAGTCTGTAAGAAAGCACAAGTGACAAAGCAGATCTACTTCTCTTTCTTTTGCCTTCTTTCTATTTGACTCTCCAGCTGTGCCATTGACTCTGGCGCCTGCTGTGCCACCCAGACCCCAGTTCACTTACATGACATTGAAAATCACATTTCACTTAAAATAGCACATTTTCCTCTTCAGAGGCAGTCGTTCCTCTTTTTCTCCCCAATTTCTTGCCATCAATAGAGAAAGTACTGGGTGAGCAGCAATTGAATGACTTTCTGTGAAAGATGATGTTTTGATGTTAATTTAGCATGGCTTATATCAAGGTCTGTGCACAGATTTTTCACAGTCCTCTAGTCATTATGAAACCAGATCTTGTCACAGAGACGATTCCTCTGTTCTCAGAAGGTCATGACATTCTACAATCTGCACAGTGTATGATGATCTTTCCTTTTTTCATTTTAAAGTTAGAATTCCTCCACTGTTGCAAATAATCCTCGACATTGTAGAGTTTTTTTTTTTGTTGTTGTTGTTGTTGTTTGTCCTGTAAATTGCAGGGTCATATGTGGCCTTTTAAATATTTCCACATTCCTAACTTTAAGTGTTTCTTTCAGTTTATCTTGGCTACACACATTCTCCAAGCATTGTGAATATTTAACTACAGATAAGATATTCCTCCTGTTAGATTTATTTAAGTGTATGGAATGCAGCACAATTATCAGTTACAACTAGTGTTACAACTGTTTACCTAGTTCTCATGACAGCTACTCTTACTCTTATCAGTTCAAAAGGTTCCATAGAGATCTCATTGGAGAACTGGAGAAGAAAACAGATATGGACGTCAAATACATGACCGTAAGTATATTTGTGACATGTCATATCACGTCAGGTATTAAGCCGCACAGGTTAGGGTTATACTATGGCCAATAAGCTGCGGTAGGTGAAATCTTTCAAATCTATAATTTTGGCAAAAGTTGGTTGATGACTACCTTGTCTTCTTGATTCTTCAACAGAATTGAAAAATGTTAAGCCTTAACATAGTTTTAAAGCACTTTAATTGTGTCTCTATAAAACTGAGCTGTCAGCAAAGTAAGTTTTAGGGGTAGCAGGGAAATCCTGGTGTCAAAATGAGACCCTCTTTCTTATTACGTCATGGAATTCTCATTTAAATATTCTAAAAATAAGATTCCGACAGAGTTTTCCGAGGTGCTCCTCGCTAAACAAACTCGTACTGTTGTCATGGTGACTTATGGACATGATCTAGTAATAAACTTGGTATCAAAATGGAGCTTATTAAACCAGGAATGTGAAAATATGCATAACTCAAATCACCCAAAATGTGACTTAATACCTGATTTGATGTGATGGGTCACATTTCTCACTGAAACTGTAATGAGACTGTTGGAATTATTTATTTATTTATTTATTTTTAGCCATTTTTGTCCTGTCGCTCGGCAGCACAGTGGCGCAGCGGGTAGCGTTGCGGCGTCAGAGCTCTAGGTTTGATCAAGAGCTTGGGTTACTGTTTGTGTGGAGCTTCTCGTGTTCTCCTGGTGTTTGGGTTTCCTGTACAAGGGTTCTCCAGTTTCCTTGTATTTCCCAAAAACATGTCAGTAGGCTAACCTAGATTAGTTAGCTGTAGGTGTGAATAGGTCTGAATTATATCCAGGCTGTGTCCCCACCTGCTGCACAGTGTTCCAGATCTATCATAATGATTCCTGAATATGAATACATGAATGTAAAGTTTCTCTGTTTGGGAGGAATATTATATATTGATGTCATATATAATTTGATTTAAGGCATGTGTGAAAAGCATTGTATGGACATTTTAAAAGTACAGAATTGATTTTGGGTGACCGGTCCATTTCAGTAGATTCATCTCATTATTCAACTCAACAATCAGTGATTAGCTTGTATTAAGTCTAATGGTAGCAGACCTGAGGTCCAACATGAACTTTGACTGACACACGCACACTGGACCACGCATTTAGTTGGATCACCTTTAGCTTTGATAACGGCACGCATTCACCATAACATTGTTTCATTAACCTTATGCAACGTCGCAACATTTTTCCATCCAGTGTTGTATTAAGTTTTGTCTGAGATCTTGTATTGACTACAGTTATTGTGCTGCCTCCAGAGGCTTGGACAGTGGCCACTGTGCATGATGGGTGCATGGCTTCATGCACTTCCTTTCTTACCCTCTCAAGCCCACCTATCTGGAATAGAGTAGATCCAGACTCATCAGACTATATGACCCATCGCTTCACCAATCATTTAAGTGCTCTTCAATCATGGTCAGGCAAGATTTTTTTCTGACTGCATTTCTTCCATGAGGTTCACCACTGGGTTCACCACTGGGTTCACCACTGGGTTCACCACTATCCTTTCAGGTTTGAATAATGTGCTGGACAGTTCTTAGTCCAATTCCAGTCATTTCAGCAATTGCCTTAGTTTTCTTTGCTTGAAGCAGGCCAATAATTTGACCCTTCTGAAACACAGTAATAGCTTTTCTACAACCACAGAAAACGTTTGCCGACATGGTTGTTTAAGAAGTGAGAAGCTTATAACTGAATCCGTTAGGATTTAAAAGAATTGCTGCCAGCTGAAACATTAATCGCTGCAGTAATTAACCAATCAAAGGCTCTTAAGTGTTCGCTTATTTAAATCCAAGAATATATATATATATATATATATATATATAATAAAATATACGGATTTTTCTGGATCTGAAAATCGTGCCTTTTTTGTTTTGTTTTATTTTTGTTTTTTTGGCGTGACTCCGACGGCACATGGACACCAAATAGACGGTGTTCATGTTTACCTACGAGAAACATTATTGGACATAAAGAAATACTTAAAACACCGACCTGTAGGAAAGACCTATTGGAAACGTTT